>OW240919.1:146506251-146667588 GCA_933207985.1 Pelobates cultripes
GGCAATACACCCCAGGGCCATAGTCATGAGGAAGGAGGCTGGCAATCAGGCTCCTCCAAAAGCCGGGGGCAAAGGGCAGCTTGTCACCTAACAATCCAGGGACAAAAGGCATTTCGTCACAGGTGGATTTTAAATGAAATCTTTGAGTACATTATATATGAATGTACCCAGGATTACATATTGTGCGTGTAACAATGAAACAAGTAATTTTAGTTTGTATTGGTAATGGATTCACCAACTTTTATGCATGTTATAGGCAGATCAGGGCACACAATTAAGTTTAATGAAGAAGCTTTAGTGTGTAAATCATGCCCCTGCAGTGTAGGAGTTAAAACACTTTTTGCAGTTCTTGCCACATCTCCCGTAGCCGCGAGACACATAGCCTCAATGAAAAAGAGTTTTCATTTTTACAGTACAGTTGTTTACTTTAACGATTTTTAGCTCTTACTGGGGCGTTGCTTGGAGGCAAAAAGACCAGGGGCTTTTATTATTAATTATTCAATAACCCAAGTATTTCTGATTTGAAACTGTTCATGTCAAAGAAAATGGCTACTGCGCACAATGTATGTTGCAAAGTTGCATTAGAATGCCATGACAATTTATAATTCATAACGTGCGTTGGGGGGGCGTGGCCGACCAAGAGACTGAGCGGACGTCTGTGTGTGTGACTCAAAATCAGAAAAATAAAAGACCTCAATTTTGGCCAAAAAAAAAAAAAAAAAAAGACTTACCTGACAGAAACATCCCCCCTCACCAGAGGAAATAATGGGGTGCAAGAATAGAAAGGCTCAGCGCACAGAAACGACCCGCTTACCAGATATTTGACTCTCCTTTGAAAGGCCCTTGCCGTGGCTGCAAGCCAAGATGGCGCCTGAGGCCAGAGCAGAACAAGAAATGTCGGACGACTCTCCCGAGGAGGAATAACAGCCCCCCCCCGCCACGGTCAGGTGGGGAATCCACAGCATCAGAGTCTGATGAAGATTCAGCCCCCTTCACGAAGGGAGACATAAAGAGGCTCCTGATAAACCTCAGAAGAGGATGGAGAGAGGACCTTTAAGTGGTCCAGGCCGAGGTGGGGATAGTCCACAACAAAGTCCGAGCCCTGGAGGCGATAGAGACTGCCAGAGACACCCAAATATAGGAGACTAAGATACAAATGGGAGACATAGCCGCACAAGTGCAGAGGCTAAACCGCACCGTGACAATGCTTGAAACACGCCACAGGCAAGAAACATACGCCTCAGGGGGATTCCAGAGGAGAGTGGGAACGAGAGGCTGGGGGTGGGACTGCCCCACCAGAGATCGCCTCGTGTACAGAGTCCGCAAATCCCCAGCGGCACCAGAGAGGACTACCAGGGACGTAATAGCGGTGACATGCGATGTAAGAAAAGCAATCATGAGCCACACCAGAACACAAGGGACTATAACATTTGCGGGTAGTAAAGTAGCCATATATAGAGACATCCCATTCTTCGTGCTGGCGGAAAAACGAAAATTGGCACCTGTGGCCAGGAAACTTAGAGACTGCTCTATAAAATATTGCAGGGGAATGGAGGGGTCCCTTGATGTGACTGTGGGGAACACATCCCACACCCTGACGTCGGCATAGGACCGAGAGGAGTTCTACAAACTCCTGGGCCTGCGTCCCCGGACTCCGCCAGAGACACCCTCCAAGCAGGAGGCTCAAAGACCGGCACCAATAAAGCGCAGAGTCTGCCCAGACAGGCAGGAAGAAGAGCCTCATGGCGCTGAACCCCAGACAACGTAGTACACTCCCCGAACCAGTCCCACCCAGCCCAAAAGACAAAGAGACTAAACAACTCCAAGGCCAGTCTGAGTCCAGACACCCATCTAAGTCCATAGAGACATAAGCCCTTACCAAATAGCCACCAACAGAACCCACTATACGCTCCTTAGCTATCTGCCCCTCGTCAGTGGTTGCTTATTGTTTATATGCACAATACCTATATAAATTGGAAAAGTTGTACTTTGTTCACGATAACTCAATAAAATACAAATTAAATTAATTAAAAAAAAAAAAAATCATAACATGCAGTCTGCTATGACAATATAAAACGCATTTCTTCATATTATTAATTCATCCATGAAGAGATGGGTTTTATATTGTCATGGTAGACTGCATATAATGAATTTTACATTGTCATGGCAGTCTATTGCAGCTTGGGCAGCAGCCATTTTCTTTGTTGGGATAATGGGACGGCAGACATTTTCTTTTTTGGTGTGAACAGTTCCAAACCAGAAATATCTGGGGTATTGAAAAAGGACAGGTTAAAACCGACAGGTTCAATGACCGGTTTTTATAATACTGACCATCATCCATTTTTAACTCTCCAAGTAATTCAGTCACATTAACAGTGTCCCCCACCCACATCAATTGTTGAAGTGAGTGTGGACTGAAAAGGGTTGGGGTGACTAATGCTAGTGTGACAATGACTTGGAGAGCTAAAAAAATGGATGATGAGCATTATAAAACAAAAAACAAAAAAAACAATGGAGATGAAAGTTCTGTTTTGGAAATGCCCATCATCCATTTTTAAACACTTCAAGTCGTTAACTCAGACTACAGTGTTCCCCCCATGCAGACCACACTACCCTAGTTGACGGGGGAATGCAAATGTGACAGACTTTTAGTCCGGTGTCATCTGTGTCCTTAGTTTGCCAGTGCTATGTCCCCAAACAGCTTGCCGGTGTGGCAGCGCCTTCTCTGTCCTAAACAGCAGGCAGGTTATGCATGGGGAGCAAATATAAAGCCCTATGTCCTTTTTGCGTGTGTCCAGGGTATGAACAGTGTATTTTTCAATTCTGTTTAAAATGTGATTTTCCTATTCAGAAATAACGGTGCAGTGTGCAGGTGCAAGTCCTGTCTGAGCAGTATGGGTGCAAGAGCAAGACAGAAGAGGAAGCAATAGTGCCAGGAAAAAAAGTTTGTTTTCCTTGCACTGTAGTTTCCCTTTAATGTTTTAACATGAAGGATTACAGGACCACTGCAACCAAACCACTTCATTGAGATTAAGTGGTCTCTGTTACTTTAGTTATGCTGACTTTCGGCATCTGCAGACACCGTCAAAATCTAAAACAAATTTGTATTTCTTTCACAAAAGGACACACCCAGTTGTCACCTACCCTTGGTTGCACCTCCTTCAGCATAGCACTTGCATCTTCATCATAATCTAGTTTGCACGCCATTGCTAGATCGCGTGCAGCCTCTTCCCAGTGTCCAAGGAGTCTGCACATAAATAAAAGTGTAATTACCAACAGTGTTACACTATAAATAAATTAGATTTGAGTTACGGAATTCAGACACATCTCAAGAATAGGTCATTACATGCATAACCCCTAGAAGACACAGTTTCACTTTGCCTGTTTTGAACTTTTTCTCCAGACCCTTTTCATGAAAAAAAATAAATAAAAAAAAATTATATTATTATATTAATATTATATATGTGACAGAACCATCTGTCTGCTTGGATTTTTACCACATTCGTCTGTTTGTCCCCCGTTCGTATGAATGGCTGGTTTCTATAGCCCAGCCATTCGAATGACTCTTTTTCCCGAACAAACCTGCCGAACGAACGGCCACCCAAGTGAGGAGTGTGCTGCTGGTTAACGAAGTGATCCCAATTAGAACGTTGTGGTTAACCGCAGACACTTCTCAATTAAACCGAATTCAGGGTGGTCGTCGTTCGTATGTCGACCACGAGGCAGCGGCCATTTTAAATCAAGCGAACGCCCAGCGGTGTTTGGCTCTATTTCTATGGAACTGAAAACGGACACTTTTTCTGCCGAACACCGCTGAAACAACGGAACGCCTGGCTGCCTCCACGAAAGCATGCGAACACCGGCCGTTCGGGAGATTGAGAGCATACGAAAAGACTTAACCCAGATAGCCTTCCCATGGAGTCATTCGTATACCGAAAGACTGTAAGAACTTTGACTCCATGGCGATTGAACTATGTGTGTAGGATCTGAGCACTATTCGCTAATAATATGCACTCAGATCCAGGCTATCTGGGGACATGTAATACGAATGGGAAATGTTCAGTTTTCATGTAGTTATGTATTTTTATGTCTTATTATTTTATGTCTAAGATGGCGACTGTCCTTGTCCTGGAGTTAATTGAGTTACTTGGTAATTAACTCCAGGGCAGAGGGGAGGGAATCATAATGCACTGTGGGTAAAATATGTGACTGTGTGTCTGAAATGTCCCTCTATCTGTCTGTAGTTTAAGTCTCCCATTTGGTCCCAGGTGGGAGACCTGCATAAATACGGGCAGGTAGCCCACAGTAAAACCAGATTCTGTTTGACCCTCAATGCGGAGCTTCTGTCTCGTTATTGGGGGGATTTCTTCTTCACGTTTAGAGACTGCTGGATGGAACGAAAGCCGCTTGGGGAATATTGCTGTTCGACGGTTACCAGCAGTTCGTGTATTGCCGTTCGGGAGTTTGGAGCCGTTCACGGAGCTCGGTCGGGAGATTGCCGCTTCCCCTGCATTTGGTTCGTGTGTTACAGTTTAAGCGAACGGAGAATGTACTGCAGCCGGGGAAGGTATACTAAACGGCAGTTTGGCTTAAAGACACTGGAGGTGAGATAGAGATAGAGATATATATATAACCCTATTGGGTATCAGGCATCTCCCCGCATAAAACCCTATTAAAGAAGTATAACCACTTTAAATAATAATAGGCTTATCTGGAATCCGGCATCAGGAGATTTTTCCACGTCCCCATCACAGCCTCCCTTGAGGTCTAATCAAATGCTTCCCATAGTAAAACATTTCATTGGGCCATTCTCACTGGCTCAGAGGACATGCGTCTGAGCCAGGGAGAGGAGGGATAGAATTCTGGAGTGGACAAATGAGGGAGGAGATAAAAAAAAAGAAACAGGGATTGCAGAGAGAAGAAAGGCTCATTGAAGCTACCCCTTGCAGTCACTTCATGCAAGGGTAGGAGGTAATAAGGTCTGTCCCTAGTGCAAACTGAGGCTATTTTTCCCCCCACAGAATTGATATAAGGCTGTCCTACAACAGAATTTTAGGCTTCCTAAGTCACAAGTGCAAGGGGTGTAACTAGCCACACGTAGAAAAGTACAGATTTCTCTGTAAGTGCAGCGGATCAGGTAGAAATTACAAGCATACAGACTCCTACTTATCATGACCACTTCTAAAAGCATAAAAGTGGTCATAGTGTTACATTAAGGGAAAAATGATCAAGAATTTTGAGCCAAAGAGAGATGTATTGGTTATACAAGTTAAATACACTATATTCACACGGCATGAATGAGGATCGGGATTTGACTTGCTTTAGATAAAATGATTTTCAATTATTTTGTTGGATGGCTTATCTAGGTCTTCTTGTCTAGTTCTTACTAATGTTTTTTAGTTTTTTACATGCAACATTTTGGTCAGCTAGAATTGGAGTGTCAGGGTGGCCATCTGACGCAGTCTGATTGAAACACATATGGATTTGAGCATTAATTGCCATTTCTTAGGTCCAGATATCAAGTTATCAGATACCAATTTCAACCATTGAGCTCCCCTTCTTTACTAGTATCTCGGATTCTCCATGTTCCTATTTTATGTGTAGGGTTGTCAATAGATTAACCACAGAGAGTGTGTGCCTCAGTGGCTAAATAATTGGTGGTTCAACTGGCCGTTATGCAAGTGTGTTTCTCCCTTTAACCAATTTTGGACGCTACTCCTCTCTGTAGTTCTCCGGCAATGACGGGACACTTGATCACTTATGGATGTGATGACGTCGTTAGACGTACGTATGTATGACATGAAATCCCGGATGCATTTTTCGGTTATCTATAACCTGAGCATCAATCCGTTTAACGAAGGTGCTCCCCTTACACAGCTGATGGCACCTGGGCTAATTATGTTAGATAGATTTAGGGTATACAAGTGGGAAGTTGGATTAGTCAGTGAAAGATCCCGCAGAGGAAGGCTTAAGGGCAAAAACGTTGGGGCTATAATTTCTCTTGCTCTTGGTTAGAATGTGGCAAAGCCACATTTCATGACTGTGTGTGATTGATGACAGTCTTCAGGGGGTGACTGTGACAGAAGGGTAAAGGGGTATACTTATTGTAAGGATGTATGTAGTTATCTTTAGCACGTTATTGTTACTCTGCAGTGGTTATGGGACTATTGTTCTTAACCTACGTGGCACTGTTTTATGCACTTTTTTTGTTCAATTTAATATTGTATTGCATGAATAAAACATTTTTATGTGCATATTCTGTTGTGCCTTTGGTTCATATTCTATTTTCTGTTTGAACATCTCTCTGGTGAGGGAACAGATTTTTTCCCCTTAAGAGCATCCAGTACCCTTTATACCACATTACTGATCACACATCTCAGTTGAACTTTTCCTGTAACCATATATACACACACAAATTCTACCTATATATGTGCCAGAGTGTCTTTGTGTGTGAATGTACATCTTTGTGAGCATGTGCATGTTTGCGTCTTGGACTGTTCGTGTGTGGGCTAGCCGTTTGCAGTGTATTGTGTGTGTGGGGGGGCGCTGCCTGAGGCTTTTGTGCATTGTGTTTATGGCGAAGCCACATTTCATGTGTGTGATTGTGGACAGTCTTCAGGGGGTGACTGTGACAGAAGGGTAAAGAGGTAACTGTAGGAGGGTGAGAGGGTTGAATGAGACAGGGGTGAGTGTTACAGAGTGAGAGCGACCGGGTTGGGGGGAGAGAGTGTGACAGGGTGAGGGGAGGTAAGTGACAGGATAAGGGGGGTTAATATGTGGCAGAATTGGAGGGGTTAATGTGAGAGTGAGTGTGGCAGGGTGAAGGGGGCAATAGTAACAGTAATGAGAATGAGTGTAAAAAGGTTGGATGAGGAGTGACAGTGCGAGAGAAGGTGAGTGGCAATATTAGGGGTTTACTCTTATGGGGGAGGGTGACCGCGATCACTGTGTGTGGTGGGGCGACAATGTAAACATCCTCACTATACTTTTTTTCTGCAATAATCTATTCCCTGGTGGGCTAGCTCTCTAGTGTGCAGAGATTCAAATTATGTTGTTCCGGGCACTGGAAGGGTAAGAGTGTTGCCATGGTATTCCATGGCTTTGATTGGCTGGAGCTCGCTGAAAGCTACATCACAATCAACACCTGGCAGAGATGCAGACCGGAGGCTGTGCTGGGTTCTCTTCTCAGTAGTGTGCAGCGGCACACGGGTTGCGGAGCACTGGTCTAAACAACAATTTGCTACAGAATTTCTCTTAAATTTATGGAATGCAGGTCATCATCAAAACTACTGTGGACCTACTGTGTTTTGTAAAAATGTGTAGTTATAAAGAAAAGTGGACTAATTATGCAATATGCTTGGATAAACATCATCTAGTCAGTAAAACACAGAGGTTTTATTTTTTGTACTACTATCCACGCATTATTTGTTCATGTGACAGAGTGCGGAATAATTGTGTCAGATATTTATGTCAGTACATGAACATACATTAAAAACAATAAATAAGCAAACCGATTAGAAAAATAAAATTAATGCTTCCTCAAGTCCAAAACAAGTCAATATGATGGTATCTGAAATACCCAGATATAGTAGTTCCCAGATTCATTTTTTTGCATGAATCCTCTCACCTCCAAATGCACTTTTCAGTGATAGTCTACTTACCGATGCGCCTTTCCTCTCCACTTATATGGCTGTGCTGAATCAGGATTGATAGCAATAGCTCTGTTGCAGTCTCTGATTGCTGCATTTGGCCTCTGTAACATTACATATACACTAGAAGAAAAAACAAACAAATCAAAAATGATAAAATACAGTAAATTATGGGAAAAACAAACAAAAAAAAGTCAATATGGTGGAAAGTCCATTCACACAGTTTACTTTTAAGAGTTCTCCCAAACAATAGCATGGACAAAAAATAAATCTTGTTTTGAGACAGTATGCAAAAAAAGCAAAAAACAAAATTATTACAAGAAGGGGAATAAAGCAGACTCTATGTTAGCTCGCTGACTCAAACATAGATTAAAGGCCAAATGGATCTCCATGATTCGGACTTCAGACGGCTAATTACCAAAGTTCCTGACCATATAAGTGATACATTCCAAAAGTACTTCTCATACAATCACTCCCCAATCTCACACTAATGGAAAATGAAAACCAATCTTCCATTGTCAACTTTTTAGACACGTGGGAGCTTTCAGCTCTTTCCCAAGAGGCCAAATGAACAATGGCAGCGAATGTAATGACGAAAGTAATGGCGACAGCTCTTGCATCTTTCAAACCTGACGGGTACACAGCCTTTTATTACAAGGAGTTTAGTCAAATACTCTTAACACACTTATGTACAGTCTTCCCTCCTGAAAGGGGACAAGCTGCCCGAAGATATGGTCACAGTGCATATTTGTCTTCTCCCGAAACCAAAGATAACACCAAACTGGAATATTACCAACCTATTTGGTTGGCTTAATTTATAATGGGCTAGGATCGGATAACACCAGACAAAGCATAGATGTAATCTTACTAGCACAGGAGAATTCCAAAGGCAATAATAGTCCAATGGCACTCCCCTCACTCGACGCTGCAAAAGCGTTCGACCACCTCCTGTGCCCTTTTCTATAGCAAACCCTTACACGATATGGCACCCCAAAGGAATTTCTAGCTTTTATCCAATCCATTTACCACAAACCTCTCAGAGCACCACTCCTCCACAACATAACCTCACCACCTAACCTCGAATGGCACGAGACAAGGCTTCCTACTTTCCTCTCTACCATATCCCTGGAACCCCTGCTACAGGTAATGCGCTCAGCCAGGAGATAGAGGGACAGAGTTCGAAGCAAGACATTTAAAGTCTTAGCATTTGATTCAAAAAATTTGTAGCTATCCGGATACAAATGAAACCTCACAAAATCCGAATTACTTCCAGTCAACATTGACAAACCACACTTGTACAGCTTAAAGGAAAAATTATTTCTCCACATCTGCCACTCTTCCATTTCCTTTGTCTATGAAAAAAAAAACAAAAAAAAAACAAAAAACCTGCTCGATAAACCTGCGGTTTTTATACTGGAAAGTCTTAGAGGCTGTATCGGCCATCCAAGCCTTAAGCTATAGAGCTCTAAAGGAAACCGATGTTAATCCCATGATACGAGCAGAGAGTTCAAAACGTAATTATTAGACAATTTAAGGTCTCTAAACAGATGTACAAGATCCTTATCTTGTTATTCTACTAGGCAATCTTCTAATGCCTGAACCCAGTAGGTCTGAGCTTTAGCTACAGCTACTTTTACATCGACACCTGGCAAGTCTTTCCATCGCTCTTCTCCTTGTAAGTGTCTAGATATAAGCGCCCTCTTCTCTGGATTTTTCCATTCCCTATTCATGAATTCCAGAATTTGACGCCGTCTTGGCAGGGCCTTTTTATTACCTTTCTCTGATATATCCTCAGGTAAAGCAATATTCACGTATTTTACAAAAAAAGTTTTGTAATTCGTGTGGGAATCCAAATTCCACTAAGGAAGAATCACTAAATGTGTCTGAACATGCAGACGTGGAACATTCGCCAGAAGACAACTCCGATCTAGACAAAGATCTTTTCCGTTTATGTCTTTTTGTAGTTGGTACTTGAACGGGAGCTGGTAGATTTGCTTTTGAAGATTCTTTACCTATTAACATCCCCAAATCCTTTCCCACCCCCCCACAATCCAAAAACTTGTCTGTTCATTCCTGCGGTCCCAACAACATCCCAGACAGTCGTACAATGTCCTGAGGACACAAAAATAGAGGTGGTCTAGGACTCCCAAACCTGGAACTGTACCACACAGCGACAGTCTTACCGAGAATATATGAATGAGCCTCACCTTTAAATAAAACCCATTGGGTCTAGTTGGGAAGCTTGGGATTCACTGTACCGCTCCACACTGTGCCCTGGCAAGACAAGGGTCGAGCATATCTTAGACCATATTTCTCATCATCCAACTATACCGCAAACACTGACAGTATGGTAGCAGATCCGGAGACTACCTAGTCTGTTCAAAACACCCTTCCCTCCTCTCTCCTTCTAACCCACAAGCCGCGATTCAAACCAGGACTGCTTGGGGCCACATTCCACACCTTTCATGATTTTTACTGTAACCCTGGGTAGGATGATACACAACGAGGGCATCAGACCTCTGACTGAAATTATTTCCAACCCAGAATCATTCATCATGCAAAGGTCTCTCAACTCACACATTTTCTATTCTCCCACCCTACCCTTATGAAAGGGTTTAGAGCTGACTCACAAGACAAAGACTATACAAACTCATCCAACTATACACCTCCCCAATCCACCCACAGTACATATCCTCTTGGGAAGGCGACTTGCAGATCACATTCACCGACTCTGACTGCACCCAGGCATTCACCAACACTTTCCACTCCATCAATGACTCCTCTCAAGAAGGCAATTATAAAAGAATATCCAGATGGCGTTATACACTACTCAAATGCAACACCTCAAACAATTGAGCAAATGGCACAGCGGGACACATCTGGTGGACATGCAGCATTATGCAAAAGTATTGGCAGAATATAATTACAATGATTAAAACAATTACTGGTATCGACCTGCCGTTGAGCCCCAAGGTTTTCATCTTTTTCATATCCCAAAATACAAAGATTTCTCATATCCCATTTCCCCAACCTGCTGATCCCTCGTTACTGGAAAAAAGTCACAGCTCCCCCAGTTAGGGAGTGGATACAAAAAACTGAAACAATAAAACTAATAGAAGTAATCACTCTTTTTCAAGTTCATATGCCAGATACCTCTGCATTTGGGAGCCTTGGTTCCTCTAGTTTAGTCCCCCCCTAACCTAACTTTCTGGTGGTTGCAGTGCACCTTGTGGGAATTTTATCCCCTACTTCCAAGATACTGGATTTTAAGTTATAGGCTAAACGTGGAAGAAATCATGTAGGACACAAGTCTGGCCGATAACATGTCTGTCTGAATGCAAACTATGGTTATTATACGCACTCATAATCTGATAAAATGTTGTACACACTGCAAACCGTTCGTACCTGAACAATGTTTAGATGCAACTACAGATAAGGCAATGTCATTATTATAGCCAATGAATATTTGTACTACTTGTCTCTCTTTGTTGTAATGTTTACAACATGCAATAGAAAAATAAATATTGAGCAGCATTCACACAACTATTTAAAAAAAAGGAGGACAACAGCCACTGACTTATTGAATAGCATTCTCACCTTGCTCGTTTTGCATATAAAATGGCAGTGAGGGGGTTCAGTTTTATGGCTTCAGTAAAAAGGTCAATAGAGTTCTGTAGTTCACCTGAAGAGAGACCAATACAATAAACAGTTTGATTTATGGATAGGTGTTACAATGATAAATGGTGAAAGTATTGTAGTTGAAAATGTGCAACATTTACTGATCAGCCACAATATTAAAACCACTGTGGGGTAGATTAGGCAGTAGGTGAACAGTTAGTTTTGAATATCTTGTATTGGAAGCAGGAAGAAATGGGCAAGAGAAAAGATGAGTGATCTTGACAAGGGCCAAATAGTGATGAATAGTTACCTAGATCAAAGCGTCTGCAAAACAGGAAGTCTTGCGTTGTGTTTCCAGTACACACAGTGGTTAGTACCTACCAACAGTAGTACAAGGAAGGACAGCCGGTGAACTGGCATCAGGGTCACGAGTGCCCAAGATTCATTGATGCACATGGGGTAAAACCAGTATGGTCCGCTCACACAGAATAGCTACTGTAGCTCAAATTGCTAAAAAACAGTGCAGACCATGATAGAAAGGTGCCAGAACATGCAGTTTGCTAAGGATGGGTCTGTGTAGCAGCACACCTGTAAGAGAGCCCAGCATGACCCCTGTTCACTGCTTAAAGCGCCTTCAATGGAGATATTAGGGTCATAATTGTACAATGGAGCAATGGAAGAAGGTTGCCTGGTCTCATTTTCTTTTACATCAGGTGGATGGCTGGGTGTGTGTGCGTCGTTTACCTGGAGAAGAAATGGCAGCAAGATGCACTATGGGAATAAGGTAGGTCTATGGTGGCAGTGTTATCCTTTGGGCAATGTTCTGCTGGGAAATCTTGGGTCCTGGCATTCATGTAGATGTTACTATGACACGTACCACTAACCCAGATACTGTTGCACACCAAGTACACACCTTTATGACAATAGTGCTACTTGTGTGGCCTCTTTCAGCAGCATAATGCACCATGCAAAAAAAAAAAAAAGAAAAAGTGTTCAGGAATTATTTGAGGAACATGGCAAAGAGCTCAAGGTGTTTCCTTGGCCTGAAAATTCCCCAAATCTCATCCCTATGTGAGCGTCTGTGGTATGTGCTGGAAGAACAAATCCGATCCATGGAGGCCCCACTTTGCAACTTGCAGGTCTTAAAGAATTTGCTGCGAATATCTTGGAGCCAGATACCACAGGGCCCTTTCCGGGGTCTTGCGAATTCTATGCCTCGGCGCATTAGAGTTGTTTTGGCAGCACGAGGGGGATCTAAACAATATTGTTCATTTGGGTTTAATGTTGTGGCTGATTAATGTAGTCACTACAGATATGATATGCGATTTCATAATCTCATAATAATATGCAACTCTCAAAATTTCAAGTCCATACCCTCTAGACAGACTTACAGGCATACTATAAGCACCAAAACCACTTTAGCCTAATCATGCCACTGCTGTCTCACTGCTCAGTTCTTTGCCATTTAGGAGTTAAATCACTTTGTTTATGCAGCCCTAGTCACACCTCCCTGCATGTGACTTACAGAGCCTTCCTGAAGATTTCCTGTAAAGAGAGATCTAATGTTTACACTTCCTTTATTACAGAGTCTTAATTTAGAACTTCTTGTATCCTGCTCGGATAATAGCCAACTAGAGCTCGCATAAACTTCCAGATTAGAAAAATTAAAAAGAGCAGGGCATAAAAACTTCTAAAGCAAGCTAACATCTGACTGAAAAATTAAACCACTTTCTCATGTAGGCTCTGTGAGTCACAGCCAGGAAAAGTGTGACTAGGGCTACATGGACAGAAACAAAAGTGACTTAACCCCAAAACGTCAGAGAATTGAGCAGAGACTGGAGGGGTATGATCTATACACCAAAACTGCTTTATTAAGCTTAATTTTTTTTCATGCTTCTAAACATAACTTTAATATTTACTTGCCATCAGAAATACATGCAAATCATCATTTTGGTTTCCATTCATTGTTTTGCCTGCAATGTGGAGTGTCTGGGTTTTGAAATAGTGTATGTGTGCATGGAGGGTTGTAAGTTTTTATATATACTTGTTAAAATGTCTGCATACAGATACATGTAGAGTGGCATCTGTAAATACATACTTAAAATGTTCTTTATGTCTGCCTGTACATAAAGAATTGTGTTTTTATGTAAAAGTATGTATGGGATGTCTTTATGTAAACGGAGGTGTGTATATAAATCATTTAATTTTATTTCTTAATAAAGAGGTATTTCTTTTTACTTATTTTGGTTCCTGAATTTCTCATCTAAAAGAAAAATATATATGCTGGGACCATCATCTCCACCAAAGCTACCCTATTGGAGTTACAGACACGCTACTACAGTTCAGAGCCGACTTATAAGGCTCAAAAAATTGTGAGTGCTCTAAGTTATATTTCTACCTTATATGTTATGATTAAATATTGCCCCATGGAAGGCTTTCTGTATATTACAGGTTTAACAATTTTTATCCATTGTGTGCGCAAACCTGCCTCCCTTGTATCCAATTCCATGTATATAAATCATGCCTGTACATAGACACAGGAGGTTTGTCTATCTAAATTAATGTGGGTTTTACACTTGTAAATATGTATGTGCTGGAGTTATAAGTTTACATGTCAATATATCTAGAATATGTGTAGGGAGCACAAGAAACTGAATAGAAAATTTTTATGCAAACAAATTACTTGGACAGTTTCCTTTAGCCCCTTAAGGACGGCGGGCGTTCTATGCCGCCCTTTTTAGGGCGGTCCTAAACGCTGGCAGGCGGCATAAAACGTCCCGCAGTCCTTTGTATTTACCGGGTCCCTGCTGTTTCCACGCCAACTGTCGCGATCCTGGCGTCTGCGAGGGAGCTCAGGTTGACCCCCTCTGCGCGATCCGACCTCCTCCGGCCATGTGATCGCGGGATCCTTGCGATCACACGGCAGGAATAGCCAGCTTATGCAGTGCCTGCAGGGGGCCTAGGCAGTCCCCCTAATGCCTGTAAATTTTTTAAAAAGTTAATTAAAAAAGTGATTAAAAAGTTTAATAAAGTAAATAAAAGTCCTTGAATTATACACGCACAAGGAAACCAAGTATATTTAAACCGTATTCGGTAGTTTCCTCCCGAACCGCCAGAGCCTTAGTGATTATAGCCGTCCGTTCGGTAGATAGAATAGACGAACCATATAGTAATCCCAATAGCTTCACAAGAGGATTCCCTTAGTGAAACACACGAATCCCCAAACATCAGCCAAAGTCAAGAAGAAGGGTACAAAATGAACTAACTTAATGCGTGCACACAGACTTTTATGCAAGTCCCCATGCAAGGGGACATCCCTCAGGGAGGGACAAACATTAACCAATCACGTACTGTAAAAACATAGCACACACCCACAGTTCCCTCCTCTAGCTCTGGAGATAATTAAGTCTGATAAAATAATAACTTAATTATCTCCAGGCAGAAAAATCACCTTTTTCCCCCAATAACTGGTACACCCCTTTATACTTTAAGTATCCACACAAATAACATGTCCCCTGATAGCCCTGATCTGGGTGACCAACATATCCGAATTTCACCCAGATCGGTTCAGGGGTTCACAAAAACTATGGAGGTCTTCTCTGACCGGCTCCCCCTGGGCTATATGCCCAAAACAGTTCCAAGAGTTTGGTGGGTTTTGCCGGTCACGTTAGAAAGAGGAGAAAAACGAACAAACTACCGAATGGATACCCCTGGCTCTTAGCAGCGATCGTTCCCCTCTGTCAAATGCACCAAAGTACCGAATAGTGATTTTGCTAAGAATGCCTTGGTGCCCCCTTCCATTGTAAGTAATCAAACCATTTTAGAATGTGATTTAAGTCCACCGACCTGCTCCCCACCAATATTACATCAGCAAGAGAGCCACGTTCTCCTCGAGGAGGTGGTCTAGCTAGTCGGTAAGTAGAGTTCCAGCATTCGTCTGTTTGAGACAGGCGTTCGGGAAGTCGAGTGTCCGATTTCAGTTCCATACACTCGACGACCAAGTCCCGCTGCCATTGTTCGCACGAACAAAGATGGCCGCGGTTTTCTCTGCCACGTGGCGTTCGGCAGTACGAACGCTGGCCGCACAGACAGAGGCATCAATTGAAGCAGTCTTTGATGTTTAACGAGCCAGGGGGGTGGTCTTTGTTCGGTAGTTACATCTACTGAATGCAGAAATAGTGTACTAAAAGGGGGATTTCTTCACAATACACACACATATATACAGTTGCAAGAAAAAGTATGTGAACCCTTTGGAATGATCTGGATTTATGCACAAATTGTTCATAAAATGTGATCTGATCATCATCGAAGTCACAACAATAGACAATCACAGTCTGCTTAAACTAACACACAAAGAATGAAATGTTGCCATGTTTTTATTGAACACACCATGTAAACATTCACAGTGCAGGTGGAAAAAGTATGTGAACCCTTGGATTTAATAACTGGTTGAACCTCCTTTGGTAGCAATAACTTCAACCAAAAGTTTCCTGTAGTTACAGATCAGACGTGCACAACGGTCAGGAGTAATTCTTGACCATTCCTCTTTACAGAACTGTTTCAGTTCAGCAATATTCTTGGGATGTCTGGTGTGAATCGCTTTCTTGAGGTCATGCCACAGCATCTCAATCGGGTTGAGGTCAGGACTGACTGGGCCACTTCAGAAGGCGTATTTTCTTCTGTTTAAGCCATTCTGTTGTTGATTTACTTCTATGCTTTGGGTCATTGTCCTTTTGCAACACCCATCTTCTGTTGAGCTTCAGCTGGTAGACCTTTAGGCCTTAAGTTCTCCTGCAAAATATCTTGATAAACTTGGGAATTAATTTTCCTTCGATGATAGCAATCCGTCCAGGCCCTGACGCAGCAAAGCAGTCCCAAACCATGATGCCCCCACCACCACATTTAACAGTTGGGACAAGGTTTTGATGTTGGTGTGCTGTGCCTCTCTCGCCACACATAGTGTTGTGTGTTTCTTACAAACAACTCAACTTTGGTTTCATCTGTCCACAGAATATTTTGCCAGTACTGCTGTGGAACATCCAGGTGCTCTTGTGTAAACTGTAAACTTGCAGCAATGTGTTGTTTGGACAGCAGTGAC
Source organism: Pelobates cultripes (assembly GCA_933207985.1). Taxonomy (NCBI): domain Eukaryota; kingdom Metazoa; phylum Chordata; class Amphibia; order Anura; family Pelobatidae; genus Pelobates; species Pelobates cultripes. The sequence goes on from OW240919.1 coordinate 146,522,617, forward strand.
TTCCTCTTTGGTATCCTCCCATGAAATCCATTCTTGTTTTGTGTTTTACGTATTGTAGATTCGTTAACAGGGATGTTAGCATTTGCCAGTGACTTTTGTAAGTCTTTAGCCGACACTCTAGGATTCTTCATTCATTGAGCAGTCTGCGCTGTGCTCTTGCAGTCATCTTTATAGGACGGCCACTCCTAGGGAGAGTAGCAGCAGTGCTGAACTTTCTCCATTTATAGACAATTTGGCTTACCGTGGAATGATGAACAGCAAGGCTTTTGGAGACACTTTTATAACCCTTTCAGCTTTATGCAATTCTTAATCGTAGGTCTTCTGAGAGCTCTTTTGTGCGAGGCATCATTCACATCAGGCAATGCTTCTTGTGAAAAGCAAACCCATAACTGGTGTGTGTTTTTTATAGGGTCAGGGCAGCTGTAACCAACACCTCCAATCTCATCTCATTGATTGGACTCCAGTTGGCTGACATCTCACTCAAATTAGATCTTGGAGATGTCATTAGTCTAGGGGTTCACATACTTTTTCCACCTGCACTGTGAATGTTTACATGGTGTGTTCAATAAAAACATGGCAACATTTCATGCTTTGTGTGTTATTAGTTTAAGCAGACTGTGATTGTCTATTGTTGTGACTTAGATGATGATCAGATCACATTTTATGACCAATTTGTGCATAAATCCATATCATTCACATACTTTTTCTTGCAACTGTATATATACACATATACATATATACATGCACAAACACGAAAATTTATTCATACTTTTCTTTTCCTGGTCATAGGATGTGGCAGCACAACAATGGGTAGCTCCTCCCCATCCCTAGTTAGACAGGAACTAATTAAAACAAGGGTATAAGTACCCCCTCCTACCCTCAGTCTTTATTACAGCAAAAATCACTGGGTGGGATCTTTGTGCTGCCATGGCCTATGACCAGGAAAAAAAAATTACGGTAAGTATGAATAAATTTTCCTCTTTCCTGGCCATATCAATGGCAGCACAACAATGGGTAATACCCAAGCAAAACCAAGCGAGGGAAAAGAATACACGGACTCAAAATATTTCATAATGCAAGTGTATTAGAACATCTATAAGTGAAATCATACAAAAAGAAAGACATTAGTTGGATGCTGAAAGGACACTTTTCAAACTGGTCCCATTGACCAGCTCTGACATCTATTTGATAATGTCGAATAAAGGTGTTCATGTAGCTGCTCTGCAGATAAGCTCTGGAGATACACTCGCTGTGGCTGCCCAGGAGTAGGAAAGGGACCTGGTCAAGTGAGCCTTTAGACCGCTAGGTAGTGGAACTCCACTGGCACGGTAAGCCTGAATGATAGCGGCGACAATCCATCTGCTCACGGCCTCTTTAGAAGCTTGGCAACCTTTCCTACCCCAACTCGGGATGATGAATAGCTGATCCAAGGAACGCCAGCCAAGAGATCTGTCAATATAGATTCTTAAACATCTTGCCAAATCCAGCGGAGAAAAACCTCCTTCTTGGGAATGTTCTTCTTGCGTCAGGGCTGGAAGCAGTAGGTCTTCATTAACATGAAAGGTTACCTTAGGGCGAAATTCGGGAATGGTTCTTAGAATCATCCTGTGAAACACTGTGCAAGGCTCTTTGATAAGGCACTGAGCTCCGAAACCCTTCTCCCTGATGCTAATGCTACCAGCAAAACGGTGGTAAGAAGATTAAGAGAGAGATGGACTCCAAGGGTTCGAAGGGAACTGACTTCTTGGCTTGTAATACCAGGGGTAGATCCCATGGGGGAGCAAATGGCTTGATCAGAGGTTTAATCTTGAGGACAGCAGCAAGAAACCTGGATACATTTGGATTAAAGGCCCATTTGTGGTCAGTGAGAGCTGAAAGAGCGGAGACATGTACCTTTAAGGTATTGTAGCTCAAACCTTTATCCAGACCTGTTAGTAGAAACTCCAAGATGTCTTTAATAGCAGGATGCTGTATATTAACCTGCTTAGGAGAGGCCCAGGAAGAAAAAGCATCCCAAACTCTATAGTAGGTAGAGGAAGTGGACTGCTTCCGAGCCTGTAACAGTATCTGTGACTGCAGCCGAGAAACCCTTCTCTAGAGGCCTTTCCCTTTCAACCTCCAGGTTGAGTGATGCTGGGTATGGGTGTAGGATAGGACCCTGTTGCAGAAGAGAAGGAACTGCAGGAAGATCCCACGTAGGTTCCTGACAGAGGCTCAGAAGAAGAGGGAACCGAGGCCAGCATGGGGCAATCAGGATCATGAAACTGGTTCCTGCCGAATCCTTCTTACTAGAGGAAATATGAGGGGAGACGGAGGAAATGTGAACTCCCATCTGCATGATAGGGCATCCTTCTCCCGAGCCTGCGGTTCGTGACCCCTCAAGAAGAATCCCTGGAACTTCTTGTTGTTGTTGGTGGCTACGATTATATCTGAGGAAGACCCCATTATCCTTGAAGACTTCGTCTGAGAGGCTCCAGTCTCCTGGGTTTATTCTTACCCTGCTGAGGAAGTCTACCGTATTCTGCACTCCTGGCAGATGAATCGCTACTAGCCCCGCAAGGTTCTTCTGTGGCCAAGACATCAACCTTACCATACTGGGATTTCGGGTACCTCCTTGATGACTGATTGAACTGCCACTTCCCCTGGGTGACCTCGTTCTGAAGGTAGGCTCCCCAACCCCAGTGACTGGCGTCTGTCGTTATAGTAATCCAGGGAATGTTCCCCAGGGGGAACCCTGAGAACAGAGCCTTCTTGTTCATCCACCATGTCAGGCTTAGATGGACCAGGGTCGAAATCCTGATGGGCTGGAGTAGATTCTTACCAATCTCTTGTCTCCCGGCCATCTTGTAATTTGAAAACTGCGACAAGGTGGGGCATCTCTAAATTCCAAAAGATATCCTCTTTTGATGATGTCCATCACCCACTTGTCTTTGGTAGAATAGAATATTCTCTTTTGGAATAGGAGGAGGCGTGCTCTACCCCTCCAGGCTGGGAGATCAACCCATCATAAAGCTCTCGTATTTCTGCTGAATGCAGAGACTCTGGATCTTCCTACTTTGACTGAAGACTATCCCCCTTTCCAAGGCTGGGATCTTCCGTATTCTCTACCTGGTCTGTAGGATTTGAAGTCCCGAAAGCAAGATTGATTTGAAGGTCGTTCTTGCCATCTGCAGCTTTCTTAATGCAATAATCCAGGTTCTTACCAAAGAGCATGTCTCCATAGAACGGTAAAGAGCAGAGGCAATTCTTAGATGAAGTATCTGCTGACCAGGATCTGAGCCACAAAGCCCTTCTAGTGGAGATGGAAAATGACATGTTCCTGGCCACTGCTTTGACCATATCCACTGAAGCTTCAGTAGTGAAATCTACGGCCAGCTTAATGTCTTGTAGACTGCCCATGAGGTTAGATCTGCTTCTGCCCTCTTTGAAATCCTCCTCCAAGCCTTCCAGCCAGATCTTCAAAGCTCTGGAGACCGAGGTAAGGGCTACTGCGGGGTGGAGGTCTGTGCCTGCTGCCACATAGGCCCTGGACAGGTTAGAGTCCATCTTCTTATCCAGTGAGTCTCTTAGAGATCCTGCATTATCCACTGGCAATGTGGTTTGCTTGGCCAATCTTACCACTGCCGCATCCACTTTAGGGGCTGACTCCCAGTGGCCTGCGTCCTTTTTGTCAAAAGGGTAAAGGTGAGAAATTCTCCCCTGATTGGGAAGTTTCCTCTCTGTTTTGGACCATTCTTCCATAATGAATGTAACCCTCTTTTTTCTGAGGTCAGAAAAGTATCGACTGGATGTAGAAGGCTCTTCTCTTGAAGGTTCCTTCATGCTCAGAGACTTGCGGACCCTGGAAATTAAGTGATCCACTTCGGTTGGGTCCAAAGTGTCAGGAGCGTGCTGTTTTTCCTCACCCGAGGAAGATGACCTCTCCCTGTATGTCTCCTCCATAGACATCCGAAGTCGGGAGGATCTGGATATCTAGGTCTTTTGTGGGCTCTGCCAGCCTCTTTAATGCCTTGGGATACAGCATTCTGAATAATACGGGATGGCTGCATCAAATACGGGGACATCCTGCGGCCTGTAGGCAATCTGAGCATAGGCGCTTCCCCTCCAGGGCCCTCCTGCTTCGCATAGGGACCTTGTTAAGACACCTCCAGTGTCTTTAGGCAAAACCGCCGTTTAGTAGACCTTCCCCAGCTGCAATATCAGTAACTCCGTTCGCCTAACCTGTAGTGCACAAACCAAATGCAGGGGAAGCGGCTCCAAACTCCCGAACGGCAATACATGAACTGCTGCTAGCCGCCGAACAATAATATCTACCAAGCGGCTTTCGTTTCCATCCAGCAGTCTCTAAACGTGAAGAAGAAATCCCCCCAATGAGACAGAAGCTCCGCATTGAGGGTCAAACAGGATCTGGCTTTACTGTGGGCTACCTGCCCGTATTTATGCAGGTCTCCCACTTGGTGGACACTCCCCTAGGGGACCAAATGGGAGACTTAAATAACAGACAGATATGGGGACATTCCAGACACACAGTCACAGATTTTACCCACAGTGCATTATGATTCCCTCCCCTCTGCCCTGGAGATAATTACCAAGTAACTCAATTATCTCCAGGACAAAGCCAGTCGCCATTTTAAATATAAAATCATAAAAGACATAAAAATGCATAACTTTAAAATAACCAAACATTTCCCATTCGTATCACATATCCCCAGATAGCCTGGATCTGAGTGCATATTATTAGCGAATAGCGCTCATATCCCACACACATAGTTCAATCGCCATGGAGTCAAAGTTCTTACAGTCTTTTGGTATACGAATGACTCCATGGGAAGGCTATCTGGGTTAAGTCTTTTCGTATGCTCCAAACCTCCCGAACGGCCGGTATTCGTATGCTTTCGTGGAGACTGCCAGGCGTTCCATTGTTTCAGCGGTGTTCGACAGAAAAAGTGTCCGTTTTTAGTTCCACAGAAATAGAGCCAAACACCGCTGGGCTTTCACGTGGTTTAAAATGGCCGCTGCCTCTTGGTCGACATACGAACGACGACCACCCTGAATTCGGTTTAATTGAGAAGTGTCTGTGGTTAACCACAATGTTCTAATTGGGATCAACAGGTTAACCAGCAGCACACTTCTCTCTTGGGTGGCCGTCCGTTCGGTAGGTTTGTTCGGGAAAAACAGTCATTCGTATGGCTGGGCTATAGAAATAGCCATTTACACGAAAGGGGGCAGAAATAGACGAATCCACCTGAAATAGGCAGACAGATGGTTCTGTCACAGACCTTGCGGGAGACTTTCCTTTGGATGTTCCAGTTGTCTTTTTTCCTTTTAGAACTACTATAATAAGGGAAAAATATTATCCAGCACTCTTGTTTAGAAGAAAAATTGAAGAAAAACTATAGGAAATGGCTTACCCCTGAGATTTAGATAGTGACCTTTTACTTTGAACTGATGAGTCTGAATCCATGATCTCAGATGAATTCATCAATAAAAATTAAGCCCATAAAATACTATAAGGCTTAAAAATAAGGTTCAAAAAAACAAACTGAATAAAAAACAAAAAACAGACTAACTGTGCCTTTAAAAGACTAACCTTCAGTCTGCACCACAAAACTGGGTGAAGACCGCACTGTACCGCTTTAAGTTAGCAAGGGACTGTGTTGGAAAGTTACATTTCAGTATTGGCGCTTTAAAAAGGGCGCCCAAACTACTGAATGACTTCATCGGAAGCGCGACGTACCGCGCATGCGCAACCGGAACTTCAGCAAATGCGTGAAAACTGCATGACGCGGCCTCACTGTTCGCACAGGTCTCCCAACCTCTGCAGACCACCAGAAATGCCGCGAATAGGGACAGGGAGAACCCTAGATCACAAGGGAAGCTCTGTACTCCCCCAGAACGGAGAATAAACACCGGGCAGCGAACTGCTGAATCAAGAGGAGGAACGCCTCCCAATCAGATAAGGCAGGATTAACCAGGAAAATGAAGGTAGAAGGGGGTATATCCATACTGTTTATGCCTTGCCCATACCTGCTACCCCTAGGGTCACTGCAGTCAGTAGGGTAGTGGCTCCTTATGCTCACTGCAAGCTTCCCCCGGTCACTGGGGGGTTCTCCAGTGGGACACCTTTGCACAGGGCCGTATACTGGAGCTTCCCAAGGAAGAGAGGCTTAACTCCCCTGTAAGCCATAAAAAAAAATAAAAAAAAAAAATAGTTCTCAGTCTGAAAAAACTAATCTGTCCTAGAGATGCACATACATATATACATACATATGCAGTCCTTGAAGTCCTTGAGTGCTGGCTTTCTTTTTGGAGAATGTGTTTGTGTACAGCTGAGCACCGGGTAAAGATCTGAAGGAGAGCTGGAGTGCAAAATTCCCATCATATTGTAATTATATATATATATATACACACACACACACACACACACACACATACACACACACACACACACATATATACATATTAGTGTTATACAAAAATCTGCACACCAGTCCAGTCATAAGACTTGCTTTTCCCACAGAAATCACAAACTTGCAGTGATTTTACTACCACAAAGGATTCTGGATGGGCATATGCAAATTAGGTTAACAAAGAATCAATTTTTTGCCTCATTCTATTTTAATCTGTGTTTGCTGTATACAACAGCTTGAAACACAACTTAGGAAATGTTTTGCTCACAACGTGTACATCTGGCTCAGTCCTTAAGGATTTAATGGAACACTCCAAGCATCAATCATAACAGTGCCCTGGCACCTATCCCCCATGTTAGTATATAAATGGATTGAAAACCATTTGACTTCTAACTTGGGGCCCACAGCCTCCAGAAGAGTCAGAAGCTCCTGCAAGACTGTCTGTTAAATATCACTAGCTAAGCCCTGCTGTGGACCCTCTCAGTGACAAACACACAAAATTAAGCCCTGCACTTAAATTTGAACTACTCTTGGGCAGCAGCAATGATGATATTAACCAACCCAAATACATACCAAAAACAATAAAAATAAGGTTATCTGTGCTCTATGCAAAACCCTTTTTTATATTTAAATAAACAGGAAGATTTTAGTATTACTATAATGGCCAATAAAGTGCAAGCTCACCAGCTCAGTCTAGGGAAACTTTGTATGTGACAGAAAGAGGATATGTAGAAACTGGGCAGTTATGGAAAGCTTACACATCACAATGTAGAGAACTTACCAGCTACTAAAGCTGCAATTGCTTGTATTTTTTTTTCATTAGCTTGATCTATCATTTCTTCAGTAAGCTGTGAAAATAGATAAAAATCAAGACACGCTTTAAACTTGTTTAGGGGATAACTTTTCTTAATTGTGCTTTGTATTTAATTACCTCAACATGGTCCTCTCCCATCTGCTGAGACTCATCATCGTCATCAGGAGAAACCACTCCTTCGTTATCAATTTCTGAAAAGAGATAGGGAAGAAAAATAAACAAAACAAAAAAAAACACTTAAAGGCATTTGTCCAACTTCTGAACTGAAATAAGACATAGAATTTGTGTTTGTCTGACTAATCTAAGATCTAAGGGTTTTAAAACTTGTATTCCCAATGCTATAGTGCCCCTGTCAAAAGTTAGATACAGGTTTGCAACCAGCCCAGGTACAATAAAAAAACTAAAATATAAAATTAAACACACATTTGGTCTGGGTCAAAAAAGCAGAGGCATACAATAAGGTTTGAGTTGTACCAGTAGTAACAAGTTGGTTGTGGTGTGCTGAAACCGACAAGCAGGGTAGGGCTAAAAAATAAAAATAAAAAAAAATATTCCAACCAACTAAACTCTGAACTATATAGTTAACAAAAGTCTTCTAGAATTAAGGAAATTTATACCTAGATTAATAAAGCAATAGTCGTTTCCCAGTCTGCTAGGAAGAAGCATCACAGACTTGAAGATGTCCGTAAAATAAAATTAGTACAATGATACCGTAACCCCATGTGGAATATTGTAATCGTGAAACTATGCCAGCTGTAAGACAAATATATTGATATATTGGTCCATGTGAGTTGTGCTCAGTACTAGTTGCTGTAATTATACTAACTTTCCCAAGGCTCATGACATTTTACCTGAGGGGAGGAGCCTGACCGCTGATCGGATCAGACGTGCTTCGTCTGAGCTCCCGCATCTGAGCCAGAAATTAAAAGCTAACTGCGTGCCGCAAGCAGATATTGACCTAAATCGGTGTTCATCCCACACATCAGCAGACTTTGAATCCGGCAATACCCCATAATAATCCATACGGCATCGGAGAAACCTGATTGAGGCGTGAGGCCTACCAGAGCTTGAGCTGGCCGTTCTCCCAGTTCTGACCGGCCTGGGTTATTCCGGTCCCCATGGGGGACCACCACTGCATACTGCTGCACTTAAGCATTCGTCCAGCTGAGAAGCAGGAACCTGGCAGTTCACCCCAAGATGGCTGAACACCCAATGCTTCATGCACAGCGCGGTGTGGAGACCAAACAGAGCCTGTGGACTCAAGCTACAACGCATGGTAAATGCGCACAACAGCTACTGTGACAAGTTTTCTGCCTACCTTGAGAACCCTAAAGCTCCGGCTGCTGAGAGTGTGCGGAGTGAGGAGAGGCGGGAGACGAGCAGAAACCCCCCGGGCGCTCCTTCCATAGCAACGCTACAGCCTCACACGATGGGCCCATCCACAGCAGTCCCCTGCAAGGGAAGAACTCTTGTGTGCCTTCTATGTGAGGAACCACGTTCGTGGTCCAGAGCTGCAGGCCCTTATGACTATGGATCGACCCATTATCGGCAGATATTCTGTATTTTTGGCAGTATCGGTATCAGCCTAATGAGATATCGATATTGCCGATAATGCAGGCCAGGACCACCGGGGAGCCCATGACAAGCCTGGAGTGTCTGCAGCAAGCTCTTACTTACCTTCCAAGCAGCTCCCCTGTCTAAATCTTGCGAGTCCTGCGTCCGTCAGAACGTTGCCACGGGTTACCATGGCAACGCTGGCTGCGAAAGTTAGACAGAGGAGCTAAAGGGAAGGTTAGTAAGAGCTTGCTGCAGGCACCCAATGCACAGTCCATGCCACTGGATCACCAGGGAATGCCATATCCCCCCTCCCTGGCCAAGTAAGAAGTAGGTAGGGGGAACAAAAAAATAAATATATAATAATAATAAAAAAAATTATATATATATATATATATATATATATATATATATATATATATATATATATATATATATATATATATATATATATATATATATATATATATAACAATTTTAAGGTCTTTTGGCCTGTAATTGTGGGAGGGGCGTATGACACACACCTTCCCTACTTAAGGGACACCCCTTACCTGGCTCCCTACCGTTCAAGGTCAGCACTGCATGAGGATCCACTTCCGGTTCACATACGGCGCCATCTTGGTTTTCAGAAACCCACGATTTCTTCAAAGTGTAGCTGTGTCCTGTAAGCCCTCTTGAAGGTTTTTCCGCCCGTCCAGCTCCTTGTATACTCCGGTCTTCGAAGATAACGTCCCAGGGACTTCAAAATCGTAAGTCCGACACCTGGATCATTCCCACGGCGTTCCGTTTTCCAACGGGTCCTCACTTTATGGCTCTCCGGCCTTACGTCAAGGTCGCAAATCGTACGCGGTTCTCCCATTTCGGTTCTTATATTCGTGCACATAATCCTTTCGGTATGTTTCAAATTGTATTTTATATGGTGCTCACGCACACCAGTTCGTGTCATTTCATTTTCAAATGCATTTTACCGAAAGCACGCATTCATGCTGCCTTCCGTTCGGTTTTAATTCAATCGGTACATATCTTGCACCTAGGTCGGTCAAACTTGACGAATGACACTGCTCTTTCTGTTCATTATAATGAAGCTTTCGTCAGTTTGCTCTGTAATACACGCATTCGTTCACTTTTTCATACGGCTAACTCTGGTTATGTTTTAATAGAACAAATTCGGTTCATATGCCTTTCCATGTACTGTTGTGAATTTGTTTGGATCTGTCATACCTGTATGTGCATACTTATTCATATTACACTAGGTTTGCAACTTGGTCATATTTTCTCATGTATATTGGTTAATTTATAGTTAATTTAAATTACTTAGTCATAGATATTTTGGGTATATTGCCGTATGGCCTACGGCTTATTTCTAAAGTCTTATGAAGATCATGCCTTTATTCAACCATGTACATCAGGCTTACATGGCTTTTACATGTTTCAGACCATTTCTTGACATACTCAGACGACATACCACGAGTATACAAGAACACGTTCTTATCTTTCACAGATTTCGGGTTGAATCACAAGTTTTGATTCAACCTTTCATACGTCTCCATTACACAAACTTGTTGTCACTTCACATTTCAACCTCATCCACATCATCACATTCATGCCACGGCACATATATTTTCCATACATAATCATTCCAAACCTCCCTGCACTTTTAATACTCAAACCCTAGCATTTCCCACATCACTTAGTGACATACGTATCATCTAGTCAAACTCTGTAGACACCCATACAATCTGTTTACCTCCCGCATACTGGTAGAAGCCCAAACCCCACTTTTACACACTATAAGTCTCACAGGATCCATGCTTACTTATTTTTTCTACCCATTTAGGTTATCCAGGTGTTGTTATACCTGTCGAATCTCAAAACTCTATACATACTACCAAGTAGGTAAGCCTGCTCACGCTGTAGTTCACATACGTTTCTTTTTCCCTAGTCCATAGAGTACTGGCAAGTATAGGCCCAATAGGTATCTCCCTTCTTGGCATTCTGCCTATCGTTTAGTGGTCCGGGAGGCCAACACCCCGCCTCGTTTCGGAGGCAAAAACCCATCGGGCCACACGTGAGTTAGCCGCCTCGCAATACTATAGAGAGGGCCTCACCTGTCACTCCCTTCCCCTGTTCTTTTTACTATCACCGAGAGGCCTACGATTCCTGCCACTACGACGGGTGGCCTCAATATCCCCTCGCGCCAACGCATAGACAGAGCCTCTCAAAGCCACTTGGCAACTAGCAGGGCTTCACCTGTCACCAAACAAGAAATGTTTCTCCTTTCCGGCCTAGTTAGCCTGCCAGTACCACCCCTGGGTTCCATACACTAACCACAATATTTTGTCATTTAGTATGTCTCAAGAAGGGGTAGAAGATTTCTCCCTACCGGGCACCCCGGCTACAGCAAACTCCCCATCACAGGGAGGAGAGGTGGCTAGTCCAGCATCTTTCAGGTCATGGACAATCCCTCGCATAACCAATGAACTCAGGAGACGGCATATCCCGTTCCCCGCAACAGCAAGGAAAGTGGAACTCTACAAGTTACTGCACACCTCTACCGAACACATTGATGCCGGGGAAGGGACTAGCCAGTCTAACCCAGGAGACATACACGGCATGCTCTCATCCCTTGTGGCATCCATGAGCAAGGTCAATTCCAGGCTGGAGAAACTAGAAATCGGTCACCACAGCCTTTACCATGGCTGGGCCGGCCGCTGCGACCCCTCCAGCAATGGTCGAGTTGCAATCAGTTTCTCCAGCCACCACCTCTGACGATCAAGAGGTTAACCCTGCTCATATGATACCTGAGTACCTTAAAAGAGATATCCTGGAAGGTAAAGATGTCAACTTGGCTTCATTGCTGATTGCCTTTCAGGATGTGGTGGAACATAAGACTTACGCTTACGATTATATTTCTGTGGTGGTCAAATCTAGGGATGCCCGATTAAACAGGAAACTGACCATCCCTGAATTTGTGTTGGCATTTATCGTGATGTTATCTGTGCAGTATGTCCACACAGACGTGAGGAGTTTGATTTGTATATGCACAAGCTGGTGGACCTGGGCAACAAATATGGTGGGTCAGCTTTCTATGATTACCACAGATCTTTTTCTGCCAAGGTGTCTGGCGCTTTCTCCCAGTACGGGACAAGGTCCAACTGGAGCAAGAATGATACGGTCATTTTCTGCAGACACTTCGCAGGTCTAAGAACGCCGGCTTGTGCATACTGCTCCTCCATGGCTCATACGGCTAATTTCTGTCCAACCACTGCGAACGAACCTGCCCCCTCACAGGGCACTAGTTCCGCTGGCTCTGAACTTTCCTCATAGATATTCATTGATTCAATTCATCTCTATGAGGAGATGCGGATTGGCCATGGCTGTGTTTGAATCATGCTGGCTCTGCCCCTGATATGCCTCTTTGTCAGTCTCAGCCAATCCTATGGGGAAGCATTGTGATTGGATCAGGCTACCACTTCTGCTGATGTCAGCAGGCAGTGGACAGGTCTAAAGAAAACATGTACAAAGCATGCAGCTGCAGACTTGAATGCAAATAAGATTTTACTATATTTAGGGAGGCTAGATGGTGGTTTTAACTCTATAGGGTCAGGACTACATATTTGTGTTCCTGACCCTATAGTGCTCCTACACACACTACACAAACACTCACTGCATTCACTATACACACACACTACACAAACACTCACTGCATTCACTACACACAAACACACACACTACACAAACACACCCTACATTCACTACACACACACACACACACACTACACAAACACTACACAAACACACCCTACATTCACTACACACACTACACAAACACACCCTGCATTCACTACACACACTACACAAACACACTCTGCATTCACTATACACACTACATAAACACACCCTGGGTTCACTATACACACTACACAAACACACCCTGCATTCTTTATATACACACTGCATTCACATGCTCACATGACTAACTACCCACCTAAAATCGGCATACCTACCTGCTTTCTATCCCTGTGCATGTTTATGCCCATAGAGAGTTCAGAAACATACATATGGGTGTTAGTATTTTAACTGCTAACAGACAAATCATGAACGTGGTAACTTAAAAGCTGTAGCTTGTGGGCAGATGTGAAACACACACACGCAAGGCGTACATCTGGCATTAAACACCAGCGCAGAAGGGCGCATACCCACTCAATGTACTCACCGCTATACCAAAGCGGCTGCCACACTTAGGAGTTTTCCCTGTTTAACGTTAATCTACATATCTTTTGTCTCCCAGATTTAACTCCTCTTATACGGTTTCTGCTTCTTATATTATAAAAAGTTGCATGTCTCCTCTATTACCCCAATTACACTTCGTGATGCTGTGCTTGAGGATTGCCGTTGGGGTACCTCAGGCTTGTCTGTTCTACTTTTATCCACTGCAAAATACATTTAAAAAAAATTAAGAAATATGAACCTGAAACGAATTAGCAGAATGCTTATAGCCACTAAAATCCCTTATTCTTAGTCTCCATCCCTCTGTCATTCCTATTGCTACAAGCTTACCTATGTTATGCCAAGTGGCAAAACAATTAAAGGGACACTTAAAGTCACCAAAGCAAATGTATTAGCTTAATCACTTTTGGTGTATAGATCATGACTCTGACGTTTCACTGTTCAATTCACTGTCCTTTAGGAGTTAAATCACTTGTTTCTGTTTATGCAGTCCCAGCCACAAATCCCCTGACTGTGACTCACACAGTCTGCATGGAAACAAAATAATTAAATTTTAAGTCAGATGTAATTTGAACTTTAATTACATACAGGAGGCTTCTTCGGGGTCTAACACGCTATTAACAGAATAGGATATAAGAAATGTTAAACTAAACATAATTTACAATAAAAGTAGTGTAAACATTAGATGTCTCTTTACAGGAAGTGCTTAGGAAGGCTGTGCGTCTAGTTCCACATAAACAAAGCAATTTAACTCCTAACTGACAGAATTGAGCAGTGGGACTTAGTTAAGCTAAAGTTGTTTTGGTGACTATAGTGTCCCTTTAAGCTAAATTGGGAACCTAACTAGTTGCCGAATAGCAAGGAGAGGCTCTACCTATGATTTGGCCCTTTGGTTAGGTTTGTCACTGAGTGTTGGCCTCTCTGTGATGATTAACCCCTTAAGGACGGCGGGCTATGCAATCCTTAGGGACCTGGCTCTAAACGCCGGGGAGCGGCATAGCACGTCCCCACTGCCCTTTCTATTTACCCAGTTGCCGGCGACGATCGCGGTGTGAGGACTCACCTGGCAGCCCAGGGAGTCCCCCTTCGTCCGTTTTGGCCCCCCTGGGCCGTGTGATCGCGAGGTCCTTGTGAGGACCTCACGATCACATGGACGCATAGCCGTCCATAACAATGCCAGCAGGGGGGAGTGCCTGCAATGACAGGTAATTCCCCTGCTGCCTTAAAAAAAAAAAAAAAAAAGGTTTAAACAGTGTAAAATCAAATTATATATACTTAGATCATAATCTTGGCTAATCACATCTTTATGTCAACAAGGTATTGGGTTGGACATATTAAGGATTAGCTTTTGAGACATTTGCTGGTTTATAGCTGTTTTTCAGCTTGACTGTCTCTTTAGTCTCATGTAGACGTTCTGCACAAAGTATGTTCACTGCTCTTAAGCCACAGTGCATCTCCTCCTTTGGTTACTACTTTCATACACACGAGGGGTGATGTTTATAGCGTTGCCTTGGTGATGGGCCATCTAACACGTAAGCACGCAAGTTGAGGGGGCAGGGCATGCATTATGGTGCGCGTGCATACCCGGAAGTCCACTCGGTGCCGGCGGGAACAGGGAGGAGAACACCTGGGTGAGTCTCTTTGATTTTGATGGTATATATGGGCACTGTGTGCACAGTATGTTGTTGTCTTTTTGACCCTGAGTGGGGACCGAAACGTTTGTCGTTATTTTTAATAATTATTCAATACATTTTCGTTTTAAGTCCGGAGAGCAGCCTTACTTGTTGGATTTTATCTATTGGAGCTCTGGTGATGCGACTGGTATTGGATAATTTTTCAAGTGTGAGTGCAGGGATATGGATAGAATATATATAAAAAAATTGCACTCCTGGGACTTGAAGTAGTACAATTTAGCTTTTATTTATTCCATATAAAATATCAACGTTTCAGCTCCAACCTGGAGTTTTCATCAGGACAGGTAACATGTACAGTAATTGTTGCTACATGTGTTAGCTACTGTATTGACAATACCCTGTCATTATGTGTCCAGCTCAATATACCTAATATGTACTATTAAATCAGGTTACTATTTTCAAATAGTTCACTACACTGTCACTATGTGTCGAGTCTTGCACCAACTCATTCCTATTGCTATTACCCTGTGATAGCTATTCTGTTGAGGGTATGTTGTCTTAGCACTAAAACCTTATTGCCACTTAAAAACAGTGCCAGTATAAGCTATTACTATAAGGTTGGTGGTACTCTGTCGCTATTCCCACCAAGCCCTTCCCTTAAACTTGTAGATAAGATGCATTCTATCAGTCTATTATACTAATAATTTGTTAGCTTTGTGACTCACCATCTTGTCCTGCGAGTATTTGTTTTTAGTAATTCACTGCTTTGTAACTTTCTTTGTATACAAGCTTTTTTTTACACTACTGAATCAATTACCCGAGCAACACTGCTGGCTAAGGATGATGAGAGTTAAAGTTCTGTTTGTAATCATGGCAACCTCAAACCATGCATATTGGCTATTGTCGGGCAAATGGTTGGAACACAAACACTCCCCTTCCCCCTTCCCTCTGAGCCCCAATTATGCAGATACAAGGGCAGAGTGGGAGTCAGCCATGGCCAGCTGTGCTACATCCGAACACTGATTCAGTAAATACACTCCAGTGGTGCATATTTAATTGTTCAGTTTGTTTTGGAGGGATCTGGGGTATATATTCTCGTGTCTGCACATTTGTTACATGTTACCTGTCCTGATGAAAGCTCCATGTTGGAGCTGAAACATCCACAACCAGCACTACAAAAGTCTTCTTGGAGTGCAAGCTACTACGGTGTGTGTGTGTAATATATATATATATATATATATATATATATTACATACACACACACACACATATATATATACACACACAAACACACACATATACATATACAGTGTATAAAACTGATCTTATCCGCTTTAAATGTGACAAACAAGCCAAAGAAGAGGGTGACTATAAAGAACATCGAGTCTATAAGTGGCTTGCAGGTCAGGATGAGACCGTGTGTGTGTGTGTGTGTGTGTGTGTGTGTGTGTGTGTGTGTGTGTGTATATATATACACACACACACACACACACACACATCTGTGTGGTGGAAACGGTCTCATCCTGACCTGCAAGCCACTTATAGACTCGATGTTCTTTGTAGTCACCCTCTCCTTTGGCTTGTTTGTCACATTTAAAGCGGATAAGATCAGTTTTATACACTGTAAAATGTTTGTATTGTGTATGTATGTATGTATGTATGTATATGTGTATATATATATATATATATATATATATATATATATATATATATATATATATATATATATATATATATATATACATACATACATACATACATACATACTATACAGTGTATAAAACTGATCTTATCCGCTTTAAACGTGACAAACAAGCCAAAGTAGAGGGTGACTACAAAGAACATCATGTCTATAAGTGGCTTGCAAGTCAGAGTGAGACCGTTTCCACACAGACGTAGGAAACCCACCAGGAAACCTAGGCAGTTTACTATTGATCACACCTCAGGTAACTCATCTTCAGAGTCTGACACCCAGTCAATACCCAGAGCACCAGAACATACAGACTCTGCCTTTTTTTTTTTTTTTTAACTAGGCCCAGGGACATCATCTCGGATACATATGAGGCTGACTTCACGACTAGAAGCCGAAGGCATCACACCAGGCGTGGGCAAAAAAGGGAGACCCCATGGGGCCAATGTACAAACCTCCTCGTCCACCCAAATGATTACCATCTACAATTTGTCATCGAGGACCCTGAGTCAGCAAGAGCAACATCTCCTCATGAAAGGACTATCCTTTGTCCCTACCAACCTTCCTAATTCATTTAACTACGAGGTTGAGTTGTATACATTTGGGAGGAACTTACGCCTCAAATAATTTTTTTAAAGGGTCCCCCACTACAGTGACACAGCCCAGCCAACAGTTTAAAGTCAAAAGCACCTTTGACCCTATGAACCCCCATGCTTCTATCAAAACCTTTTTGAGTTCATTTGAGATGAACACACTGACTAATGCTAAACAGAGTTACCAGTCTAATATTACTAAAAAGGAGAGGGAAATCATTCGGCTTTTGGCCAATCACAAGACTATAGTCATCAGACCTGCTGACAAGGGAGGGGGTATAGTAATTCTGGATTACTCTTACTATAGAAGAGAACTGCTGTCTCAGCTGGAAGAAACCCACACGTATGTAAGACTACCTTCTGATCTTACTGCAGTGATCACACAAAGGGTATCTACTATCCTGCAACATGGATTGGAGGCGGGTTATATCAATGAGGATCTTTTTAAATTTCTGATTCAACAAACACCAAAAACCCCGATTATCTATACTCTTCCTAAAGTTCACAAAAATCTTATTCACCGCGGTGGGGGGTGGGGGGGTGTAATAGAACCCATTGCCAAGTGGTTAGACAGGAAAACAATCAGTTTTCCTGGCACTGCAGGTCCCCTCTCCCTCCCCGGTTACTGAAGGGATGAAAAACTTACCTGAGACTGATCCCACCCACCGGCCGGGGAGACCTAATGAGCATTAGCGCTCCCCATAGGAAAGCATTGAAAAGGCATTTCAATGCTTTCCTATGGGGAAATGAGAGACGCTGGAGGTCCTCACACAGCTTGAGGACGTCCAGCTAGAAACCAGGAAGTGCGCTCTAGTGGCTGTCTAGTAGACTAGAGGTGGAGTTAACCCTGCAAGGTTATTATTGCAGTTTATAAAAAAACAGCAATAACAACACTTGCAGGGTTAAGAGTAGTGGGAGTTGGCACCCAGACCACTCCAATGGGCAGAAGTGGTCTGGGTGTCTGGAGTGTCCCTTTAAAGAGTCTATTGTGAACATCCCCACCTGTCTCAAGGACACAGCGGATTTGCTAAACCAGCTCGATTGTATTACCCTCCCGGAGGGCCCAATCATCTTGGCAACATGTGACGTCAAAAGTCTTTATACGATAATACCACATAAGGCTGGCGTCAAGGCCATGCGCACTACCCTAAGCAATTCCATGGTATATCATGGCCCAATCGAGTTTGTCCTTGAGTTACTTGAATTGGTACTCGTGCTCAATTATTTCCGTTTTGAACACTCTTGGTTTCACCAGGTCTCGGGCACCTCAATGGGTGTTGCGATGGCACCGAACTATGCCAATAGCTATATGTTTCAGTTTGAACAACAACATATTTTGAAACCCTATTCTGATTATATTCTTATCTACAGACGCTTCATTGATGATTTATTCTTCAACTGGAAGGGGGATATCAACTCCATCACTACAGCGATAAATGCAATCAATGAGATGGAAACACCAGTTACGCTCACTCTTGTTGCAAGCCCTGATGGGGTACTCAGGAACAACTGATTCTCTGAACGCTCAGACACAGATAAAAGACATGTGGAATAAATTCAAGGAAAGAGGCTACAATGAAGTTACACTGCAAAAAGCATGGGAGAGATGTCAGTCTCATAGTGTTAAGGACACACGCAACTTGCCTAGACTTGTATTCCCGAGTACCTTCTCAACCATTTCGCCTAAAATTAAGGAATCTGTGAATAACTACTGGAAGATTTTGGCCAATGATCCCTCCTTACCAACTGATTTTCACCAGCCACCCATGATGTGCTATAGGAGAGGTTGTAATCTCCGTGATCTTCTTGTGAAGACTGACCCCAGACACTGCTATACTACTAAACAACAGACTGCTAACCTGGGTTGCTATCGGTGTCTGGGTTGTGTTAGGTGTGGCCATATGATCCCGGGCAAGATCTTTCTGCACCCCCACACGGGAAAGAAATACAATATACATCATCGGTTGACATGTAAAACCGATTTTGTGATTTATAATCTTCAGTGCCCCTGTGGACTATCGTATATTGGGAAGACTGATCTTCCCTTACGAGAAAGAATTCGGAATCACCGGTCGAACATTAGAGTCGCTTATAGGGACAACAAAGCTGACCTCCCAGTGGCTAAGCACTTTTTGGCAATGGGTCATCCCTTGCCTACTCTTAAATTTATAGCCATTGATCACAACTCGCCCCCACTATGGGGAGGTGACCGTAAAAAAGCCCTCCTCCAATGGGAAACCTTTAGGATAAGGACATTAGACACAGTGTGGCCAAGAGGCTTGAATGAAAAGATCTTTTTCTATGTTTCTTTAATATGTTCCTTTGCAGTTTTTTGAAGATTTGATTTAGGTGTTAATCCCCTTAAATTGTCTATTGTGGTCCGACGGCTATTTTGAACCATATGTATTCGATGATATTGTTCATTGTCTTTTCAAGAATGTACTTTAGTCTCACTATTATTTTTGATTTAAAAAAATTTTTTTTGCTTTAGGGATCTTGTTTTCTTCAGATGGTAAAGGCTACTTTTGACACCGTCATTATATTTACTATGTGTACTTTTGCTTTTCCTGTTTTGCTGTCACTTCTCTGCCAATAGGGATTTTGCTATCATGTATTAAATCTTTGTTCTGCTAGACTTCTTGTGATGTGGGTATAGCTTGTTCTACCAGGATACAGTGTGCTAAATTTCTAATTGAAATATGTGTGTCTATTATGACATCCCTGATTTGTTTTGTTACAATTATGAATTACACTCCTCACTTTGTTTTTATCCTTCTCATACCCTCATTGTGTGTTTGGAGTCCATGCATTCAGAGTTCGGACTTGACATTTTGCCTCTCTATTTGCAGGCACACAAAGTGTATATCGGCAAGTATATAAAAAATATTTTTCCTAAAACTTAGCAATGTTGAGCACCAGTTCATATGCTGGGCTTGCCTTTTCTTTATATGTTAGTAGATCCCTCTGAATATGTATTTCATTTTTTTGGAATTTCTCCCCCCCCAACCCCCCTAGCTTGAATCATGTCTGTGTTTTTACCATCCTGCTGAAAGCCCAAATATGGGGCTGAAACGTTTATTTGATTTATTTTGAACATTAAAAGTTAAGTTTTAGTGATATTTACAAGTCCCTGAGTGCGGTCATTCTCTGTTTTTCTACACACACACATATATATATATATATATATATATATATATATATATATATATATATATATATATATATACATACACATACATACATACATACACACACACACAGTCTAAGTGTATTTTGAATATATATTATATATTAATATCAAAATACGTAGAATGATATGGATTAAATATATATAAAATAAATAAAAATGTAAATCCATAAAAAATATATATAAATATATACACACACACACGTGTAATTTCGTTCTAACTGAAAATGTGTATATATATCTATCTATATCTACAGAACAAAGATTTAATACATGATAGCAAAATATACACACAATATATATATATATATATATATATATATATTGCAGTCGGGGCAATATAGCCGTATACAGAAATCTAGCATATAATAACCATAACATCAATGAGTTGGAACCAGTCGGCTGTGGTGTGCCGGAACCAACAAAGCAGTAGGCCTGTAATAAAAGTGGGCCTACCTTAGAGGGTGTTTATGAATAGAGGGAGTGGTGGGAGGGGTGACTCACCAGACCAGCAACGGTAAGGTGGGAGTGGATTGGCAGCCCTTTTAAAGGTAATTTAAGCCCCTCCCACAACTACAGGCCAAGCCTTCAATAAAAAAAATAAAAAAAAAATAAATATATATATATATATATATATATATATATATATATATATATATATATATATATATAATTTTTTTTATTTATTTTTTTTCTCTCAAAACAAAACCTGGAATTTGAGCTATATGTGGTACAACCATAATGCACCTACACATAATTTTGTTCAGAAGAAAGAGGGCACCCATTTCAGATTACATAATTTGATATTAATAAAATCTAAAAAAGTATGACAAATTAAGAAAATTGTTATTTTTCAAGCTCTACATTACATTTTAACTGTGAATGTCATAATACTGTTAGATTTTACCGAAATAAAATACACATTCATATTCAGAATGTCTCATGAGTACAACAGTACCCCCCATGTACATGTTTTATGGGTTTTTGGACATTTATAGGGAGTCAAATTTAGTGCTTTCCCCTGTTTGCACTTTGAAATTTGCCAGATTTGTTTGCTAGGCCTATGTGGTCTTTGAGACTCAGGAATGACAATTAACCCCATCATGGCACACCATTTGTAAAATTGGACAACCCACAGTATTCAGAATGGGGTATGTCCAGTCTTTTTTAGTAGCCACTTAGTAACAAACCCTGACCAAAATTAGCATTTATATTTGTTTTTTTGGTGAGTAGAATCATTCCTTTCAGGCTTTCTGCAGTTAACTCAGTCTTTTCAGAGAAAATGCAGAGTTTACATTACAGCCTAAGGATCAACTGATATTGATTAAGTTCGCAATTGCTGTTGTGGCATTGCAAATGTACAGATCTAACCTAAAACACAACTAAAAGAATTAAAAAAAAAGGGAATTACATTTTTAATGGTTCTGTGAAACTCTAAAGGGACAGTGCAAGCTCCCAAAAAATATAAACAGGATGGTCATACCCAGTTCACTCTCTTCACTTTCATTGTTCTGAGGAGGGCATCTGTCTTCGTTTGCAGCTTCCTCCTATTACAACAGATGTAGAGTACAGTAATTACTAGAATGATATATGCAAGAGTCACTTAACTAAATGTTATAACATTAATAGTATATACATAGGACAGGGTACTAAGGGAAATGAAGGTGTGGAGAGAGGAAAGTGACAATATCCACTGAAATCTGCAGTTTTCCCCTTTATACAAAAATACACACACACTATAAAGTATTGGTTTGATCTATAATAGAACAGAACACAATAGAAATGCCTATTTGAGAATTGATTCTTTTAAAAAGGACAACCGAAATCAGTTTTACATTTAATGAAACATATTTTTACCAATTTGAAAAATATTCGCTTCTTTGTGTATTTTATTTTTTTTTTGAGTTTTCAGCACAATACACATAGTGCCCAAGTCTACTGTAGCAAGTAGTAGACTTGGACATCGCCAAAATGTTAGTTGCTGAAATTCTTGTATCAGAAATGCCATTTGAATAGAAATGCACAAGAGGAACATTTCAGAATTTGTCAAACAGGGTTATTCCCTAAAGCTTGAATGGCACCAAACAGAAAAAAAAAAAAAAAAAAAGCAGAACTTCTGGACACAGTTCACCATTCTTTTTTTTAACAATTTGCAGACTTTCAGATATGGCTCTGAATGAGCCTGGAGGGCAAACAAATAGTCTAAAATTTGCTTATTTTAAGCATTTGGTTAAACATGCAATGGCAGTACTAGTAACACCCAAATTCTCACCAAGTATTCGCACAGAGCAAATATCTACCAAATTTGATTTTAATTGTCAGCATTTCCCAATTGGGAAACCCTAGGGTTCAGCCAAAATATGTGAAAACAAAATGGCCACGAGCAGCGATCGCCCTGCTCAGCTCCCTCGTGTGCACAACAGTGATGCTGGAATATGACGTCACTCTTGCATCATTAAGAGGCGCGCGAGGGAGCTGAGCAGGGAGTTCACTGCTCGTTCGCCCCCCGTACGCCAACAGCCCCACTGGACCCCAGGGATTCCATGCCAACACTCCTAAAAGTAGGGGTGCTGGGTGGAGTAAAATGTTTAAAGAACATTTAAAAAAAATTTTTATGTGTGTCTGTCAGTGAGACTGAATGTGTGCTTGTCAGTGAGAATGTATTTGTTCTTGTCAATGAGAGTGTATGTGTGTCTGTCAAAGAGTGTGTGTGTTTGTCAGTGAGAGTATGTGTCAAGGTTTGTGTCACTGTGTGCATCTAAGTGTATGTGCCAGTGTGTGTGTGTATGTTTATCTGTGATTCAAGATGTGTGTATGTATGTATGTATGTATATCTGATACATATACACACACTGACACAGAGATACACACACTGGCGCATACAAAGATACATAGTTACATAGTTTCATAGCTGAAAAGAGACTTGCGTCCATCAAGTTCAGCCTTCCTCAGAAATGTTGTTGCTGTTGATCCAAAAGAAGGCAAAAAAACCTGGTCTGAAGCACTTCCAATTTTGCCACAAACTAGGAAAAAATTCCTTCTTGACCCCAAAATAGCAGTCAGATGTCTCCTTGGATCAATCAGCTATTACCCCACTAATTAGAAATGATATCCCTGTATGTTATGTTTTTGTAAGTATTTATCCAATTTCAGTTTAAACATCTGTATGGACTCTGACAAAACCACCTCTTCAGGCAGAGAATTCCATATCCTTATTGTTCTTACTGTAAAAAAACCTTTTCTTTGCCTTAGATGAAATCTCCTTTCTTCCAGCCTAAATGTGTGACCTCGTGTCCTATGTATAACCCTGTTTATGAATAGATTTCCAGATAAAGGTTTGTACTGGCCCCGAATATATTTGTATAAAGTTATCATATCCCCTCTCAGGCGCCGTTTTTCCAAACGAAACAGATTTAATTTTTGTAACCTTTCTTCATAACTAAAATGCTCCATTCCTTTTATCAATTTTGTAGCTCGTCTCTGGACCCTCTCCAGTGCCATGATATCCTTCTTTAGAACAGGCGCCCAAAATTGCACAGCATATTCAAGGTGTGGTCTTACCAGCGATTTATAAAGAGGCAAAATTATATTTTCATCCCGAGAATTTATGCCCCTATTTATACATGACAAAATCTTACTGGCCTTAGCAACTGCAGATTGACATTGCATATTGCTGCCTAATTTGTTGTCTATAACAATGCCCAAATCCTTCTCGTGTGTGGTTATCCCTAATTCACTACCATTTAGTGTGTAAGTTGCTTGTGCATTCTTAACCCCGAAGTGCATAACTTTGCATTTCTCTATGTTAAATTTCATCTGCCATTTTAGTGCCCAGTCCCCCAATCTATCCAAATCTCTCTGCAACAAAGCAATATCCTGCTCACATTTTATTACTTTACAAAGTTTTGTGTCATCTGCAAACACTGATACATGGCTTTCAATGCCTATTTCAAGATCATTTATAAATATGTTAAATAGAAGTGGTCACAAAACAGAACCCTGAGGGACACCACTTACCACTTTTGTCCAGCCTGAAAATTTACCATTAATGACAACTCGTTGTACTCTGTCCTTAAGCCAATGTTCTACCCAAGAACAGGAATATTCATCTAGACCAATTTCTTTTAGTTTGAAGACTAACCTATTGTGAGGAACCGTATCAAATGCCTTGGCAAAGTCCAAGTAGATCACATCCACTGCAACACCCTGATCTATACTTCTACTTACTTCTTCGTAGAATGCAATTAGGTTAGTTTGACATGACCTATGTTTCATAAAACCATGCTGATTATTGCTAATAACAAAGTTCTTCCCAATGAATTCCTGAATATTATCCCTTAATAGCCCTTCAAATATTTTCCCAGTTACTGAAGTTAAGCTCACAGGTCTATAATTTCCAGGCAAGGATTTTGAACCCTTTTTAAATATAGGAACAACATCTGCCTTCCTCCAATCCTCCGGTACAACACCTGAAACAAAAGAATCTTGAAAAATTAAATACAGAGGTTCACTTATTTCCCCACTTAGCTCCTTAAGTACTCGTGGGTGAATACAGTCAGGCCCCGGAGCTTTATTTACATTAATTTTCTTTAATAGCTGTAGCACCTTGTCTCGAGTTATCCAGTCACAAGTTATTTGCAAGTTTTTTGCAGCAAACATTTGCATATCTCTTGCCATAGGATCCTCATTAATATATACTGAAGAAAAATAGTTATTTAAAATTTCTGCTTTTTCCTGGTCTTCATTAGCTAATAAACCCAACTCTGTTTCAAGTGTACCTACACTTTCATTTTTTGTTTTTTTAGAATTGATGTACTTGAAAAAATTTTTGGGGTTGGTTTTGCATTCTTTAGCTATCAATTTCTCATTTTCTAGTTTAGCCACTTTAATTGCCTTTTTGCAAGTGTTATTGGCTTCCTTATATCTTAAATAGGATGCCTTTGATTTGTCTGATTTAAATGCTTTAAATGCCCTTTTCTTATTTTTAATCTCTTGTTTTACTTCTCTACTAAGCCACATTGGTTTTAATTTGTTTCTTTTATATTTATTACCCAATGGTACATACTGAGAAATGTACCTTTCTAATATATGTTTGAATAGTTTCCATTTATCCTCAGTGTTTTTATCACTAAGGAGTTTATGCCAGTCGATATGTTGTAGAGCTGCCCTAATCTTATTGAAATTGGCTTTTTTAAAATTATATGTTTTAGTATACCCCACCTGCTTTTGCTTTTTTGAATTTATTTCAAAATTTACCATATTGTGATCACTATTTCCCAAATGCTCCCCTACTTGAATGTTGGTTAAAAGATCAACATTGTTTGTTATGACAAGATCCAGACAAGCATCCTGTCTAGTTGGTGCCTGTACCAGTTGTGACATAAAGGTGTCATTTAACACATTCAAAAACCTGATTCCCCTTGCTGAAGTACTAGTCCCTCTTTCCCAATTTATGTCTGGATAATTAAAATCTCCAATAATTAACGTTTTACCTCGATTTGCAGCTTTCTCAATTTGCTCTAACAGCCGTTCTTCCTCATTAATATTTACATTAGGTGGTTTATAAACATATCCCAACCAATAATGGATTTCCCTTTGTTTTCCCCAAGCAGATATCTACCCATAAAGCCTCCACCTTTTCCTCGTCACACTCCACATGCCTAAGATTTGACTTTAACTCACGGTTGACATATAAACATACCCCACACACCTTGACACACTGGCACATGCAAATAGAGATACACACCTTGATACACAGATATATACACACAGTGTGTGTATCGGTGTGTCAGATTCATACACACTGGCACAGATATACACACCTTGACATTTCTAAAAAAATAAAAAATAAAAAAAAGGCGCAATTGAAATTATTTTTTTCCGTGGGGCGGGGGGATGCTGATCCATTATGTCAAAGGGTTCCACGGGAAAAAATAATTGGGAACCCCTGGTATAGGTTATTCTTTTAAGCCCAATAATGACATGCTACACTGACAGGTGGCAACAATATCAGTTTATATATAAAACAAAAAAAAAAACCACACACACACACACCCCTTGCTATTGTTACTTCTTTTTTTGCCCTTATCCTTCCTCTCCAGAAGCACAGGCCATAATCTGGATGTGTTAAGAGCACTCTCCCTCTATCTTGAAAGAACAAGCTCTTTCCATAAGTTTTTTTTTTTTTTGGAAGGGTGATGTGGCCTCCATCTCCACCTCGGTCTACTTGTACCGAAGGACATCAGGGCACTCTCCATTTGTGCAGTTGCATTTTGGGCTTTTGTGGCAATGGTCTGACAATTTTTGTAAAGGTGGCACTTGGACCTCTTTGAACACGTTTGTCTGGCATTACATACTGGATGTTAACGTCCAAATTGCACCTCATTGGCTGATTAAGTCCTTAACTCAGTTCAGTCTTCTAATCTATGTTGTATTGTTTTGATTATTTGATTTGCAGTTATTACGTTTATGTCCCTGCCTTTGAAGCTTGGGTATTCCCATTTGTATATGCTGCCATTATTAGCCAGAAAAGTGAAAAATGTATTCATACTTCTAATTTAATTTTCCTGATTTATGGCAGCATATATTACCAGTCAATGGAGTATATTTGTAGCATGGTCTTGTTACCAGTGGGGTACCTCCAATATCTGTACTTGGACTCATTTTCTTTAATATGTTTAATAGTGACATTGATAGCAAGATATGTTTTTTGCTGATGATATTGATATAGATATATATCAGGGTTAAAGGACCACTATAGTGACAGGAAAACATACATGTTGGGGTGGAAAAGGTTCAATTTACCCTCTAGTTGCCAAGACAGGCCATCTGCATTCCCATAGGAATACATGGCATAGTGCAATATTGTCTGTGGTAAAATGGATATATGAGTAAGTGCCAAATGTTCACTCACACTTTAACATCCCAAGAAATGCCTTAAGAAATGTGCTTGGTGTGTCATCTTTAACAGCAGTGTTAAATATAAATACATGCATATGTATTTATATTTAACACTGCTGTTAAAGATTGTCCCTGAGGAAGTCCCTAACAGGGAAGAAACGTGTTGGACTGATGTTATTTATTTTGATGTAAGTAATAAATGCTTTTTTTACTCTTTATTCATACAGTCATTTTATTCTTTTTTCAATTTTTTTTGGTTTCATATGAGATCTATATTCATCAAATATTGAAGCAAGAAGACATACCAAGCGCACTTCTTAAGGCATTTCTTGGGATGTTAAAGTGTGAGTGAACATTTGGCACTTACTCATATATCCATTTTACCACAGACAATATTGCACTATGCCATGTATTTCTTATTCCCATAGCTTGGAACAGCCCTATACCATATACTTACTGAATTGAAGATAGGAGGAAATCTTCGGGCATATCCTATATTGCTAAGGAAAGTTATTTATTTGTTCTTTTCACTATAATCACTTTAAGTTGTAATTTTTATATCACTGTATGTGGATCTTAGAATCATAGTCACAAATTTACGAGTGTGTGAGAGATTCTATATATATTTCTTTACATCTGCATTCCCATGCAAGCTGCCCTTTTTGTGTTGGACAGGGAATTTATTGTTGGAGGATAAGGCTCCAACGGAGCAGGTTATCATTGTTACCTGACACCTGCAGCAGGTTGTGATCAGCCCATACCACAGCTACATCCTCAACAGACATGCCTGGTTTGCCTGTTTCAATTTCCCATCGATCTCTGGTAACATCCCTTAAACCACACCCACTGCGCTCATGTAGTAGTTGTAAGGGGAAGAAATCAATGTATTTTTGCAGCACTCCCAGGTAAGCACACAAAAAAAGCAGACAGAGAACACTCCCAGGATAGATGTGCTGTTTCAACACCCATCATCTCTTTCATTTTGCGGTCTGTCTGCTGGGCTTGTTGCACAATCAGACTCTGAACCTTTGGTTCACAATCAAAAAGTTGCTTAGGTGTATACGTGAGTTGTGATAAACTGACAAGGTTCCTGGTTCCTCCCTGCAGCCATCCTTCCTGGACCCACAGGCTGAGTCTGCCCGTGCCCGTCACTTTCACTCCAGGTCATCACACATACAGAACTTTGGAAACTGGCTAAGTCTGGCGCAGAGTAAAGCTCACACACCCTCTACCCTCCCTCAGCCTTGCTGTCCCTTCACATTTTCACCCAGTGCATCACACACACATTCAGGCACATATATTCATTCAGGCCCCTCTCCCTGGAAGGCTTTTTCCATCCATTTTCACAGGACACATTTGACCCACCTTGATCAGATACAGAATTTAGCCCCTCATACGCTCCTGCTGCGACTAGTGATACACATCCTTGGCTCTTACCTTCCTCCTCCCCCTTTCCCGACATCCCAGCCTCATAGTATTTTGATACAGGCACATCACTACTCACCCTCTATCTCACATTTGGTAGACATCACTGGTTCAGTTACAGGTAGGTATTTATCCACACCCTGCTCTCCCTCCCAGCAATCACACTTCATAATGTCTCCCAAAGTTTCACACAATACCTTAGGTGGAGCAGTCATCCCCTCTGGCTCACAAACAGTGTCCTCTGGAGCATAGTGACAGAGCATCCTGCCCAAATCATTCCCCAACAGAACATTAACAGGGATATCCTCCAAAATCCCCACTTCCCAAAAACCTTTGCCAGCACCCCAATCAAGGTACACACGCCAATTCCTTTGATGGACATGGTTCTTCCAGGGATTATGTCCTCCGTATTCACCACTTCAGGGCGCACCAGGGTCCCATGGTCACTTTGTCACCCAAAAATTACACTCTGCAAGTTATCCTCTTGTTTCCCCACGGACCCACCCACAAAACTGATGATGCCCCTCCATGGGATGGTGAGAGTATATTCCTAGTGGGGCAAGTCCTGCTCAGATGACCAATCTGGTTGCATCGAAAACAACGGCGGGCATCTGACTCACTTGACATAGCCCCGGCTACGCTGGCAGTCGGCGGTGAAGTTCTCACTGCAGATCTTACAGGTGGAGCTGTAGCTTCTCTCCAGGTCGAAGTAGCAGCTAACACAAGTCCACGCCTGGATGTGGGTGCATGGATGTCGGCATAGTCATCTGCCAGTTCTGCAGCAGCCCTAGCATTTTTTGGCTCTCTTTCCAAAATCATTAGGGCTTCAGGTCTGCAAGAACTGCTCCAGGACCATTAAGGGCTTCATAGGTAGTAGCTTGTACTCCTGTTACCCATTGCCAGAACGTGGTTTCTAATTGTGCAACATATAGAATGCAGCTGGATGATGGGCATTGCTGCATACTCCTAAACGTTTACCTGTAAGATTAAGGAGTAAGGTTAAAAGTTTTTTGCAATGCAAATTTGATTGCCTCATAGTTGTTATCAGTCTCTGGGGGAAGGGACACAAACACATCCAAGGCTTTCCCTTTCAATTGTGGAGTTAAATATCTGCCCCACTGGTCTGAGGGTAGTTGATACTGCCTGCATACTTTCTCAAAACCTTTTAAAAATACATCCAAATCCATCCCTTCTTCGAGGGAAGGAAAATCACCCTTAAGGAGCCTGTGTGTGCTGGACTCTGATGCATTGCTGTTCAGTGAGGACTGAAGGGTAAATTGCAGTTTAGCAAGTTCCAGCTCATGTCTCCTTTGCGCCTCCCTTTCGGCCAGCCTCTCTGCAGATTCCCTTTCTGCAGCCTGCTGTTGGATCATCACGTGCAGGGCCTCCTGAGGATTTGCAGCCATCAGTTGCCGAAATAAATCAGTTGAGCAAATGTCCTTAATGGTTTGAGGGGTACAACCACCAGGTATTCCAGTGAGCAACACTCCTCCAGTAGTAGGGAGCTCAATAACCCTTTATGTGTCCGTCTCTGGCTGGAAAACATGGCTTTCAGACTCCACAAGGTCAGCAATAAGTTGTGCCTTATTTTTGCCAAAGGTTGGTAAATCCTTTTCTTGGCACAATTCCAAGGCCTCTTTCGATTGTTTGCGATAGGCCTCCATATTCACAAATAGGATAGAGAAAGAAAAACAAGAGATGGGAAGAGAGAACTGTTTTGCACTTTGTATGTATTTTAGCTCAGCACTGAGCTTGGTCTTTGGAAATTACACAAAAACAAGTATGCAATTTCTTTTAGTGCTAAGACCCACTTTACAGGTAAAATCTAGCAAGCACTAAAAATCTCTAAATATATCCCACCAGCTGCCGCCAGTTTGTGACGAGTGTGGGCTATAGGCCCAGCCAAGACAGTGGGGAGAGGGTGGAAGTGACAGGGTTAATGACACCAGACCAACCGCTGAAAGAGAAGGAAGACGACGAGAAGTGTTTCTATTTGTTCAAAAGCCACTATCACAGTGCGGGTGCAAAAAAAAAAAAAAAAGGTCTAATATAAACATTTGGGGAAAAGTAATTTTCAATTTTGGTTTTCGGCCCAGAATTTTCATTTCGGTGCATCCCTATAGAAAACATTGACAAAATGATACATACTTGCTAATATTTTCCTTTCCTAGAAATGGGCCACTGCGGGCCTCTGCACCTGCACTGTGGTAGTGGCTTTTGAACAAATAGAAACACTAGTATCTGTTTAATTATAGTTTTCTATATATTGGGAATGGTGGAAGGAGCCAAAAGGTTAGTGCTGCTGTGGCACATTTCCAGGAAAGGAGAATACTGATGTAACGGAGCTCCCTGTATCCCTGGCTGGGTACCTCCGCCAAGGACTGCTTCCTAGCTGGCACAGGGGACAAACCGCAGCACTTCTGCCCACAGTCGCTGTGGCTTGACTGGGTTCCTGGAACCGCTTCCTCCTGGAGCTGAATGGGGAACTCACTCTATCCACCCCCAGGCACTGGATGACACTCAGTCCTGGGAGCTCTAGTCCGTACAAGAACTTTCCCCGTTGAATCCTCCACACTGAAACAGTGATTAGCCCCTTTCCCTTCCCAGTAACCAGACGACACATAAACTGGAATGTTTTAATCTGGCCAGATGGCCTGCTTTTATGCAATTTCAGATAAAGTTAAGCACACCCCAGGATAATCCCTCTCCTGGACCTGAGAGGGGACTAGTAACATGTTACAAATTCCTCCTGTTTGCCTGAGGGTTAATTGAGCCAGGAAATGAACTATCTCCAGAAAAAAAATAAAAATAAAAAATACAATATTATAAAATCCCCAAAATACCTTTAAAAACACATACAAATCCCACAAAAGTTACATCCCCTGATCTGGGTGGCCAAGAGATCATATATAGAACACACGCATGCCCTCTGAGCCGGCGAAACTCTCCAATCAATTCTCCGTGAAGCCGGTGATTGGACTGCAGAGGTCTCTGGTAACGTCAGACGGAGGAGCTTCACCCAGCACTGGATTACAGGTAAAAAAAACATTCCCTACAGGAAAGCATTGGATTGGCAAAAAAATAAATATAAAAATGGCTAAAAATAAATACTTCTGATGTTAGCAAGGATGCAGGGCTAGGCCGGCGCTAGCTTGTTAACTTAAATGTTATTTAAGTATATGCTTATTTTGAAGGGACACTATAGTCACCAGAACAACTACAGCTTATTGAATTTGTTCTGGTGAGTAGAATCATTACCTTCAGGCTTTTTGCTGTAAACACTGCATTACAGCCTAGTGATAACTCCACTGGCCACTCCTTAGATGGCTGTTAGAGAGACTTCCTGGGTCATGGCTGCCTAAAATGCATCCAAGCATTCAGTATCTCCTCCCTCTGCATGCAGACACTGAACTTTCCTCATAGAGATTCATTGATTTAATTCATCTCTATGAGGAGATGCGGATTGGCCAGGGCTGTGTTTGAATCATGCTGGCTCTGCCACTTTTATTACCTTTTAAGGGGGGACAAGCCAACTAAATGGTGGTTTTAACAACAGGTTTGTGTTCCTGACCCTATAGTGTTCCTTTAATTAAAAAAATTGTGATGCATGCCCCTTTCACAACTCAATTGGCAACACTGCAGGGGGGGGTCTCCAATTTGTAAGGAGGCTACAGACAAATGTAAATTAGTTGAGTCTAATTAGTCCAGCATTGAACTAGTAAAATGGGGTAACAATAGCAATGTAAACACCAGGGTAAAATATTAACAGCAGCAGAATTACCTGACTAGCTTCTGTATATGAATCTTTGGTCTCTGGACACGGAACAGATGCCCCCAGGCTATTTATATAGAATAAAAAAAAAAGAAGAAAAGAAAGTTATAAAATGTATAAAATACATATTAAAACTACATACATTGAAACAGGAAATATTTCTGTAGTCAGGGCATCTAGGGTCCCCCCCCTATAGTAACACATCAGGTTTAGAAAATACATCTCAAACACGATGAACATGATAGATACCCAAACGATATTCATAAGTATGTGGACCCTGGCCATCACATCTATATAGGAGGTAGGTGTACCCAATCCAAATCCATTGTTATGAGGTTGACACTTTTTTGCTGATGCATCAGTCACCAATCTTCTGAGAAAGCTTCTGCAACTACAACAGAACTCAGATTGCAGGGATGTGAAATTTGTATCACCCCAAGCTCAAAACATGTGGTTCCGGGCTGGAGGGAAGACAATTTTGTTTTGACCTGCTAACATGAGGACAAGCCATCTGCACCTCTGGTAAGTGCAGATCACAGTGATTTCTGCCTCATGGTCCAGTGCAGCCATATTTTGACTCACTGAGTGCTGGATTGCAAGAGAGTGATTAGTGTGAGTTAACTACCACGTACCACTAGAGATTTTTTAACTCCTGCTGGATTACCAGGGATTATGAATACCCTCTGCAGAAAATTAAGCAGGAGGGGGATAATACATAGATCACAAAACACACTCCACACACAACTAAATTTTGCTATATTTATGGAGGCATAAGGAGCCCAGGGGGGCTAGATGGTGGTTTTAACACTATAGGGTCAGGAATACATGCTTGTGTTCCTGACCCTATAATGAACCTTTAAAGACTTTATATGCTATTTCTGCATCCCCTCCCCTTCCTTTTTCTATAGATACCCACCCAAATGTTTGTTTTGGTTGACCAATCCGCACCTCATCTGTGCATCTCCACTCCATAGCTATATTGCAGGTCTTTTATGACCGTTCCATCTGTATCAATACGAAATGGTCAGCCATACACAACCTCTTCATCTCTAATTGCCTCAGGCTACAAGCACTCCCTGGACGTCACCTTCTGATAACACTACTCTTGCTTTCAATAACTAAATGTAAATATATAGTGCTGATTCTATAGATGTTCTTACTGAACATGGGTCTGTATCTCCGCTGAACCAAGAACTCAGATGTAAAATAAAACTGGAATGTGAATTGTCTATAACACATTATGGAGTGTACTAAAATATACTTTGATCATATTTTTTCCGCTTTCTCTACAAAGTTAGAACTGCATGAACTGTGTGATTAATTTTACAGAATAAGGCTAATATTGTTAATCTTTAAAGGACCACTATAGGCACCCAGACCACTTGAGCTTAATGAAGTGGTCTGGGTGCCAGGTCCAGCTAGGTTTAACCCTATTTTTATAAACATAGCAGTTTCTCTGAAACTGCTATGTTTATAGTAGGGTTAATCCAGTCTCTAGTGGCTGTCTCATTGACAGCCGCTAGAGGGCTTCCGTGCTTCTCACTGTGATTTTCACAGTGAGAAGACGCCAGCATCCATTGGAAAGCATTGTGAATGCTTTCCTATGGACTTGCTGAATGCGTGCGCGGCTCTTGCCGCGCATGCACATTCAGCCGGCGACGGAAGAAGAGAGAGGAAAGGAGGAGGAGAGCTCCCTGCCCGGCATTGGAGAAAGAGGTATGTTTAACCCCTTCCTCCCCCCAGAGCCCGGCGGGAGGGCATCCACAGGGCACTATAGTGGTCCTTTAACTCCAAAATTTCTAGAAAAAAAAATAAATAAAACAAGCTGAATTAGCCTAAGAGCAATACTAGATTAATTAGGGTTGGAGTAACCCTAATTAATCTAGTATTGCTCTTAGGCTAATTCAGCTTGTTTTATTTTTACATCTTAAAAGTAGCACTGTCACGTCGAACTTACCTTTCTACTATGGTTTCCTCCTCTCAGCATTTTTTTTCTCCCTTGCTGATCTACTTTTTAAAAAAAAACATAAAACAAAGTAAGCATAACTTTGTCTTATGTTTTTTCCTACGCTTGACCATCTTTGACCAAAGGAGGAGCTTAAATTCTCTTCCTTTCCTGCACATCACGGAGAAAGGGGGAGGAATTTCTCTGACACAGGAAATGGAGTTGACTGAAGCGCCTCCTTGGGTCAGAGAAAGTGAGGCATAGGAAAAAAATATAGGGACTACTTTGTCGTATAATTTAGAGAAAACTAGAAAAAAAAAAAAAACAGATCCCGAGAGAGGGAAAGAAAAGGAAACACTACGAGAAAGCCAAGTTTGACAGTGCCCCTGTAATCACTGCAACACCATTGTACAGCGCTACGGAGTCTGATGGCGCTATATAAATAATAAGTGGTTATTGTGCCAGGAGTATACTCGCAGGTAATGGGGCAAACCATTTCCTCACTTATGTGGGTCCTATTGCAGGGCTTAAAAATGGGGAGGTGGTTGGGGGGGGGGGTTAACCACCGAAAGGTTAACTAAAACCAGTGTTTTATAAAGTAATGACGTATTATGTCTAACTGTAGTAACATTAGGAACTATAAAGCAAGAGGGTCACCTGTGCAGCCATTCCGTAAAGAAGCCGAGTTCCGGACGGTGTAATACACTTGGGTTGTTCTGACAAAGCCTAACGAATTCGCGTAATTCTCCTAATTTCCGTGAATCCATAGTTAATGCACACGGTGGAGGAGAGCAGAAACGCACTAACGGCTAACCGGAAATAACTAGAAGCTGAATAGAGCACGCTCAGAAGGCGGGGCCTGCAAGACGTCCTGCCGCACGCAGGAAATCCAGGACGTACCGTACTACGTCATTATTCTTCAAATTCTAAGGATTGCCAGAGGATGAATCTGCTAGTAAATAAATCGGATCCGGTCGGCGTTTATAAGTCTGTCATAAAGCGCAAATGTGTAACGTGCATTTGTGTAAAACATAGGACTTCTCGCTAAAAGCTCGCGCTAGACTGATTGAGTAATCGAAGTATTTTTATACGAAACAGTCAATAATCGCTAAATGGAAAGCCGGGGTTCAGTTTAGCAACAATTACTAATGTACACATTAAACATGTCGGAATATCATTAATCCCATCAGACTACATTTCAAAGTTAAATATACCTCCGACGTATCACTTGGTGCTAAATTAGGTCACAGCTGTTGCCTTTCAGAGTTCTAAATCCAAAAGAAAATATCCTGTCAATTGTGTCTCCGCTACTGTAGCCATTTTGTCGGAGTAAATTTCTATACACCTTTAGGTTTGGCCTTTGTAGAAATAAGTTCTGTGATTGGCTTTGGGAACACTTGGAATGCATATTTAGCTGGTTTAGAACTCTGTTGATGAGAGTCGTTTTATTTTGACGTAAATTTTAAATTCTGTGTAATCCAGGCATCTACCAGTTGTGTGTTTGACCTCGTTTATTTATCTATGCGTTTTGTAGCAATTATGAAGTGCCTACATTCATTCATGGCGTTTCCGTATACCACAGGTCAGAGCCTTTCTTTACTTTCACGTGACACCTTTAGGCTAGAAATGTACTGTTTGTGTTCTGCAATGACTTTGGATATTAAAGAAAGGGTTGCATGCACAAATTGTCATTAACAATTACATGTTATATACTGCTACTGTCATATTTGCCTTTTAAAGGGACACTAAGCACCACGACCACTTAATCTTGTTGAAATGCTTATGGTAGCCTGGAATGAACCCTCTCAGCTTATCAATTGCTTGCTCTCCCTGGTATGAATTTGTTCTGGCTTAGAGCAGGGGTCCTCAAACTCCGGCCCCCCAGATGTTGCTGAACTACAGCTCCCATGAATTTCTGGCTATCTATGTAATTCAAAGAATCATGGGAGTTGTAGTTCAGCAACATCTGGGGGGGCCGGAGTTTGAGGACCCCTGGCTTAGAGGATTACTCTGAGTCTGTATGTGTAGAATTTCATTATGAAACTGTGCACATATGGAGTTTAACTTCTTTGCTGCTGGAGGTATAACTCCATTTCCAGCAGCGCATGGTTAATGACCACCAAATTACGCTGCTGGAGATGGAGATGCTGACCATTCTCAGCAAATGAATGACATTTTGTGCAGATCATATGCTGCCTGAGAATGGTCATGTGATGCTGTCTCCCCAACTTACAGCGACTTTCATCAAAAGGGAAAGTAGCCTTGGAGCTTGGTGCAAATCAATACTTAAAGGACCACTCTAGGCACCCAGACCACTTTAAGTGGTCTGGGTGCCAGGTCCCTCTAGGACTAACCCTTTTTTTTTTTTTTTTTAATAAACATAACAGTTTCAGAGAAACTGCTATGTTTATAAATGGGTTAATCCAGCCTCCAAAGCCTCTAGTGGCTGTCTCGTTGACAGCCGCTAGAGGCGTTTGCGTGCTTCTCACTGTGAAAATCACATTGAGAAGATGCCAGCGTCCATAGTTCCTATGAGACAGGCTGAATGCGCGCGCAGCTCCTGTTGTGCATGCGCATTCAGCCGAAGAGGAGGATCGGAGGAGGAGGAGAGCTCCCCGCCCGGCGCTGGAAAAAAGGTAGTTTAACCCCTTTCCTCGCCATCCAGCCTGAGGGGCACTATAATGCAAGGAAAACGAGTGTTTTCCTGGCACTATAGTGGTCCTTTACCGGTTTACCTCTTACTGGGGAATGGGCCCAGAGTACTTCTCATAGTACTCCTCCAACAGCGGCTATAGTGGTTATAATACTTGTACTAATCCTTTAAGGTGGAATGGTGCTCTGCCTTAGCCATATTGCCATCCAGGAACACTACAATATATATAATAATCCTTTAAGGGTTACTCCAATCTCCATAAACACTTCTGGTTTTAGTAGTAGTCATGGAGCAAGCATGTACTGCCCATATGGAGCAATCTGCACTCTTGTCCAAAGGGAATAGTGACATCCCTGCCACACATGATTTTGTACAGGCCAGAACTCTTGTTCCAAGCTGCCTAATGTTAATTCTGTGCAATAATCTAATTTGTTGTTAGCATGCACTATACTCTGGCGACAGATGTAATCAACGTCTAATCCTTGCAGGCTGTGCGGAGTATGCGCTTACATGGAGAAGCTTGTATGTCCCCTCCCTGCCTCCTTATATTTATTATTTTCTTTTAAATATAAAATGTTTTACCCCTTGTCCACCCCACAATTCTTTGCTCTATGAGAAGCATTTAATTGGATCTTAGAAAGGGAAGCAGTGACAATGGACAGTATGGGAAATTAGGGTTTTTAAAAACCTTGATATAGTCGGTGCACCAGTCAATTTTTTTATTTATTTTTTTGTTTAATTTTGCAAATTTTTCAGTTGCCAAGTATATGTTCAATACTTTTGATTTGTGTTGGTTGACTTTGTCATGACTGTGGAACTTTTAAATAAAAAAATAAAAAAATCTGCTTGACTGAAATGGTAGCCTAATCTATGTCCTGAAACACACAGTTTATTTCGGTTTGGGGCACCCGACTATAGCCCTAGTCATAGAAAATGCCATAGTCACAGTACATTTTGCTGATGGGAGTTAAAGGGCGCAAGGATTCGTTAGGTTATTCTCCCTTCATCTCTGTGCCTCCTCTTAGTGTCGCTTTCTGCAAGCTAGGAGGAACCGAGCTGAACTGACTTCCTCACATCAGGCCGACAAACTAGTCTTCTGACAGATGTGAAGCAGAACAGGACCTGACCGGCCCTTAATCAGAGATGCCCATTGAGTGGCCACCTTACGTGCTCCTGCCCCTGTTGGCCCGTCATGACATGAGGAACACCCAGGGCCAGATCACACTTGTGACATTTGCAACTTTAGGTGTTCTGTCACTGCAGACCAACTAATAAAGATTCATTGACTATGATTTTCATCATCGATTTATTAGTGATTATATTGATTAGATGTTGCTTCTCTGCAGCAAACATCACACACATTACTCACACCCAGCAAGTCACATAGATTAAACACAGCCGGCAAACATCTCAAAAATGCACATTACACACTGTCAGCAGACATCCCAAACACATTACAAAAAGCCAGCAAACACCTCTCAGAAACACATTACATACAGCCAGCAAAAATTTTACGCACGCACACATTGCGCACAGCCAGTACAAATCTTTCAAAAATATCACATATGCATTCATTACACATTGTTACCCACAGCCAGCAAACATGTCTCATACACAGAAAATATCTCACACACTACATGCAGTCAACAACATCTCACACATACATACATTATACACAACCAGCAAGTTTGTCTAAAATACACATTACACACAACAAACATAGTCAGCAAATATCACAAATACAACACACGTTGACCAACATCTCACGGAACCACATTACAGACAGCAAAAATCTAACATACAGTACACATAGCCAGCAAAAATCTGACATACTGTACACATAACCAGCAAAAACCTCACATACAGTACACATAGACAGCAAAAATCTCTAACACATACACATTACACACAGCCAGAACATGTCACACGATACGGATTACACACAGTGAGCAAATATATCACTGCACACACATTATGCACAGCTGTCAAGTACTCTATTGGAGGAAGAAACTCTTACTTACTAAAGTCCGGGTTTTAACAAATTAAATCTCAATGAAAAAACAGAGGCATGTGATGCCAACAAATTTCACACACTTAACAAGCAAATACACACATATATTACACACAACCAGCAAAAAAACATGGGGGTGACTATGGGGTAAGAGGGAAGAGGAGGTTGTGACTAGAGCCAAGCTGGAGATTTTTTTTTTGTACGCTTTTTTTTTTTTTTGTCTCTGTGTTTCCATGTGGTGGGAACTCACAATTCAGAGTTTAGGGAATAACTCTTTCAATATCCAGGATTCTAGACAGGTGCCCCAATCTGAAGTTATGTTGAGCAGCAAGACAAGTAGGATTGTCCTGACAAACACGTAGATTGGGCTACCACTTTAGTTCCCCTATTTTACTCTGTGTGTTCCCTATGTTTTTGTAACTGTAGATTTATATTGTTGTGGAATTCTATACTAATTCTATACCCTTTTCTCATTGTTAGTGTTCCGCTCGTCACCTCATGCCTATTTTCTTTGTGTTCATTTGTATAATTTTCCTTTCATTTCCAATGAGATGCTCCTGCTGGCTTGCTGGAGGAGCCGCAATTCTGGTGTCCAGTAGAATGGACAGCTCACTCTCTAGACGTCAAGCATCACTACAATGGTAGCTGTGTTTAGAAGCTTAGCTCTTATTTAATGCTATACTAAAAAGGACCTGAGCGGTGGGTGGGGGCCCTAAATACAAATAGGGGGGGACCTATTGTCCTCCCCCGCAGCCCCCACCCCTGAGCGGTGGGTGGGGGCCCTAAATACCAATAAGGGGGAACCTATTGTCCTGGTCCACACCCCTGAGCGGTGGGTGGGGGCCCTAAATACAAATAGGGGGGGACCTATTGTCCTCCCCCGCAGCCCCCACCCCTGAGCGGTGGGTGGGGACCCTGAATACCAATAAGGGGGGGGACCTATTGTCCTTCCCCCGGCCCCCACTCCTGAGTGGCGGGTGGGGGCCCTAAATAATTTATCCCCCTCCCCAAGGTGACTAGGGGTCCCCAAACCCCTAGTCACCCCCCTACCACCTTCACCCTAAAAATACTGAGGGGGGACCATAAACTAGATACCTGTAAAAAAAAACAAAAAAAAAACTTACCAGTTGATGTCTTCTTTCTTCTAAAATCTTTTTTTCAGCCCCAAAAAAGGCCAAATAAAACCATAATAACGGACGCACTTTGAAGAAGAAGAAAAAAACCTGAGCGCAAAAAAAATAAATCCTTCTTCACCCATGGAGGGTTCCGCGCAGACTGAGCTTTTAAAGCCTTGCCCTGTCCTGCAATTAGGCTCAGAGCAGGACAGGGCAAGGATGGGTTTAAGCCATCCAATCAGAGTGCTCTGACAGGTAAATGAAGGGAGTGACAGGTAATTTTTTTTTTTTTTTTTTACAGTGAGCACACTCAAGCTGCTCACTGTTTATAGACATGCCCCTACTTACGGTATAGCGAGTAGGGGCATAATTTACTAACACTAAGTAATCTTTTTTTTAAAGTATTAGTAAATTTGGCTGAACAACGTTTTTAAAGTCTTTCAGCCTTTTAGTAGATGGCTCCCTAATATCGTGGGAATTAGGGAGTTATCTACTTATTCATTCCTGTCATTCCATTGATTTGCTAAGTAACATTTTATATGAATGTGTGTTACATGATTGTTGTAAGTGTTGCAAATGCTTACAGCTGAATCCTGGCTATGTTTGTAAACTTTTAATTTAAACTTGTGTACAGTGTAACATTCTTAATTCTTCCACTGGGTATATTAGTACTTGGGCAATCGGCACTTCGGACATTCAGCAATTTCAGGACTTCGGCTATTCAGACATTCGATGTATCCGTATGTCCGAATTGCCTGAAATTCGTCGGAACGAAACAACTTGCATATGTCTAATGAGGGCGCTGCTGATTGGCTACAATAGCCAGCTGACCCTCTAAGCCAATTAGCTCCCCATTGATTAAAAAAAAAAAAAAAGGTACAGTAGGTAACTCTCACCGGAATATTTACTAAACTGAGAATTCCAAGTGAAATGCAAATGTAAGGTCAAAATATCAGAACTAAAAAATATGTAAGCCAGCTATTGAGGCATTAAATATGAAATTCACTTTATTTAATTTAATAACCCTGTTAATCTTTTCAAAATTAATTTATTTACCTAAACAATTAATAGCATTGTTTGCATGTTCTTCATTTTTAGTTTCGTTTTCTTTCTTGATACGGAAATACTCAACAAAAACTGAATTGCTGCAAGTCCCAAAACGGTATCTGGGTCAACCGAGCCCTTTTACTCATCCACATCTTCTGAAAGCAGGTAATGGCAACAGACTTATTTTATTGGATATAAATTTTGAGACTGTTTTTGTTCCACAGCAAAATGTTTTTGCTACTGTATGGTTCAAAAATCAAATTTTATGGAATTGGTCTACAAAACTGTTCTTGAGTAATTTATGAATCTCTAATATGGAACACCATTCCTCTCAAGTGAGTAATATCGTGGAGTAGAACCCTTACTTATGCATTTGTATAGGGACCCTTGTGATAACTGAGCAGAAAAAAAGGAGATGAATTTGCACTCTCTTTTCCAGATCTGAAGGTAAATTTATCTGAAGAAATGTTGAGAAGAACAGTGGTGGAGATACAGATAATAGTTGTCTTTCTGAATTCTTTTACTGATTGCACCAAAAACTAGGCAAATAACTGGAGCCTGGTGCCGGCCATAGGTTAGACCAGCAGTTCCCAAACTGTGTGCCGTGGCTAAACAGGGGCCCGGTCAGGGTGTGTGTTTTTATGCCAATGTGTGTATCTGTGTCATGGTATCTATGTTTCTATGTTTGTGTGTATATGTCGGTGTGTATCTATTTGTGTTTATGTGTTTTATGTGTTGGCATCTATATGAATGTGTGTGTATGTGTCGGTGTGCATGAATATCTGTTTATGTATGTGGTAGTGTATGTGCATATATCCAAGCAGTCAAACACTAGCACAACATAGAAGCACGCTACTGCAATCTAACTAAAATATTACATACACACTCCTGCATTCAAACTAAAACAAAATATACAAACACACCCCTTCACTCAAACACAAATACTTCACACAAATATACATCCGCATTTAAAAGTGAACATTACATTCAGACACTACCCCTGTGTAATGGAACCGCTGGCACCCCCGACCAGGTACCTTCCGCTGACGGATGATCCTAGTGCTTTCCAAGGACTCCAAGCACTCTGCCCGACACCATAACCACTGCAGACCCCACGAACCGCCGCAACTTGGTTGGGGTCTCGCCGTCTCCACCCACTCTGGACCCAAGACCAGGGACCAGCTTCCAGTAGGTCGACCTCTCTCCGAATTCCAGAGAGCAGGAACAGGAACAAGCTCTTAGAGTTTAGTGATTATAGCAATCCCCAGAGTGTAGTTCTCCAATCCCCCAAACATGAGCCGAAACTTCATGAATGTACAAGATGATCTGACTTTTTTTTTTTTTCCATATTTAGTTTTTATTTTTGCCAACAGCATGAAACAGATTACGTTGCAGTCAGATACTTTCAACAGGTATGTGCATTGTTACATTACATATATACATGCCGTCATTATGGTTCATTGTTTACAAAGGATACTTTGTACAGCTTGTGATACATTCGTTTCTCTACTTGCATTGTGATATGGGCACA
The DNA here is from genome assembly GCA_933207985.1 of Pelobates cultripes. Classification (NCBI taxonomy): domain Eukaryota; kingdom Metazoa; phylum Chordata; class Amphibia; order Anura; family Pelobatidae; genus Pelobates; species Pelobates cultripes. The sequence continues at coordinate 146,565,128 of OW240919.1, forward strand.
TTAATTGCCTCTAGAGATGCGTTGACTGCAAGACCATGTAGTGATCAGTTCGTCGTTTGGAGTGATTGGCCTTTTATAAGGGGAGGGGGAATGGAAACACAGGGGGGGGGGGGATTGGGGGAGACCGTAATTCGGGTGGGGAGATCTAGGATTCCCAGTTTTGCTTCCCATTATTTTAGTTTTCAGCTGTGAGGTAAGTATTATCTGAGGTGAGTGCTCTACATGGGGAGATACTCATGTCCTAAGGTTCCAACTTGCCCATTTCCCAGCGTACTTTCTTTCCTGTCCCTGTACTCTACTCGCCATCTTCTCGTAGGAGCTTATGACATCCACTCTTTCCGTGAGTGTAGCCATGGTAGGTATTGTCTGGCTTTTCCAGTGTTGTGCTAGCAGGATTTTTGCTACTGTGAGGATGTTTATCAGTACTACTTTGTGGGGGTGTGATGACAGATCAGGAATCATGTGTAGCAGGTAATGTTCTGGACGCAAGTTAACAAGGAGACCTGTAGTGTTCAAAATAAGGTTTTGGATCTGTGTCCAGTATGCACCTAGTGCGTGACAGTCCCAGAACATGTGTAGCATGGTACCCGCTCCCCCCTCACAGCGCCAGCAGAGCCCAGATGTGCCCTTGTAAATCTTTGCTAATCTATGTGGGACTAGGTACCATCTCATGGCTATTTTGCAATATGCTTCCCACAGCGAGAGGCTTTTGGAAGCGCCCTTTGTATTGGATAGTGCCTCGTACCATTGTGCCAGAGTTAGTTGGTAACCCAGTTCCCCTTCCCATTGCTTCATGTAGGATCTTTTCTCACCGGGCTTTGGCTCCAGTAGAGCGTTGTAGCACATGGATAGAGGTTTTCCAAGCTTAGCGGTGAGAGCCCTATTGAGTGGTAGGGGTGGTTTCATGGATCCTGTACTAGGTTTGCGTATGTGTGGAAACAGTATGTTTTTCGTTCTAAGGTAGAGGAACACATCCGTTTGGGCCAGGGAGAATTCCCTCTGGAGATCAGGGAACAGTTTTAGTTCGTTTCCCTCTAGTAGGTCCTTAACTCTATGTATTCCCCTGGTTATCCAGCTTGCCATGGGTAGGTCTGGAGAGAATATGGTCAGGATCCCTAGGGGAGCTTCCCTGAAGAGCAAATGTGGGTCTAATATTAGGTGACTCCAGGTTCGCCACGAGCTCAGCAGAAACCTGGAGCACCGTGGGAGGTATGTTCCATCAAAGTTGGTGGGGGTGCTGGCCCATAATGCTTGGGTCGTGTTATGTGGGTGCAGGTAGGCATCTTCCAGTGTAAGCCATAGTGGCTTAGGGGAGCTGTCTTGAAGTCTCAGTATGCGTACTCCCTGTGCTAAAATCGATGCCCTAATGTCAGGTAGACCCAGCCCCCCTTTGGTGAAAGTAAGGCTCAGGTTTCGTTGGGCCACTCTCGGGGGTTTTCGTTACCAGACATGCGCATTTATAACAGATTGCATTAATTTTATTAATTTGTTGGGCAGTGGTATTGGTATCGTACGGAAGAGATATAAAATATGGGGCAGAGCCATCATTTTAATCGTATTTACCCGGCCCAGCCAGGATATCTCTAGGTTTTCCCATTGTTCTAGGGTCGATTTTAGTTTGTTTATGACAGGGTAGTGGTTTTCTTTAAGAACGGTCTGGTGGGATTTCGTCAGTTTGATTCCCAAATAAGTGAGAGACGTTTTACGCCAGTCAAAGGTGTAGTCAGAGGAGAGCTGCGTTTGCGTTTGGTGCGTTAGGTTGATTGGTAGTGCTTGCGTTTTAGTGGTGTTATTCTTATAGTAGGAAACCCTACCATACTCGCTAAGAAGACCTAGAAGGGCAGGGATGGAGCTTGTGGGTTGTGTTATGAACATGAGTATGTCATCGGCAAATAAAGCCAACTTCTGCATACCCCTTGGTGTCGACAGTCCACAAATTTGTGCATTATTTTTTATATGTTTCGTCAAGGGTTCTAGACAGAGGATAAAAATGAGTGGTGACAGCGGACAACCCTGTCGCGTGCCATTATGTATTGTAAAGGATGCGGATAGAAAGCCGGTACTAAAGACCTTTGCCGATGGGCATTGGTAAAGGGCCATTATACTATTGAGGAAGGCTGGTGGGAGCCCCATTTTGGCCAGAGTTTGTTCCATGTATCCCCAGTGCAAGCGGTCAAACGCCTTTTCGGCATCCAACGCCAGCACCAGGCCCTGTTGAGAGGATTGGTTCGCCCAGTCGATGAGATCTAGAAATTGGCGGGTGTTGTCACCCACTTGCTTACCTGGCACAAATCCCGCCTGCTCAGCGGAGATAAGTGTAGGGAAGAGCCTTTTGACCCGTGTGGCTAGCAGTTTAGCGTATAATTTAGTGTCCGAATTAAGAAGGGATATCGGCCTCAGATTAGCACACTGATTTGAGGGTTTGTTAGGTTTGGGCAAAGTGACAATAAAGGCTTCTAACATTTCTCGGGGCATATTTTCTGTCTGTTTAATGTCATTGAATAGTTTTAGGAGGTGGGGTGCTAACTGGTCTGTGTATTTGATATAGTAGTAATTGGAGAGGCCATCTGGACCTGGGGATTTGTGCTTTGGGAGTGATTTAATGGCTTCCCTGATTTCTTCGTCAGTAAAGGGACAGGTCAAGTATGCACTCAAATCTGGAGATATGCAGGGAAGGGAGGCTTTTTCTAGGAAAGAGTCTATTTCTGCTGTAGTAGGTTGGTGTGTTGCTGGGTCTGCATGCAGTTGGTATAAGGACGCATAGTAATCCGCTAATGTATTCACTATGTCTTGGGGGTTATAGATTTTGTCACCACTTTTGGAGAATATGTAGGGGATCTTGGATTGGAGGTATTTTTGTTTCAGGCGGCCAGCTAGCAGTTTGCCTGCTTTATTCCCTAGTGTATAGTGAGATTGTTTCAGGTATCGCATTTGCTTCTCAGTCGTTAGTAGTTGTAGCTCGCGTAATTTGGTCTTGAGTGTCTGTAGCCGTGTGTGGATTTGCTTAGATGGGTTTGACTTGTGGCGGAGTTCTGTGTCTGTAATTTCTTGAATGAGTTTTGTGTGTTCTATGCCCGCTGCTCTTTTGGTGTTAGCTCCCAACTTGATGAATTCTCCCCTCATAACTACCTTGTGTGCGACCCATTGTGTTGCCAGTGTGGTTTCACAGTGTGTATGAGCCTCAAAGTATGCTTCTATTGTGTCTCTCAAGTGCGTAAAATGGTGCGGGTTGTCTAGTAGGGCCTCGTTCAATCTCCAAGTGCCTCTCCCCCTCGCCGGGTGTGGTATTTTCATTATTATTTCCAAGGGGGCATGGTCCGACCATATTATGGGGCCAATGTGCATGTCTATAGCGTGTGACAGTGTGCTCCTGTCGAAGAGGCAGAGATCAATTCTGGAGTACGTCATGTGGACTGAGGAATAAAATGTATAATCTCTTATACCCGGGTATAAATTACGCCACACGTCATAGTAGTCAGAGGAGTGCAGCAGGTTTGTCAAGTGTCTGCTCAAGGACAGAGAGACTTGTTTAGGAGGTCGGTTTTGTACCCGCTGCATGTCTATGTGCGGGTCAGGCGTGCAATTAAAGTCGCCACATACAATAGTGTGTCCCGTTTTGAATTGGTCTAATTTGCGGAACGCTTTGGTCAGGAATTCTTTTTGCGTATCATTTGGAGCATACAGGGAGGCTACTGTCAATTGGAGGCCGTTTAATGAGCCCACTAATATTAGCAGCCTGCCATCTTTGCTGACGTATTGTTTGGCTGGCGTAAATACCCAGTCCCCGTGAAAATATATTGAGACCCCTTTGGACTTAGTTGTAGCCATGGCGTGATAAGCTTGACCATATTGTTTGAACTTAAAGGTGGGTGGTTTACGTATAGTGAAGTGAGTTTCCTGGAGACACACTATGGCGCCCTGGAGCGTAACATTTCCTGTGATAACAACCTACGTTTATGCGGGCTGTTGAGACCCTTGACATTCATGGAAAGAATTTTTAGGGTATTATCCATATTGTGTGGGTAACAGATTGCTAAATCGTGGGAAGCATGTTTGCTTTGACAGTGGTATAGGTCTCCTAGGAGGGGGTGGAGTGACAAGGGAACATAGAAACTTTGGTAGGGATAACAGAAGTAAACTTTTCACAACATAACTAAAGTATTTACACAGCGCCCTCAGGACGATTGGCGCCTTCTCCGGCTGAGACACAGACCAGCCCTTGGTGCTAGTATCTGCGCTCATCCGTGGGGGTGCGCTCGGTGTTAAGAGCGGGGGTGAGGATGACTTATATGCTAATTAAGGGTACACAGCCCTTGCATAACCACTGCGTAGTGCCCAGATATACATATTGTCATACATACAGTCCCAGGGGCTCCCCCCTCCTCCCGTGCCAGCTACAATCAGCCAGTTACAGCACGTTGTCTGGCATTACATGAGCCATGTGCATGTTCCTAATACCATGTGTGTCAAATTGCATATGTCATAGTTACGTGAGGTAGGTCAGCATAGCATATGCTGGGTGAGGAAAGAGTCCCTGGAACAGAGTCCTTTATGCTTTAGTCGGCGATCCCGCCATGTGCCATTCTGCTTGCATTCTTCGTTGTGGTGCAGTAGCGGCCGCTACCGTCGTTTGTGTCGGGAACAGTCCCCATTCCCGTATTAGGCGCATGCCTACTTCTGGTTCATTAACCGTGTGATTCTTGTTGTTCCTCCATATTATGATTTTCGTCGGATATCCCCATCTGTATTGGATGTTGTGGTTCCTTAAGGTTTTTGTCACCGTTATAAACTCTCTTCTCCTGGCCATTGTTAGGGCTGATAGGTCCGCATATATGTTAATGTTGGTGTACGGTTCTGGTAGCTTGTCCAAGTTACGTGATGCAGTCAGCAGAGCATTCTTTGAGGTGAAGTAGTGAAACCTTGCAATCACATCACGAGGCGTATCTGGCGCCAGCCTCGGTGGTCGTGGTAGTCGGTGAGCACGGTCCAGTAGCCATGTTTCGTCGGCTGTAAGGTGGTGCAAAGCCCTTTGAGAAATGAGGGCAGTTCCTCTAGGCCCACTTTTTCTGGTATCCCGCGGAATCTGACATTGTTTCTGCGGGACCTATCCTCCAAGTCCGCCAGTTTGCGTTTGAGCTGTAGTTGTTCCTCCATTAGGTGCTGTACTGTACTTGCCAGCTCATTCTGCTCACTGCAGAGGTCGTCTGTGCGGGCCTCAAGCTGGTTTGTGCGCTCACCCAGATCAGATATTTCTCTTTTTATTTCACTAGTCGCTTTTTTAAGGTCAGACTGAAGAGTGACCCGAAAGTCCTGTAGCATAAGATACAGCCGTTTTTCCGTCACTGGGGCGTCCGTGTATGGACAGGTTTCCCCTTCTGGCTCAGGTGTGCCTTCAGTTAGTTGCGAGCAGGCTGGTCCGTCGTCGCCATCTTGTGAAGGCCGCATGCGGTCCTTCCTCGCGGATCGAATTTGATCCTTCAGTTTAGTTTGCTTGGCTGGGGCCATGATTGCAGTCTCGTTCCTGGGCTTATTTGCCTCTTGTGGGGCTGTGTATGATAGGAGTTGTTGGCGTTTATGTCAAGATGATCTGACTTTTAATGACCACACACTGGCTTTTATGCAAGTCCCCATGCAAGGGGACATCCCACAGACGGTCTATTTCTCATGTTAAAGTCAGTTCAAACAGACGAACAACAACCATTCGAATTGTCGAACTGTCGAATGGCATTCGAACTGTCGAATGCATTAAAGTCTGGAGAAGGTAAAACTTCAGCTGAATTAAAGATGGCCGCCACCACGTGTTCATTTGCGTTAACGGTGGCCACCCAGCGTTCGGCAATTTACCTACAGCAGGCTCCCAGCCTGAGAGGTAAATTGCCTGCACACTTCCACTTCTGGGTGGTCTGCCTCTGTGGTACTTGGTTCAGTAAGCTCCATTTACTGAACCAACTGGGAGAAAGCCATAGACAAAGTATTTGAAATGTCTGGGGACATAGTCACACAAAGTCTCAATATATCCCCAGGCGGTTCTTAAAGGGCCAGCATGGTCCAATACAAGTCCATAAACCACAATGCAGTTCTTAAAGGGCCAGCAGCACAATATAAATCCATTAGCCCAAATAATGTTTGTAAAGGGCCATTCAACCCAGAGCCATAGTCCTGAGGCAGGAGGCTGACACTCAGGCTCCTCCAACAGCCAGGGGCAAAGGGCAGCCTGTCACCTAAAAAGTCAGTGACAAAAGGCATTTTGTCACACCCTGCAATCAAACGCAAACATTACATACAAACACACCGCTGTATTAAAACACAATATATACAAGCACCCCTTCAAACACCAACACTGTACATTACACTCAGGGCCATCTTTAATTTTGATTGGACCGTGGGCAAGCATTTACTTGGGCCCCCTGACTACATATAGATACACACAAATACACTACCTGACAAACACACTGACCGCATATAGATACACACAAGAACATACATATACACACAGACTACATATAGATACACTGACACACACAAAGACACAAACAGATACACAACCTGACACACATGCACATACACAGATACAAACACTGACATACATGCAGATACAAAGGTACACATACTGACTGCATATAGATACACCAAGACACATACAGATATACAGATACAAACACTGATATACGATACACACACAAACATACAACATACAGATACAGAGACACATTCTGACAGACCTACTGACACAGAGGCACACACAGACAGCCATATTGAAACACACATACACAAAGACATACTGAACCACACAGACACTGACAGACTCACACACACACAGACATACAGATACACTGACAGACATACTTTCACATATATACACAGACAGAAGGACATACTGAAACACACATGCAAACAGACAGTGACAGACATACACACATACAGGCATTTTGACACTCACAGACAGCCATACTGAAACACACAGACACTGACAGACTCACACACACAGACATACTGACACACTGACAGACATACTGGCACACAGACAGACATTCTGTGACACATACAGACAGACAGACATACTGAAACACAAATACACGCAAAAACTGACATACATACACACATAAACAGACACTGACAAACACACAGACATTTTGACACACACAGACAGCCATACTGAAACGCATACACACATACATACTGAACCACACAGACACTGACAGACTCTCACACATACACAGACATACTGACACACTAACAGACATACTGAAATACACATACACGCAAAAAATGACATACATACACACATACAGACACACACACACTCAGACATTCATTCAAAATTTGATAACCACCCTCCAGTTTCTTACCTTTTCCTGGAGGGTGGCTTCCCTGAGGTCCACTGGGGTGGCTGGGAGTTAAGCTCTCGCTCTCTCCTGGCCTGGCCCCCTCCGGAACAGCTTCTTCCTCCCGCGCAGCTCCTGTTTCTGTAGGAGAACATGACACGTGGCTGTCACTTCCTCCCAGCCGGCTGCCGAAAAGCAAGGGCCCGGTCGCGCTGTTAAAGCGCGACCGGGCCTCTGCTGACACAGGCCCACCAGGTGGCTCTAAGTGCATGGGCCACCTAATAGGCCCCCTTAGTTTCCGGGCAGAGGGCAAACGAGGCAGCTGCCTTGGGCCCCATAGCAGGGACAGGGCAGCTGCCCCGTTTGCCCCGCATTAAAGGCGGCCCTGATTACACTATAGCACCGGTAAATATTGAAGCGCTGTACAAATACGTAACCTAGAAATTTTGACTTGGGGTCCCTTGGGAATAGTTCCATAAGGAAAGTAGTAGCAGTTGGTTACTTTCAGGAATCCCAATACAAAATAAATCCCGACAGAATCTCTGGCTTCTAGGTAGCGATTGTTTGCTTAGTTCATGCGATCAGTCCTACCGAACATTGCTCTCCTGACGTGTAGAAAAGAAGCAGGCGTTCATCTAAGTTCAGTGGTATTTTCAAGTTTGTGCGATTTCGGTTTCATACAGTCGACGACCAAACACCGCTGCCTACATTCGTGCGACAAGCCGAACACTTAGGATACAAAGTGTGAAACGATGATGGAGGTGTCAGGAGAGGTTTATAGGGGTTAACAAGCCCAGAGGTGGTCCGCAATTCGGGAGTTTGTTCGGTTCCTGAACTGACAAGGGAAAACACATGAAACAAGTATTTTAAGGGGTCGATTACATGGCACATAGTCTTGAGCAGGAGGTCAGCCAGCAGGCTCGTCCACGAGCTCCTGGATGAGCCTGCTGGCTGACCTCCTGCTCAATATTCAATATTGAATATTAAAAATTCAATATTTTTGTAGTGCAAAAAATTACATCAAACTCACAATCCCACAATAGCTAATGCAAGCATTTCAAAATTGACAATTGTATGGCATTTGATACAACTGCACATTTTTACATTATAATAAACATGCTAGATCTACGTAGGAATATATGGTGAGGTGGCAAGGCATAGATTAACATGCTTCAGGTGCACAGGTTGACAGATATTTGCCATCTCAAAATATATCTACAGGCGAGTGCATGCACTTCAATCTATCTCCCAATACCCAAACACACCTAGTTAGCAGTGCCACTGGGTAGAGATTATTACTTCAAAATTAACAAAACAAATTAACAAAAATGCCACTTGCTCCATGTTAAATAAAGAATAAGTCAGGCCAAGAAAGGTTAGCAAGGCAATTTATCCGTTTTAAGAAAATTAAATAACGTGAAAATGAGTATTCAGTGTGCTCACATAGCACTGGATGCAAATAGCTTAGAAGAGACATATGGGCTGACAACACAGCAGTAGTTTGTTACTAGGTGAACATGCTGTCCAAAGCCACGAGATTATACAATCCTCTCTTTATGTTAGAGCATTTAAAATAAACAGTAGTTTCTAATTATGCTTAAACAGGAATAGGCTATACATGGCAAAGACGTTATGCAACACTAAGAAGAAACAAAAAGAAGAAAAACATAGGTAATATATTTCAGCTCTAGGCTCTAATGTAGCTGGCTTCTTCGAGCCGCGGTTTAGGAGGCTCTGAGAGTCCCAATCTCTTTCAGCGTCGATTGCCTCAGAAAAAGTTGGTCTCCGGTGAGATTGCTGCTGTGCTGCATGGTGGTTGTTGCTTAAGGTCTTGACAAGCCGCCATCTTAGGTGAGTATTGCATATTTCAGCCAGGGAGGCGCGTGTTGCGGGCAGAGGGTACCTTCCGCTCTCCAGCTGGGGTTCACTGCGTGCCCGCTTCACATTTGGTTAGGTTCAGCGGTTTGTTTCTAAATCGCCGGAGCGTTTGGTTAGGTGCTCTGAGCCGCCGCCATCTTTGCTTTTGGGACCTGAGTACTCAGCACCCTTTAGTCGGCTCTTCAGTCGGCTCGGTTTCGTCCCAGTAGGGACCGGGATGACCCCCCCGGCCCAGGGGTGGGGAACAGAACCGGCGAGCCCCCATCCTTCTAGCGTGTGGCAGTGTGGTGGGGAGACAGGGCAGCGGAGCTACCCCGCTCCCTCCAGGGTAGGCCGCAGCCGCCGAAGTATTGTGTTTCCTGTGGGGGGTCCGAAACTCCCGATCTCGGAGATCCGCAACCTCTCCCACAGCTGTGTGGATATTTTCAGGCTCCATTCAGGTGAGATTATCTGCTTATTGTGGCTTAAAGGCCCTGTTCCTCCAGAGCCTCTCCGCCATGCGACCGGTCAGCATGGCGGTCCGGCCCCGCCCCCTCCAAATAGTGGTATTTTAACACTTTCCATGCACTAATTCTACCACCAGACTTTGTCACCCATAGGCTTGTCTGGTTGTTTGGGGGCTAAAGGGCCTTATTTGGCAGGTGCGCATATCCATTTTCCAACTTGGAATTTTGACATGTAGTCAACCTGTGCCCCTGTCCTATTTGGGTCAATGTATTTTACCCCCATCAAACCATATATTTTTGAAAAGTAGACAACCCAGTGTATTTTAAATAGTGGTATTTTAACACTTTTAATGCACTGAATTCTACCACCAGCCTTTGTCAAACTTTTGGGTAGTTATTTGTTTTGTGTTTTTTTTTCACACACTTTGTACTTTAGGCATGAATTAACAGATCCTGTTATGTATCACTGCCAAGCAACACCCCAATATGTGTTCAGCAACATCTCCCAAGTACAATGATTACCACCCATGCATAGGTTTGCTGGGTTGTTTTGGGGCTAAAAGGCCACGATAAAGACCTGGGCATGTCAGTTTTTCAACTTGATATATAGGTATGCTTGGCCTACCTTCAGTTTGGTGTATTTTTTCATCCCCCAGTTACCATCATGAAAGTATATATTTCTATCAAGTAGACATTCCAGGGTATTGTATATGGGGTGTTTTAACATCCTTTCCCCAACCATTGTGCTAAAATAATTTCAGAGAACTTGCATGGTGATAATTTGTGAATTTATGATCAGGTTATATGTTACTGCCAGAATACAGTTCTTTTCTGCCAACCCCCCCACCATGCATTGGTTTGCCACAATTTTAGAGTAACAACTTTTGGACTTGCCCATTTTGGCTGAATATAGTTTGCTTGATTTGCTAGGCACATGTTGAGTATGGTGCATTTTTCCATCCCCAAAGTTGAATTTATGGTTTGAAAGTATATGTGACGAAGTGCCCTTTGCCACTTGTGCCTGGAGAGGACTAATTGCCAGCCTCTTGCCTTGTGACTATGGCCCCTGGTAGAGTTTGCCCTTTAAAAATGTTATTTGGGCACATTGGATTTTATTGCACTGTTTCTGCCCCTTTTGATTCCATGGGAAAATGTGCCTCTTCCCCTACCCTTTTTCCTGTCCATTGTGCTCCAGCAGGGCGTTGTCCCAGGGACACTGCCAGACCAGTTGAAACTGTCTGCTTTGTCCATCCTCAATCTCTCATCAGCACTTTCTAAACCTTAACCCCATGGCGATTTTATTCTGTTCGTGGGATCCGAGCGCTGTTCGGTCAAATAGGACTTCCACCTAACTTTTGAACCACTGGACTAAATTGTATGATTTTGACATATATTTGTATATGGAGTATGCTGATTCAGAATATGTAACTTTTGTGAGAATTGCATGTATGGTTTGGAAGTTATTAATATTGTATGAAACTGTATATTTTACTGCCTGTGATAATTAAGTTAACCCATTGTGTACAGTAATTATATCACAGGCAGAGGGGAGGGTTTGTGTGTCCTAGCTGGGAGTGTCTGATTGTATTGTATTGTGTTTGAGTGGTTGTTCCACAAGACCATTAGGTAACTTTATGTAAGAACTTGCATAAAAGAAAGACCTTTGAGGCTTATTAAAACAGTTCTATTTCACCCTCAATTTAGAGTCCTGTCTCTTATTTGGGGAATCTGCTACAGGGATTGCTATGCTCATCATACTCTTACTATAATCATTAAGCTCTTATAAGAGCTTGTTCCTGTTTTGCTACCTGTAGGAGTCTGCAGTCTGGTTATGGTTTCTGCTGGAGTGCTTGGAGTCCTCAGGAAGCGCTAGGAGCATCCTTTAACGGAGGTACCCAGTCGGGGTGCCAGGTGATCCGTTACAGTATATATTTGTATAAAGTACACATCCAAGGTTTTGACTTCTGTATGTTCTGTGTGGTAGAGCTTAAAACATGTTTCAATACACAAGCCAGGTTTGAAGGGCAATCTGGACAGTAAAAGGGGGTGTCTGTCCTTTTCCCTTCTTTATAACAGACCTGGCAACGTTTCTGAGGACTTGTAAAAATATAATGCGTAATTATAATTCTTGATTCCTCTCGCACCGTTGTTGGAATTTCAACGGAACCATCTCCATAAATGAATGTTGAAATCACCTGAAGGTTGAAATTGGAGAAAGGTGGTTCTTCCAGGATTCATTTAAAAAAAAAAAAAAAAGCCAAATCAAATTGTGGGTTGCTACTTGCATCAAATAGTCACCTTTTTATACCAGGCTTTAGTTTTTCTTAAAATACGATATGGCTGCATGAGCTGATCAGCCAAATCTACACCCCCCATGGTCCTGTTATAAGCCCTGACGCAAACAGGTTTGGAATGTACTCTGCAACGTAAAAGTGACGTCAGACATGCTTTCATCATGGATTGTGGTTAGCATGTTAACATCCTTCCTGTCCTTAAATTTTATTTAAATTTTTTTTGAATTTTTGCAGTGCTTATGGGTTTAACAGACCCCAACGGCATTCCACTTGCTTATTTCAAGACATTGTAACAGTGGGGCAAACGATAACAATGCACAATTTTGTAATTTGAAGGTTGTGTCGTTTTTAACAAGTTTAGGTTAGTTGATCAAGTACATTGGAGTGTTTCAATATGTCTGTATGGAGAGGACGCGTGTCAGGGTTATAGCGTGTGCTGAGCAGGCTAGGTACAAGCTGTGATGTGTTGTCGTGCTCGGCTGTCTCTTAATGTAGCCTGGAGCATGCTGATTGGTATTCAGTTAAATAACTCTGAGAGAGCTGTACTTGGCTTGTGTTTAGTAAACAGTGTGATTTCTTGAGGTGATCAGCTTTTATGCCCTTTGTGATATTGCTTGGATTGAGCTATCTCCCTGGTCTAGTGGGTGTGTGCTGTAACTGTGTTTATCATAGTACCTGCGATGCAAGGTAGGAGGCATGCAGTGGCGGACTAAGGGGGGGGCGGAGGGGGCAGTCCGCCCCGGGTGCCTGCAGGATGGGGGGGTGCCTTGGGAGAGGGGGATAAAGAAAGAAATTGGGAGGGGGGAGAGAGAAGGAAATTACAGGGGGGGGGGAGATTGACATTCATCACACACAATGCACCCCTTGCACACAGAAAAACACATGCATTACACACACACACACACATACACAAGCAATGCAACCGTTACATACACAAGCAATGCAACCTTAATGCATCCCTTACACACACAGAAACACACAATGCATTCATTACACATGCTCAATGCACCCCTTACACACACTCAATGCATCACGTACATACACAGAAACACACCTTGCAGCCCTTACACATACAAACACAGATTCACACAATGCATTCCTTACACACATATCAGGACATCCCCTACACACTCCACCCCTGTGAACAAACTCATTGGTGGAACATGAAGGTGGACCCTGGGACCCAGACCTTGAGCTGTGTAAAGGGCCCCCAAAAAATGGAGCTGCTTCCCGTTCTCCCAGAACATTGATTTTTGTGACCACAGTTACAAACCGCTTCCAGAGAGCCTGTTCTACACCAGACTAGTGGAGCCAGACTGCAGCTAGAGCCCATCATCATCCTCATCTGGTTGTAAGTAGGCAATCTAGTATATTATTCGTGCACTAATCTCTAATTTACCTCAGATTAAAGAAACATTATAGTCCCCAGAACCACTGCAGCTTAATGTAGTGGTTCTGGTGTGTATAGCCTGTCCCTGCAGGCCTTTTAATGTAAACACGGTGGCACTGCATCACCGGCGTTAGATAACATGGCAAATCATATGGGTGGGGCATTGTGATGTCACATGGGGGGGCGGCAAACTTTACTTTTGCCTAGGGCGGCAAAAATCCTTGCACTGGCCCTGGCTGGAGGGGGCTGTGTGAGCTGTGGCCGCACAGTGCCCCATGGTAGTTAGGGTGCCATGCGGCCAGTACAGCTCACACAAGCAAACAGCTGATAAACTGACCGCACGGAGGAAAAGTGGGGCGGAGCTAAGCAAAATCGGAGGTGGAGCCAAAATGGCGCTGGGGGCGGGGCAAGGGGGTGCCAAGCACAGGATCCACCCCGGGTGCCAAATGCTCTAGGTACGCCCCTGGAGACATGCATAATGTTAAGCTCTGCAGTCTCTCTATTATGGCATGGAGAGGCCAACCTTATGACAATGCCCTGTTGCTGCGGGTTCACGAGGCCCCCGTCAGAGTCTCTTTCACCCGATGCCTCTTTGTAGAAGCAGTGTACGTACGGCGCTGGTGTGGGGATATTTATGGGATGATAATATTATACAGTTGAGAATTGCCCACTATTTCAATTCTCTTAGATCTTAGAGATCATTATCATGTAAGTGAAATGTATTCCATACAAATAAAATCACAATTTGTTATAAAAATAGATATAATTTATTGTGACAAAATAATAATATTAGGCAGCATGCATGATAATAATCAGTGAATATTTAGTATAACAGCGTATACAATGGCAATGGCTAAACACAGTACAAGCTACAGCGTCAACTGTCAAGACTTACACGATTTATGAGGTATTAATGCCCAAACTAACCTCTCTCTTCCCGTTGTCCTAACTTTTAAAGGGCTAGACTCTCTGTACGTCATTAGTTGATAAGGCCAATAGGATACTGAAGATGTGGTCAACCTTCAGATCGCAATTTAGGTATTTGATCCATAGAGGGCAGTCTCGCCTCACTAAACCTTCCTATGCAGGAAAGAGTTAACTTTTCCTGATGACTATTTTGACGTCATTTGGCTTATCTAAAATGACTACCATAACTTAAACTTGCTGTCAGTTTAAAGCGTTTGTCTCAGTCTTTGTGGCAACGACTTTGATCGTAATTTCTAAAATTGACAGTTCTAAACTCAATTTCACCCCTTACTTACAATGGGACCTTGTAAAATTTAGAGAGTAAACTTAATTACTTAATCTTCTCTGTCACTAGTGTCTGTGTTTAAAATTATTTCTACTCTATTAACATTTAAACAGAGCATTCCATCCCCCTGCTTCATTGCTTATCACTTGGCTTGTTTATATAATGCATTCCTTAGCTCAGGCTAGTGGCTAGTTACAGAAAGTAAGAAGAAATTATGTGTCTTTGTTGGCCTGAAGATCCAAAATGGAGTCCGCTCTGTTCTGAGTGACTGGCAATATACACTTTTAATTTCTATCTTAGCACAAAATGTCTGCCGATATAAATATCCTGACACTGGGTTTCTGCGTTCTGCCGCTGTGCGGGGGTCAATGAGGCTGTCCTTCCAGCCCCAGGCTGGCGTGCAGGCCAGCATCTTTTGGCCACAAACTCGGTTACCACAAGGTCCCGGGTTTCCTCCACGTCTGGGAGTGACGGAGGAGCTGGTCTTTTTCTGTTGCTTGCGATGCCAGTGTGGACGATGCTTCTGGGCTCTCTGCCCTTTGGCCTGCAGCCTGGGTGGGCTAGGTTGCGTGTGGGTAAGTAGCTGAGGCGACATTGTGCCCAAGGATATTCCCGTCACTCCCCGTGAAGATGGTTATTATGGTTTTTTATTTGGCCTTTTTGGGCCTGAAAAAAAGAAGATTTTAGAAGAAAGAAAACATTGAATGGTAATTTTTTTTTTTTTAATTTTTTTTTTACATGTACTTAGTTAAAGGTCCCCTCCTCATTATTTTTAGGGTGAGGGGGGTAGGTAGGGGGTTAATTGTTTTGGGGGGAGAGGGTGAATAGGGGTTTGGGGACCCCTAGTCACCTGGGGGGGTTTAACAAATTTTTTTAATAATAGGTCCCCCCCTTTATTGGTATTTAGGGCCCCCACCCGCCGCTCAGGAGTGGGGGCCAGGGGGGAGGACAATAGGTCTCCCCCCCCTTATTGGTATTTAGGGCTCCCACCCGCCGCTCAGGGGTGGGGGCTGGGGGGAGGACAAGAAAAGTTAACTACTTCATATCCTTACAGCCCCCTCTTTGAGCAACAAATTTGCTCATATTATTGATAAAATCTTTCCCAGGACAGAGCAACTTCCACATGGTATTTTCAGGGGTGCTAGTCACTCCCTGCGGGACTTTTATTAATTTCTTCACCTCGATTCCCATGTGGTAATTCCTAAGGCCCAGTTTTAAAGATGGGTTGATACCCTCCAGTGGCAGAGATGAGAATTTCCAATTGTTTCTGTTCTGCATTATGGGTTCATTTCTCTATTCTCTTCCTCAATGTACAAGTAAGATGGCAGTTTATATAAAATCATACCCAATATAATCAGGACTATAATAACAAGAGGATAGAAGAATGATTTCATTATCTGGGATCCAGTCGGGGACCAACCAGTAAAAGCATCGTACCAATGATGGGCTAAATCATTCTGAATCTGTGAACTCACCTTAAGGAGTTCTCCTTTTAGGATATGTGTGGCTACCTGTGTGTGTACCATAGCATCATTATGTGTAACAAGATGTTTAAACATATTTTGTTTTCCTTTCATTAAGGAGACAATAGCCTCAAGAGGTAAATGTTAATCTTTAAAAGGCAGAGAGCCTAATAGGGCATTAATATGTTTGTCTAAAGTGATTGTGTCGCTGAAATAATATTGGGTGTCATTAAGATCTAACCAGGTAACATTAGTCAAACATCCTGAAAAGGGGAGAGGTAGATTAATACTTGTATTACTAGTAATTATCTTTGTAGGGAGGTTAGTTGCCAAACAGATATGTTGTGTGCTTATTTCAGTCATGGTAAAATAATATTCAGGATATATGTGCCATATGCACTTGTTAAGTTAATTTTGGAGTAAGCATGGTTTGTAAATAGGGGAAGAGTGTCGGCATGCATATCCTTTGTCAGTGAGAACCAGTGGCGTACACATGACCCATGGGGCCCCGGTGCAAAAATTGATCCGTGGGCCCCCCCCCCCGCGCGCTTACTCAGCGCGGGTCGGGGTCGCAACACATGGTGGCGGGCACCTGGTCGCAGGGGTTGCAGGGCTGCGACCCCGCGACCGCGGTATGCACACACACTTAAAGGACCACTACAGACACCCAGATCACATCAGCTCAATGAAGTGGTCTGGGTGCCAGGTCCCTCTAGTTTTAACGCTGCAGCTGAAAACATAGCCATTTCAGAGAAACGGCTATGTTTCACTGAGGGTTAATCCAGCCTCTGGTGGCTGTCTCATTGACAGCTGCTAGAGGAGTTTCTGCGATTCTCACTGTGAAAATCACAGTGAGAAGACACTGAACGTCCATAGGAAAGCATTGAGTAATGCTTTCCTATGGGCGGTTTAAATGCGCGCGCGCCTCTTGCCGCGCATGTGCATTTCGGAGCTGAGTGGCAGACACTGGGGAGTCCGACGCAAGAGAAAGGTAAATGCTAAAGACACACACACACACTCTCACGAACAGACACATACACACTAGCTAACAGACACACACATTTACTGACAGAGACACACTCAGCGACAGACATACATACACTTTCACTGACAAACACACACTCACTAGCAGACACACACCCAATAACAGACACATTCACTGACACACACACGAACACACGCACTAACACAAACACTGACACACTAACACTGACACACACACACACAGACTGACACACTAACACACACAGACTGACACACTAACACACGCACACACACACACTAACACACACACTCACACTCACACACACTCTCACACACACACACACACACACTCTCACACACATACACTAACACACACACATACACTAACACACACACACATACACTAGCACATACACTAACACACATACACTAACACACACACACTAACACATACACTAACACACACACATACACATTTTTATTTTTTAAATTTAATCCCCCCAGCCTCCTTACCTTTTGGAGTGCTGGGGGGATTCCCTGGGGTCCAGTGGTGCTGCTGCTGACCCCGGCGGGCGGGTGGCCGGTCCGGCAGGCGGGCGTGCGAGGGAGCACTCAGTGCTTCCTCTTCAGCTCCCTCACGCGCCGCGTAGAGATGCCGGCGCCGAAGATGACGTCATCTTCCGGCTCCGGTATCAGTGCGGTGCGCAAGGGAGCTGAAGAGGAAGCACTGAGTGCTCCCTCGCGCGCCCGCCTGCCGGACCGGCCATCTGCCCGCCCGGGTCAGCAGGGCCAGCCTCGGGGGGGCCCTGGGGTGGTCGGCTCCTGGGCCCCCCAGGGGAAGAGGCTGGCCCTGGGCGTACATACCGGGTCGCAGGGGCGGCCCGGCCCCCTGGTGGGCCGGGCCCGGTCGCAGCCGCGACCCCTGCATCCCTGGTATGTACGCCACTGGTGAGAACACAGTGTTTAAGGGAATAGGTCATATTATCTTTGGGAACAATATAGTCCCTTGTGTATGTGGGTGCCCACCAGGTTAAATTCCTGGCAAAAGAGATCATAAAGTGGTACTGGTAATGTGTTAAATTGACAAGCTAATTTAACATCCGTTGATGATGTATGATATAGTGTAAAAAAGCATGAGCATGAAAAATGTGAAACATTACCAGTTAACCATTCATTGCATTTAGTGGATTGGGGTTTTAGAAGTAACCATTCATTATCTGTGAGGTTAAGTATCCCTCTAATCTTCTCTAGTTTAGGAATCATTAGTGTGTCTTCTAATGCCAATCGTTGTTGTTGCATCCATAAATACCTGATGGCACAAGTACTCCAGTTACCTAGACCTGTAGTGAATTTCATAGTTGCAACAGTTAAATTACCTAAATAGTTATACATTGATGTATCTAAATCCAATCCTGTAACCTGTGATTTAACAACAGTTGGAGCCCAGTTTGCAGTAGCATGGAAACCAGTCCTTATATGCATGCTGGCCGTGTTTAACTTATTCTTGAGGGTCTCCATGTTTATACTATTCCCAGCACCTCCTAACAGTGTGTCATACCATTCCCTTTTCTGCCTTTTGTTTTCTGTGTTACATAATGTTACAACAGGAGTAGTGATTTTTAATGACACATGTACAGCTTGTAAGAAGGCAGTTGTATTAACACATGTGGACGGAATAGGTGTGTGTGTGTCGTGGCTGACTTTTGGTTCTATGGTAGAGGATAAAGGACAGTAAAAGGTGTAAAAATATAAGGTAGTGTACAGTTCTCAATTGCGGTATCGTTCATAATGACTAACATTTGTCCCCTTTTCCAATTAATGGTACCAGTTGGATAATCATTATTAACCCCTTAAGGACGGAGCCAAATGGACACATTGTGAACAAAACAAAATGTAAACAAAACCTGGCATTTGCGCTACATGTCTGTCCAACCGTAATACACCTCTTTTTCTAGTAAATGCACCCACCCTTATTATATATCATTTTATTCAGGGGAAACAGGGCTTTCATTTAATATCAAACATTTAGCTATGAAACATAATTTAATATGAAAACAATGGGAGAAAATACGATTTCTTTGATTTTTTTAGTTCTAAATTGCATTTTAAAGGTCAGTGTCATAATACTGTTTGATTTTACTGCAATAAAATACACATATTTGTATTTAGTAAAGTCTCACGTGTAAGACAGTACCCCTATGTACAGGTTTTATGGCGTTTTGGGAAGTTACAGGGTCAAATATAGCACGTTACATTTTAAATTGAAATTCGCCAGATTGGTTACGTTGCCTTTGGGACTTTATAGTAGCCCAGGAATGAAATTTACACCCACAATGGCATACCATTTGCAATAGTAGACAACCCAAGGTATTGCAAATGGGGTATGTCCAGTCTTTTTAGTAGCCATTTGGTCACAAACACTGGCCAAAGTTAGCGTTAGTATTTGTTTGTGTGTGAAAAATGCAAAAACGCCAATTTTGGCCAGTGTTTGTGACTAAGTGGCTACTAAAAAAGACTGGACATACCCCGTTTGCAATACCTTGGGTTGTCTACTATTGCAAATGGTATGCCATCATAGGGGTAATTTTCATTCTTGGGCTACCATAGGGTCTCAAAGGCAACGTAACCAATCTGGCCAATTTTAATGTGAAAAAAATGAAACACAAACCTTATATTTGAAGCTGTAACTTTTGAAAACACCATAAAACCTGTACATGAGGGGTACTGTTGTACTCGGGAGACCTAGCTGAACACAAATATTTGTGTTTCAAAACAGTAAAAAGTATCGCAGCAATAATATCGTCCGTGTAAGTGCTGTTTGTGCGTGAAAAATGCAAAAAAACTTCACTTTTACTGGTGATATCATAGTTGTAATACATTTTACTGTTTTGAAACACTAATATTTGTGTTCAGCGAAGTCTCCCGAGTAGAACAGTACCCCCCATGTACAGGTTTTATGGTGTCTTGGAAAGTTATAAGGTTAAATATAGTGCTAGCAAATTAAATTCCCTTTACTTTCGGCATTGGTTGTCAGGCAGGTCCTGCTAATTGTAATTAATTAAGATACCTAATTATGTAAAAATATTACATAAATATATATGTAGAATTAATATATGTATATATATACGTATGTGTATATATATGTATATATCTATATAATTTTTAAAAAATATTTTTATTAATATATAGGTATATATATAGTGATATATATGTATATATTTATGTATATAGATATATATATTATTTCGTTCTACGTGTATTTTGATATATATATATATATATATATTAATTTCACAAAACAGTTAGAACGAAATAACACACATCTATATATTTTTTAATTATTTATTTTTAATTATTTTTTTTATTTTATTTTTTAACGTATTTACATTTTATTTTTTTTATATTATATATAAATATATATATATAACAATAATTATATATATATTTAATCAGTATCAGTCTACGTGTAATTTGATATTAATATATATATATAATTATATATATATATATTAATAGTAAAATACACCTAGACGGTGTATGTATATGTGTATATATACTTAGATCATATATATATATATAATATATATATATATGATCTAAGTATATATAATAATTTTTTTTTACACCATTAACTTATTTTACTTTTATTTTCAGCCAGCAGGGGGACCACCTGTCATTACAGGCAGCCCCCCTGCCGGCAATACAGAAGCCAGCTATACCCGGCCATATGATTGTGGGGTCCTCGCTAGGACCCCACTCTCACATGGCCGGGGGGCTTCAACGAGGACGGATGTGCCGCGGGGGGCTCCCTGGGAGTCCCCCCAACCGCGATCGCCGGCGTGGGACCGCCGGCGACCGGGTAAGTTAACAAAAACCGGAGGGCGTACAATTACGCCCGGCGGCGTTTAGAGCCGCCTATTAGAGGGCGTAATTGTACGTCCTCCGGTTTTAAGGGGTTAAAAGTAATAAGGCCTGTCTGTTTACATTGTGGGGATTTTTATGGGATAATAATAGTAAACAGTGAGAATTGCCCACTAATTCAATTCTCAGATCCAAAAGATCATTATCGTGTTAAGTGAAATGTATTTCATATAGATAAAATCACAATGTTATAAAAATAGATTTATTTTATAATAACAATTAATTAACAATATTATTAGGCAACATGCATGATGATAATCAGTAAATATTTAGTATGACATAATATGTAATACAATGGAATGGGCATACACGTTTCAATGGCTAAACAGCATTTTCTGTCAAGACTTACACGATTTATGAGGTATCCTTACAGACACAGAAAGCAAAGCTTTTCACAGCGAAGGGCCATAAAACCCTGGCTAACAGTTAGATCAACTGAATAACCCTTTCAATGCTGGCTAGATCTCCCATGTAATTAAGATCTATTCTTATGTAATTTTAAATAAAATAACATTTAAACCAGTTCATTAGTCATTTCCTGGAACCATCCAATAAGAATAATCTACCAGATTTTATAAGCAGAATTTAATTTGTCTAAAATATATCTTATCTTATATTAGAGCAAATCAATACACCTGGATAAAAACAGCGGTATGCTAACATGTGATACTATCACATTAATATATAATTATTCTTAATTCCACCTGCAAAATGGAATGTTTATAACTATATATTCTTTAGTTAACTAAGATTTCTTAAATATGGAAATCTGATTTATCCAGTCATATATCATGCTATTAGTAAATTTTAATTAATTTAATTAATTAAATGAAACCAGTATAATTACCATTTGAGTAGATATTTTTCATCCGATTGGTAGGTAGTCTCAGGAACTTATTTGGATGTCTCTCTGCATGGAGGTGTGTAGGAATTTCTGAGTGTCCTAGAGTGGATATCTGTCATAAGCCTCTCTGCATTTTCCCGACTGTTCACTTCTTTGCTTCCGTGGTATACCCTTGCATTCCTCGCCTACCTGCTTCCTCTTCTTTCTCTCTTCCCCCTGTTTTAACTATTTAAAGGGAAAATTCACTAGTTGATAGACCAATAAGAACACTGGGGGTGTGGTTACCTTCCAGATAGCAATTTTGTATTTGGTCTATTGTCCCACTAAACATACCTATCCAGGAAAGAGTTAACTTTTCTTGGTGGCTATTTTGACGTCATTTTGCTTTATCTTTATAGTTGCCATAACTTAGGTTTTCTTTCACTTCAAAGGGTTTTCTCTTAGTTTTGTCCAGACTTAGTGTCCGCAATTCCTGCTATAATTTCTAATATGACAGTTCGTAAACTAAGTTTCACCTTAAACTACAATGGTAGGTTATACAATGTAAAAAGTAAAATTAAGTTATTTAATCTTCTCTGTCACAAATGTCTGGGTTTAGAATTGATTATATTCCATTAGCATTTAGACAGTCTGTCAAACCCCCGTTCTCCTTATCACTTGGTTTGTATATACTATGCATTCCTTTAGCTCTGGGAAAGTGGTTAGTTTTACAGATAGAAATCTTGTGTCTTTTGTTAGCTTGAAAATAACAAAATGGAGTCTGCTCTGTTCAAAAGTGACTCTGCATATACACTTTTAATTTCTATCATAGCACAAGATGTCTGCCGATATAAATACCCTGACATAACCCCCCTTTAGTGCATTTTGTAGCCAAAATTAATTTAGCTTATGAATAAGCACTATAGAAGTTACCAGACATATTGTGCAATCACATCATTTCTAACAAAGGCCCGTGTGTGGAATGAACATTTTTGTATATATTTGTACCTGTAAGAGCTTTGAACTTTACACTTAGTACAATCAACCATAATACAATTATTATCATAACACACCCAATAACAATCTTAACATGGATGAACCAGTCAACACGAGCAATAAGGTCAGTATCTAGCTCAGAGTATTTAAATGTATCCACAGAAATGTTATCTTTTCTGATTGACATTTGGATAGTGTGGTTGGGCTTATGGTCCAGCAAGAACTTTAGATTAGGATCCAGAGGGATATCTAGATTCTGGAAGGGATCCACCATCTCAATAGCACTTTCGATGATGTCAGTGTACACTGGGTATAGCGTAACGTCACCGATGGTGATACGAGAGTCGTGGGGTACCTTGATCAGTGAGTCAGGTGCTGGTAAGGCAATTACTTTATTAGTCACCTGGTCCCTGCGAAAAACACTTATGTTTTTAAGACACGTGCTTACCAACCATTTATCTTTTACTAAGATAGCACGACTAACGCATTACTGTCGGTTTTTGACATAGTTACTTGACATGTTTCAGAGCCATGTTTAAGGTACTCGATCCCACACAAGCATTGGTAGAATCGTACACAAAAGGTTTTCCATCACATTGGAAATTATTGTCTTTGAATTTTTCACAGTCATTCAAAATGGGTATTGGATACCAATCTGGTATCCACGGTTGAAAAGCCAAAACATCTGGGGTTTGGACTTTTACATGGATATTTTCCTTCCAAGTACAGACATTGTAGATTGTTTTCATTTGAAAAATATTTTTGGGAGTTACATATGGTATGGTCAATAAAAAGCAAATCTCCATACGTTCCGGATCAATTAAGAGAGGTATAGCGCTCCCCATCTGAAAGGCCAGATTTAATTGCATAGGCTCAATTGTTTCTCCATCCACATTGGCAAGCATCGCATGAACAATATCCTTGGATACAAAGTACAGAGGTATGCGTCCCCCTGCCAATTCGATCATTCCAGTTTGCACTTCGTCAAGAAAAGCAAGTGTGTGGAACAATATTGGGTCATGCAGAAATAGAAGTTCACGCTTAAATAAGTCATGACTTTGGTGCAACTCAGTGGATTTGGCAATTAACTCCGAATGCAAATTTGTTGTAACAGCTGTGTCTTGCACAATAGTTAACACGTCTTGGAGAAGTGTTCTTTGCTAAATACTTTCATTAGTCCCTAGTCTTATCTTATAGTTAGGATAGCCTTATGCCTATCCCATGTATGCTTAAACTCCTTTACTGTGTTAACCTCTACCACTTCAGCTGGAAGGCTATTCCATGCATCCACTACCCTCTCAGTAAAGTAATACTTCCTGATATTATTTTTAAACCTTTGTCCCTCTAATTTAAGACTATGTCCTCTTGTTGTGGTAGTTTTTCTTCTTTTAAATATAGTCTCCTCCTTTACTGTGTTGATTCCCTTTATATATTTAAATGTTTCTATCATATCCCCCCTGTCTCGTCTTTCCTCCAAGCTATACATGTTAAGATCCTTTAACCTTTCCTGGTAAGTTTTATCCCGCAATCCATGAACCAGTTTAGTAGCCCTTCTCTGAACCCTCTCTAAGGTATCAATATCCTTCTGAAGATACGGTCTCCAGTACTGTGTACAATACTCCAAGTGAGGTCTCACCAGTGTTCTGTACAATGGCATGAGCACTTCCCTCTTTCTACTGCTAATACCTCTCCCTATACAACCAAGCATTCTGCTAGCATTTCCTGCTGCTCTATTACATTGTCTGCCTACCTTTAAGTCATCAGAAATAATCACCCCTAAATCCCTTTCCTCATATGTTGAGGTTAGAACTCTATCAAATATTCTGTACTCTGCCCTTGGGTTTTTACGTCCAAGATGCATTATCTTGCACTTATTCACATTAAATGTCAGTTGCCACAATTCTGACCATTTTTCTAGTTTAACTAAATCATTTGTCATTTGGCTTATCCCTCCTGGAACATCAACCCTGTTACATATCTTAGTATCATCAGCAAAAAGACATACCTTACCATCAAGACCTTCTGCAATATCACTAATAAAAATATTAAAGAGAATGGGTCCAAGTACAGATCCCTGAGGTACCCCACTGGTGACAAGTCCAAGCTTCGAATATATTCCATTAACTACAACCCTCTGTTGCCTGTCACTCAGCCACTGCCTTACCCATTCAACAATATTGGAATCCAAACTTAAAGATTGCAGTTTATTGATAAGCATTCTATGTGCAACAGTGTCAAAAGCCTTACTGAAATCTAGGTAAGCAATGTCTACTGCACCACCCTGATCTATAATTTTAGTTACCCAATCAAAAAAATCAATAAGATTAGTTTGGCATGATCTCCCTGAAGTAAACCCATGTTGTCTCTGATCTTGAAATCCATGTGTTTTTAGATGTTCATCAATCCTATCCTTTAACATGGTTTCCATCACTTTCCCCACTACTGAAGTAAGGCTTATTGGCCTATAGTTGCCCGACTCCTCCCTATTACCTTTCTTGTAAATGGGCACAACATTCGCTAACTTCCAATCTTCTGGGACTACTCCTGTTAACAATGATTGGTTAAATAAATCTGTTAATGGTTTTGCTAGTACACCACTAAGCTCTTTTAATAGCTTTGGGTGTATTCCATCAGGTCCCATTGACTTATTTGTCTTTACTTTTGACAGTTGAAATAGAACCTCTTCCTCTGTAAACTCACGTGTAATAAATGACTCATTTATCCTTTTTCTCAACTGAGGTCCCTTTCCTTCATTTTCTTCTGTAAATACAGAACAAAAATATTCATTGAGGCAGTCAGCCTGACCTTTATTCTCTTCTACATACCTTCCTTCTTTTGTTTTTAATCTAACTAATCCTTGTTTTACTTTTCTTTTCTCATTTATGTATCTAAAAAATGTTTTATCCCCCTTTTTTACTGACTGTGCTATTTTCTCTTCTGTGTGTGATTTGGAAGCTCTTATAACTTGCTTAGCCTCTTTCTGCCTAATCTTATAGATCATTTTGTCTTCCTCACTCTGGTTTTTTTTATAATTCCTAAATGCTAACTTTTTGTTTTTAACTATTTTGGCCACATCTGCGGAGTACCACAGTGGTTTCTTGAATTTTTTGCTTTTACTGACAAGCCTAATGCAATTTTCTGTTGCCTTCAATAGTGCAACTTTTAAATAATCCCATTTCTCTTGGACTCCATTTAAATTGCTCCAGTCTGATAATGACTCCTCTACCCATATTCTAATTTTAGAAAAGTCTGTTTTTCTAAAGTCTAAAACTTTTGTTTTTGTGTGGTGTGACTCAGTCACTGTTCTTATATTAAACCACACTGACTGATGATCACTGGATCCTAAACTTTCACCTACAGTAACATCTGATACCAAATCTCCATTTGTTAACACTAAATCTAGTATGGCCTCTTTACGAGTTGGCTCCTCAACAACTTGTTTTAGAGACAATCCCTGTAGGGAGTTTAGAATATGTGTGCTCCTGGCACAAGTAGCTAAGTTTGTTTTCCAATTTACATCAGGAAGATTAAAGTCACCCATGATGATAACTTCCCCCTTCATGAATATCGTTAATGTGTTGCTTTAGCGCATAGATTTCCATATCCAGCTTTTGGACAGTAATAGAGTTGGCTGCAGACATTCCAGTTGCGACAACTGCACTGACAGTGGCACAAACTAATGCAACAATTATAGCGGTGAGGAACCTTTTGGGTCGGTTGCTCATCGGAATAGCACTGGATACAAATGGTTTCCGGGCTTGCTCCAAGATGTTTCGCACACGGTCCTGTGCTCTTTGGAGGTGCATCTGGTACCAAGTCTGTAACTCAGGAAGCTGCATCGATGAAATGTTGTATGCCTTCTCGATGGAAATCTTGGGGTCCACACGTCGGGTCAGGATCCTCTTCTCTGTCAAGATGAACCCTGATGTCTCTTGAATCAGAATACCGGAGGATGGTCCCATCTCTGCGATCAGGTCGGTCTGTAGCTCTTGGCACAGGAGCAGTACGATCCAGAAACACGCCACATCCTTCTTGGACATCTTTCGACAGTCACGGATCAGGAACTCGTTTCAGACTTATCTACTTAATGATTCAAGGTTTGTTAAGCATACAAACTTATAACAGTATGACATCACTTGGCCTAGGACAACGCATTATTACGATTCATCAACATATGTATTCTCTCTAATTCTATTTTTATAACTTCATCCCTCACTACATTTATTACTGACTCTTCAGTAATTCGCCTATAGAAGCTAAACAAGCTAGTAACCTGCTTAGAAAATGTAGTTATTGGATGGCGAGGAAATGGTTAATGACATGAACATACATGAGATCATGGCACATCACAACATTTCACATCATACTATACCACGTGAATCAAGCATTCATCCAGGTTAGTCGTTCATCCTTCTGCGTCCGAATCCACACCTATAATCCTTAATTGAGATTTAGGATGACAAGCACGCAACTGGTTAATGTGAACCCACTTTTCAATTAAATCACCATCCCTAGGAATTTTTATCTTGTACGCTACTGGGGAAATTTTGTCAATAATGACATATGGCCCTTTCCAAGAAGGTAAAAATTTATTTTCCTTAACTTGATTTTGCGCAAAGTTATACAGATAGACTTGATCTGTGATCTCATATTCCTTTTTCGTGGTTTTTAAATCGTAATAGGTCTTAACCCCTGTCGCTGCTTTTTCTAGATTCTTTTGGGCAAAAGCAAACGCATGCTGTAAATGCTTGCGCAAATCTTCGATATACTGATGCGTAGTGGCAGCATTGATCAAGTTATGATCCGAAGTACGATATAGTAAATGCTGTGGTAAAACCATCTTTCTTCGTGTCATCAATTCAAAAGGTGACAATTTGGTAGCAGTGCTAGGTGTAACTCTAATCGCCATTAAAACTAAGGGCAATTTAATGTCCCAGTCTTTACCAGACTCCTTAACATACTTCTTCAGAATATTAACGATAGACTGGTTATATAGGTCTACCCCCCCCCCGCTAGATGCAGCGCGGTATGCAATATGTAGCTTTTGTTTAACACCTAGAATTTTCCACATCTTAGCCATTACTTCGCTGGTAAAATGACTACTTCTGTCAGACTCAATTCTTTGAGGCAGACCGAACCTGGAAACGACATGGTTAATCAACAAAGTGGCGCACACGGTACTCGTGTTCTCTTTACAAGGCAAACATTCTATCCACTTTGTTTACATACATGTAACGGTTAACATGTATTTGTTACCTCTTGAAGATCTTGTTACAGGACCTATAAAGTCAATTTGAATATCAGACCAGGGTAATGACACCCCCCTCTTCTGAAGTGGTGCACGATGGGTTGGACCATGGGGTTGATATTGCGGACAAATCAAGCATCCCTGACAGTATGTCTTAACATACCTGAACATGTGTGGCCAATATGCATAATCACGCAATATCTCATATGTGATCTTATCACCACGATGCCCAGATGTAGGTGCATCATGTGTGTGTTGGAGCATTAACCCTCTGTATACCATGTTTAGAAGTTCTGACCAGCAACCCATCCATGATACTAAATTGGACTTTATATCTGATCAAGATTCGTAAATCTTCATTATCTTTGCAATCCTCATCTGTGATGGGACTGGCAGTAGGGTCTTCTATATGTCTATAGAATATGCCTATGACGGGATCAATCTTTTGACTGGTAATCAGGTCCTCACTAGGAGCTTCTTGACTCCATTGCACGACATTTAAGTCGGCATTATCTCTAGCCTGTCATCTACTTATGGCGTCAACATGAATTGAACCCATAAGATCATCAATGTTTAGGGTTTCACCATTGATGGCAGCTTGTTTTGCCAGTGAATTGGCTTAGTCGTTACCATCCTTGTCAATACCTTCTATTTTAGAATGGCCTTTGGTTTTCTTCCAATATATGGTTAAACCATTTTCCTTAACCAACTCATCGATTTTACAAAACAATTTCCCATGTTTAACAGGTTTGTTATTGCTTTTCAGCATTTGGTTACGTTTCCAGCTAGGCAGATATTCGACGAAACTGTTGCGAACATAGTTGGAATCAGTTATAATAACAAATTCTTTGATACCATATTCTATTGCCATTTGAATGGTCTTATATACTGCACAGAGTTCGGCTATCTGACTGCTTTTGGGACCAATATGGTATCCTATAGATACATTGGGATAATCACCTATCCAGGCGATTCCGATACCTGCAACTAACTTCCGTTCAGCACCAACACGTGGTGATATGAACAACCATCAATGTATACCCACGGTAGTGGTCGACAGTATTCCTCGTCATAAACTTTATAAGGAGATAGCAATTGCTCTTCTAGGAAGTCATCTCCGGTGTCATTATCATCCATAGATGGAGCAGTACAGTCATGTAATTCTGCTAAACCTTGGGCAACTGGGCTTCTCTTATTATGTTTATAACGGACTTCTAACGGCCATCCCTGTAAGGATAGAGTCCATGCAGTAATCCGACTGTTAGAGAGATTACCGTCTCTAATTCTTTCACTCTGCAGATACTGTAGAGGTTGGTGAGCTGTTTCTACAATTATTTTCTCACCTTGGATATAGCTACGAAAATTTTGTAGTGCCCAGACAGTCGACAATAACGCCTTCTCACACGTGTTGAATTTAACTTCAACAGGCGACAAAGTCTTGCTAGCATATGCAATAACTTTGTTTAAACTGTCCTGCTTCTGATACAGAATAGCACTTATGCTTAAATCGGTATATCCTGTCTCCAGATAGAAGGGTTTACCCCCCTCTGGGTATGCTAAACAGGGTGCCTGAGTGAGCTTCCTCCTCAGTTCACTTACCGCTTGGTCCTGAGGCTCCCCCCAGTTCCAGGTAGTTTCCTTTTTAAGCAGGTGTATGAGTGGTTTAGTTATTTCTGCATAGTTATCTATAAACTTACGGGAGTAGTTAGTCATACCAAGGAACGATCTTAATTCCCTGATGTTTGAAGGTGTTTTAGCCTTTAGTACGGCTTCAACCTTCTTCCTCTGGAGATGTAATCCTTCAGAAGTTACCTCATGTCCAAGGAAATTGACATGGATGCGACACCATTGCGCCTTTTGTAAAGATAGTTTTATCCCTGCCTCTCTTAACTGAGTGAGAACATGTCTAATCTCTATGATATGCTTATCAAAGGAAGTGCTTTTCAGCAAGACATCGTCGACATATGATAACGTTCCTCTCTCGAGTGCGTCAGGCATAGCTTTATGCATGAACACAGTGAATTCATGACCAGAGTTTATATAACCGAAAGGCATACGGGTCCAGGTATACTGCTGCTTTCCAAATGTGAAGGCCAATTTGTATTGGTCTTCATTATGAATTGGTACAGTCCAATATCCCTGCACACAGTCAATGGCAGTAAATATTCTGGATCCCTGCATTTGTACCAAACATTGGTCTATGTATGGCGTTGGCCAACCAGACATATAGACGCGTTTATTTAGCTGTCGTAAGTCAGCGCATAAACGCCATTGTCCATTAGGGTTTCAGAATCCCCAAGATCGGATTATTATACGAACTGTGCACCGGATGTATAATGCCCCTTTCCTTTAAATTCTGAATGATGTCTTGTAGACCATCATATGACGCTAATGGGAGTCTATATTGTTTGATAAATACAGGTGGTAAATTAGGATCAGTTTGTATTCTGGCTACGTGGAGGTTAGTTAACCCACAGTCGTAGGAATCTTTGGCAAAAATATCTTGGAATTCCAAAAGGATTTCCTTTAGCTGCTGTCGCTCAGCAGCTCTTCTAGCCTTTCCTGAAATCCTGGAAAAATTTCAGGCTGGCCTATCTCATAAGCTTCTTCAAGCCTAGAAGTTAGGTCAGTTCGGTGTTGACTTACCTTTTCTCTTTGGTCGAGATACTTTTGTGATTCCTGCTTCTTCGATTTTACACGAGCCTTCTTCGACGTTGAAGGGATATACAGATAGGATAATAATAATCCTTCTGGGGAGGAATGGTATATTTGATCGACAATTTCGTCCTCAGTTAAGTATTCTTCAGGGATGGGGCCTATAATTTGGTTTTGGAAACCAAATGTATAGTACTCAGCATCCAATGCTAGACCTAATAATGTTCCTTTTGATAAAGTAACACTATTGGGTGTAACATTGTTGACCATGATATAGGTGGGATTCTTACCAATACTTACCATTGTTGTATGTGTTACCACCATCCCTAATTGTTGTAACTTGTTGGATAAACAGATTAGGGCATCAGAGTTTTCTAATCTCTGACCCTCCGTGACCTGTAGGGGTAAAAGAAAGTTACTTGTCCCCTGTGGAATGGTTATGTCATCAGGTACTTGGATACTTACCGCATATGGGAGTATTTGTCCTGATTTCAGGGCATTTTCCTCGTGTAGGTGTCCACAAGGATTACCTTTTAACCTTGTCCACAAGTTGGAATTAATCAGGTCAAGGTGTATGGCAAAGCAATGTATGACATCATTGCCGATGTAAACCTGATAGCGAGGTTCGTTTATCACTAGGAATAAATGTTTAACTGTCTTATTTCCAATGGAAATAGATAGTAAACATTTTGCTATCACATTGTGACTCTCTGATTCGCCATCCAGATTCTGGATTCACCTGTCATGTGGGGAAATGTACCTGATCATTTTAGGATTAGCGATCTGCTTTAACAGACTTCTGCTAAAATAGCTGTTCTCACTCTGTAAGTCCAGCTTTGCATTCCTACTTCTTCCTAAGTCATCTATCTGAATAGGAAAGAATAAGTTGTTATTAACCCTTTTGTAATGGTATTTATTAATTAATGACTTTTTGTCATAAAAAAGCATAATGAGCTTAATGCTTTAGACGCACCACTAGATGTCAGTAAAGCATAATGAGCTTAATGCTTTAGAGGCACCACTAGGGGTCAGTGTGCTAACTCATGTGCTTCTGGCAGTGACATCACAAGCTTACTGGATAAAACCAAATAGTAGAAGGATTTTCAGCCTCCTTTTTCCTTTGCTTGCATTGATTGAACATGTAGCTGACTGTATAGCTCCAGCCAAACAGGCTGGAGCCGTGTAAGTAATCTATTATAACAGCTAGCAACTGTTATAGCCTTTTGTAAGTAATGTTGTGCCCATTTACAAGAAAGGTAATAGGGAGGAGTCGGGCAACTATAGGCCAATAAGCCTTACTTCAGTAGTGGGGAAAGTGATGGAAACCATGTTAAAGGATAGGATTGATGAACATCTAAAAACACATGGATTTCAAGATCAGAGACAACATGGGTTTACTTCAGGGAGATCATGCCAAACTAATCTTATTGATTTTTTTGATTGGGTAACTAAAATTATAGATCAGGGTGGTGCAGTAGACATTGCTTACCTAGATTTCAGTAAGGCTTTTGACACTGTTGCACATAGAAGGCTTATCAATAAACTGCAATCTTTAAGTTTGGATTCAAATATTGTTGAATGGGTAAGGCAGTGGCTGAGTGACAGGCAACAGAGGGTTGTAGTTAATGGAATATATTCGAAGCTTGGACTTGTCACCAGTGGGGTACCTCAGGGATCTGTACTTGGACCCATTCTCTTTAATATTTTTATTAGTGATATTGCAGAAGGTCTTGATGGTAAGGTATGTCTTTTTGCTGATGATACTAAGATATGTAACAGGGTTGATGTTCCAGGAGGGATAAGCCAAATGGCAAATGATTTAGGTAAACTAGAAAAATGGTCAGAATTGTGGCAACTGACATTTAATGTGGATAAGTGCAAGATAATGCATCTTGGACGTAAAAACCCAAGGGCAGAGTACAGAATATTTGATAGAGTCCTAACCTCAACATATGAGGAAAGGGATTTAGGGGTGATTATTTCTGATGACTTAAAGGTAGGCAGTCAATGTAATAGAGCAGCAGGAAATGCTAGCAGAATGCTTGGTTGTATAGGGAGAGGTATTAGCAGTAGAAAGAGGGAAGTGCTCATGCCATTATACAGAACACTGGTGAGACCTCACTTGGAGTATTGTACACAGTACTGGAGACCGTATCTTCAGAAGGATATTGATACCTTAGAGAGGGTTCAGAGAAGGGCTACTAAACTGGTTCATGGATTGCGGGATAAAACTTACCAGGAAAGGTTAAAGGATCTTAACATGTATAGCTTGGAGGAAAGACGAGACAGGGGGGATATGATACAAACATTTAAATATATAAAGGGAATCAACACAGTAAAGGAGGAGACTATATTTAAAAGAAGAAAAACTACCACAACAAGAGGACATAGTCTTAAATTAGAGGGACAAAGGTTTAAAAATAATATCAGGAAGTATTACTTTACTGAGAGGGTAGTGGATGCATGGAATAGCCTTCCAGCTGAAGTGGTAGAGGTTAACACAGTAAAGGAGTTTAAGCATGCGTGGGATAGGCATAAGGCTATCCTAACTATAAGATAAGGCTAGGGACTAATGAAAGTATTTAGAAAATTGGGCAGACTAGATGGGCCGAATGGTTCTTATCTGCCGTCACATTCTATGTTTCTATGTTGTAGTTTTGTATTGTGTAATTATTGTGGTAAATTGACATTCTGCTAGCATTTGTTTAATTGTTATTATAATTATATTAAATATACATTTAATACTACAATGTTTTGTGTATTTCCTATTATATATTCGACCATAATACCGAACTCTATTAATGTTGTTATTTGTTGCTTAATTATTATATATTAAATATTAAATTAATATTCATATTTAAGTCACGACTTTAACACCTTTCAATGCTGGCAAGGAATTGAGCATGACCTGCCAGATCTACAGATTCAACATAGTCCCTGTGGAGAGAAATGGTTAAAACATCACCTTCCAGAGAGACATTCTGGATCCTCTCTGGAGCAACTCTTACGGAATGCTCATCTACAGGTGCGATTGCATCATTCACCTGCAGGATAGTCACGTCAGGTGACTGACTATTCCTAAAATGTACCTCTATCGATTCAGGTCTTTCTTCTATCACATGGCAGTTACGATCAGATTGAATATGTGATTTCTCATAGGTTATGGGAACCTTAGCTTGTGACCATACAATTCCATTTACACAGTCAATAATTGTGTTAAGTCTTCTGAGTATGTCTATACCCAGAATCAGTCGGTCATAGGGGAGATCTACCACTATCACCGGATGTCTAAAGGTTTTGTTACCTATTTTAAACTTGAACCAGGTATTGCCAATAACATGAAGGGCATTTCCTCCTACACTCAACAGAGCATTGGGGAAGTCTCTTAGCTTCGGCTTATCCGTTGCTAAGTCCATTACCTGCTGGAAGTAGGTATTGGATAAGATAGTGGCTTGTGAACCAGTATCTATTAACCCTTTGAAAGGCTGTGGTAGCGAATCCTGTATTTCTACAGACATGTAGTACCTTCCTTCATGTTCTTCTAATTCACATAAGAATTTAGAATGTGTCAACATATTAATTGTGTTCCATACATTACCGGTCACAGCAGTAGTTTCTACCTGTACTGAGGAATGCTCAGTCTTACCCACAGGCCCATCCTTTTTAGGAATATCTTGAACTGTCAAGCGGGAACTAGTGGTCGGCATCTCATTAGTTAACCCTTTCAGGTCTGGATACTGGAAACTAGTGGTTGCTGGGGCTACTTTAGCCTTTGGCTGAAATGAAAAAACAGAGGAACACGTTGCGCCTCCTTCACCCAAAAGTGAAGTGACAGTATAG
Source organism: Pelobates cultripes (assembly GCA_933207985.1). Lineage (NCBI taxonomy): Eukaryota > Metazoa > Chordata > Amphibia > Anura > Pelobatidae > Pelobates > Pelobates cultripes. The sequence continues at coordinate 146,599,643 of OW240919.1, forward strand.
GCAATAGGTTTTCCAACACAACTATTGTTTGTTTGACTATTAGTACCTGGAAAGGAAACAGGGTTAGGTATTACATCTACTGACAACCTAGCCTGTTTAGTCACAGTAGCTATTATTGCTGCGGCACCTGTTGTTGTTGCAGTTGCACAGGTGGCTCTGCAATTGGAGTTATCCCTAAAAAAGGATTTCTGGCAAAGACTTGGTTAATCTTTGTCATTTCCTCCATTAATTTGCCCATCTGGCCTGTCAATTGACCAACCTGACGACGCAAATAATTTCCCCCGTTGCCGTTTTGTCTTTGCCCTTTAGAATTTGGTTGGGATGGCTGAGACTGTTGGGAGTTATTGGAAGCAGATTGGTTGTTTCTGTTTCCATATCTCCTATTTCCCTGAGGATTCCTTCTCCATTGGGAATTGCCTTGGTTCTTATTAACCCAGGGGCGTTTATTCCCATTGGCATTGGATTTTTCAGAGTTATTATCAGAGGAATTTACAGAATTGCTTCCGGCGTTTTCCTGTTTCTGAGGTTTTGGAGTTTTCAAAACCTCAGAATAGGTCCTCTTTTTCTGTTGGGTTTCTAAACCTAACTGAATTTTAGTCTCTGACACCATTTTATCACCAGGTTTCTTAACCTTTGGCTGATTTTCGTCATGTGCATGGTGTATAGTATACAATTTCATGCACTGACTGACTAGCCATTCTAATGGTAACTTACAATCATAATCTCTTGCGAGATTAATTTGTATGTTTACCGGCATGGCATGAAAATACAGATCTTTGAAGTCTGTGCTTTCATACCTGGGTTTTCTTTGGGCCACGTAGTATGCATTTTTAAGAATTATTAAAAATTCTCTGGGGCTTTGATCTGGGCGGCACTTTAAGTTATAAAGCGCCTTCTTAGCAGAGGCAATGGTTTTATACCTACCATATTCCATGATTATTTCATATTTCATCTTGGACCAGGACATTAACTGTATAGCTTGAAGACTTTCTAGATAAACACGACACATTGAATCAAAGGTCCATGTAATGAACTATTTCTTATGAATGTCATCATACATGCTGTGATCCTTTGTCTGCAGGTAGCACGGTCCTCTAGGGCAAAAACATGCACAGTATTTCAATGCAATTTCATTCCAGGCACTTTATTTGCAAATCCACACAGGATACAGCAGTAAATGAAAAAAAACATAAATATAACAGGTGTCCCTTTAAACAAAAAACCTAGCTCGTCTGAGCACTGACTCACTTTGTATATCCCTCTCTATCAGGGTTAAACTAACAAAAACATATGGCACCAACCTTACTAGATAGCAACACTCTGCTAGCTAGCCTGTTGCTTTTCTTTCTCCACTCCCAGTGCTCCAAGCCAGCCTTGCCCTGACTGCTTTCCTTTCTGCACTCACAGTGCTCCAAGCCAGCCTTGCCCTGACTGCTTCCTTTCTGCACTCCCAGTGCTCCAAGCCAGCCTTGACTGCTTCCTCCTACCTGCTTCCTGGGAGAAAGCCAGCAATCCCTCTCCTTTTCCTGCCTAGCCGGGAGGGGTTTATTCCCACTGCAACAGCTCATTAACTGCAGCTGAGCAGTGGGTTGGAGACGGTCCAAAAAACCCTGGCTTGGATCTATGTCTCCCCAGAAAACCACTAAACTGTGGAGTGGAGCATTGGCCCACCCTTCTCTCCAAATGCTCCACCCCAGGGGCCCATAACTAAGCAAAGCTTTGTGTTGTGCAACACACAAGCTACACGTACTTCCCCTGGGGTTAAAAGGCCTATCTGCCTTCACTTTATCACAATGCCCAATGAATTCATTGCTCTATCATAATTTTCCAGATGTTCAGATATGTTTCCTGAACCTCTAGAAAATTGTGGGACAGTCTCTCTAAGGAATTTAATAACTTTTGGCGTTTCATAAACAGGCATCGTTGATTTACGACCTCTGTTTCTGTGTTTGGGTAAACGTCTAGGCGATCTGTCTGCTGAAGCGGAATTAGACCCGTACAACAGTGCAGATGGCATATCAGTTACATGGCCTTCAGAGTGGACAGTGCAATCACATTCACTCCCATCACTCTTAGCTTCTTGTTCACTGTCACAATTCCGATCAGCATCAGAATTCTGCCAGTGTACAGAACCATGTCTGTTTTCATTCCTATCACCTTGAATCTGATTCTCCCTCTCAAGTTTGGCCAAGACAGCTTTTTCAAACTGTTCTGCCCAAGATTGCCAAGAATCTACAGGTGTTTTCTCAGAATTACTTACATCTTTACTTTGAGACTGTTTTATGAAAACGTGGTCTGGTGTGGGAAAATCATAATAAGGAGGGGATTTACAGATAGTCCTTTCTTGCATTTTTGTGCCACTTTTTGGCACACAATGATGACTATTAACCTCACTGCCTGATTTCTGACTCTCCTCTTCATACTTATCCAATTGCATTTTAAGCTGATTTATTTCCTGTGCATATTTATCCGTCAAAGCTTTCATTTCTTTTTCATGATCAGCCTGACGTGTTTTATGCTCAGCAAGTAAATCTTGGTATTTCCCATTTTGAATGCCCAAATCGTCACTGTACGTGTCCAATTTGGCATTCAGTGACTTGTTTTCATCTAACACCTTAAAAGACCACTATAGTGCCAGGAAACCATACTCGTTTTCCTGGCACTATAGTGCCCTGAGGATGCCCCCACCCTCAGGGACCCCCTCCCGCCCGGCTCTGGAAGGGGGAAAGGGGTAAAAACTTACCTTTTTCCAGCGCTGGGCGGAGAGCTCTCCTCCTCCTCTCCGCCTCCGATCCTCCCTGACGGCTGAATGCGCACGCGCGGCAAGAGCTGCGCACGCATTCAGCCGGTCGCATAGAAAAGCATTTACAATGAAAATCACAGTGAGAAGCACGCAAGCGCCTCTAGCGGCTGTCAGTGAGACAGCCGCTAGAGGCTTTGGGGGAAGGCTTAACCCATTGATAAACATAGCAGTTTCTCTGAAAACAATGGGTTAACCCTAGCTGGACCTGGCACCCAGACCACTTCATTAAGCTGAAGTGGTCTGGGTGCCTAGAGTGGTCCTTTAAGAAGTGCTGTCATAAAGAAAGGCCAAGAGTGTATTATGAACGCCATTTTCCTTTCTATGTTCTTTTGTTCAGCAATTTCTTTAAGATATATTATTATGTGTTCATCACTTAGAATGGTGTGTTTAGCTTCCCATTCTATGCTTTTCAACCAAACCTCATAGGTTGAATCATTTTTCATATGTTTATGAATATGAACTAGAGCATTTTTTCTTAGGTCTTCAATTATTTCAGTATTATCTGTTACAGATGTATCGCTGCCGCTGGCCATTTTTTTTTTTATACACTAATTTAATCTCAATACAAAACTCTTTTCTATATCAAGATTAAATTGCATGAATTACACCAATATTATTATATATGAAATATAATTTCAACTTAAACGATCTCAGCAGTGCCTCCAATATGTGGGGATTTTTATGGGATAATAATGGTAAACAGTGAGAATTGCCCACTAATTCAATTCTCAGATCCCAAAGATCGTTATCGTGTTAAGGTAAATGTATTTCATATAGATAAAATCACAATGTTATAAAAATAGATTTATTTTATAATAACAATTAATTAACAATATTATTAGGCAACATGCATGATGATAATCAGTAAATATTTAGTATGACATAATATGTAATGCAATGGAATGGGTATACACATTTCAATGGCTAAACAGCATTTTCTGTCAAGACTTACACGATTTATGAGGTATCCTTACAGACACAGAAAGCGAAGCTTTTCACAGCGAAGGGCCATAAAACCCTGGCTAACAGTTATATCAACTGAATAACCCTTTGAATGCTGGCTAGATCTCCTAGGTAATTAAGATCTATTCTTATGTAATTTTAAATAAAATAACATTAAAACCAGTTCATTAGTCATTTCCTGGAACCATCCAATAAGAATAATCTACCAGATTTTATAAGCAGAATTTAATTTGTCTAAAATATATCTTATCTTATATTAGAGCAAATCAATACACCTGGATAAAAACAGCGGTATGCTAACATGTGATACTATCACATTAATATATAATTATTCTTAATTCCACCTGCAGAATGGAATGTTTATAACTATATATTTTCTAGTTAATTAAGATTTCTTAAATATGGAAATCTGACCGTGATTTATCCAGTCATATATCATGCTATTAGTAAATTGTAATTAATTTAATTAATTAAATGAATATAATTACCAGTTGAGTAGATATTTTTCATCCGATTGGTAGGTAGTCTCAGGAACTTATTTGGATGTCTCTCTGCATGGAGGTGTGTAGGAATTTATGAGTGTCCTAGAGTGGATATCTATCATAGGCCTTTCTGCATTTCCCCGACTGCTCACTTCTTTGCTTCCTTTGTATACCCTTGCATTCCTCGCCTACCTTCTTCCTCTTCTTTCTCTCTTCCCCCTGTCTTAACTTTTTAAAGGGAAAATTCACTAGTTGATAGACCAATAGGAACACTGGGGGTGTGGTTACCTTCCAGATAGCAATTTAGTATTTGGTCTATAGAGGGCAGTCTTGTCCCACTAAACATACCTATCCAGGAAAGAGTTAACTTTTCTTGGTGGCTATTTTGACGTCATTTTGCTTTATCTTTATAGTTGCCATAACTTTATTGCCATAATTCCTGCTATAATTTCTAATATGACAGTTCGTAAACTAAGTTTCACCTTAAACTACAATGGTAGGTTATACAATGTAAAAAGTAAAATTAAGTTATTTAATCTTCTCTGTCACAAATGTCTGGGTTTAGAATTGATCATATTCCATTAGCATTTAGACAGTCTGTCAAACCCCCGTTCTCCTTATCACTTGGTTTGTATATACTATCCATTCCTTTAGCTCTGGGAAAGTGGTTAGTTTTATAGATAGAAATCTTGTGTCTTTTGTTAGCTTGAAAATAACAAAATGGAGTCTGCTCTGTTCAAAAGTGACTCAGCATATACACTTTTAATTTCTATCATAGCACAAGATGTCTGCCGATATAAATACCCTGGCAACATTGATATGCAACCATACTAATTTTCTTATAATATATATCCCAAACCTGTTTAGGTGGTTTTTTCTTACCATCAGAACTTATATTAAATAAGGTGCCACATATGCTAGTGTAATTAGCAACCTTAACTGTGCACATTTCTGCGTTATAAGATCTAACAATTTTCCGTGAACCTTCAAACAAACATAATGCATCGGTTTCATTAGCTATGGACACATTCCATATGGGTAATTGGTACTTATAAGGGTTATTATTTATCCAATTCATCCATATGTGTTCAGTCAATGAGTGATTGCATATTACATGCTGATGGTGGAGAAAGGTTCTTGAGGGAGCGTGTGTGACGAATGCTAGATGAGGGGCTAAGGCCTAATTGGGCTGGGGGTATTGAAGAATTGTTCATCGTGTCAGAGTCTTTTTTCCAGAAACAAACAAGTTTCAAACTTCCCATTGACTTGTACTCATAATGGCATTCAATGAACAATATCAGAGGGAGTATAACAACTCCAGAAAGCATAGCGCAAAACATAATCTTGGTCTCAGGTTCGTATGATCCTCTCAATCTACGATATGGTGTGAAAGCCATGATGCTTCGCTAAGGGGAAATTCTTCTCTTTCCGAGTGAGGTGTGGTGTTGTCTTCCTTGGTTCCCCTCTTTGGACACAGCTTCACTCGGGATGCGTGAATCCAGATGTCGTGGGATCTGTGAGGACAGTGGTTCTGGTTACATCAATCACAGTAGCAGGTGGTCCGAAAGGGTATCCTCCTTTCTTGGTCCTGTTCAGCTGACGGATATACACCTTGTCACCAGGCTGGTATGGATGAGTAGGTTCCTGTGAAGGTAAGGGAAGCTGCGAAGAAACATTGCCATATATACCATTCAGTTTTATCAACAATTCCTGTACATATTGTTCTTGTATTAGCTGTAAATCCCCAGCCATTATAACAAGTGGTCCCCTGGCCCAGGGTGTGGGAAAAGGTCGTCCCATCAGAATCTCAAATGGAGATAATTTAGTCACCTTGTGGGGAGTCATTCTTATCTCAGCTAAAATAGCTGGAAGATATTTTGTCCAATTTACCCATGTTCCTGCAGTAGCTTTCATTAAGCTTCTCCTTAATGGTCCTATTCATCCTTTCAAGTACCCCTGAACTCTGTGGATGTTAGGGTATATGAAACTTCCAGGTAACTTGCAAGAATTTATCAAGTTCCTTGGTAACCTTACTAGCAAAAGCCGGGCCATTATCAGAGTTAATCTGCAGAGGGCAGCCATACCTGGGAATAATTTCAATAGCAAGAATCTTCACTACAGTCCTAGCATCTTCCCTAGATGTCACAAAGGCCTCTGGCCATCTACTAAACTGATCAACTATGACCAGTAAGTATTGCTGTTTCTTACCAATTTTGGGTACATGAGTAAAATCAATCTGTAAGTGTGTAAAAGGAGCAGCTGGAGGGGGCAAATGTTTGTGCTGTGATTTGTGTGGAATATTTGGATGTGTTCTCATACATGGTTCATGCAATCTTACAAAAGACTGTACATGCTGCCTGAGATTTCTAATATAAAATTAATTCATGAGGAATTGGATGGTGCTTGCTATGCTTTTGTGACCGGGACCATGTACCTGACTGATGAACATAAAGCAGCTGGCTTCAGGTATGCCTATCCTCCCCTCTTTAGAGAAAATATCATTCTGATCTTTCTCTAAACCTTGTTTAATCCAAAAATCAAAGTCATATTGCTTTGCAAAGGCTTGGAGCTGCGAAAGCAAACTGTCAGTAGGGCATGTGGGAGGTGTGAGCATAGCAGGAAACATTTCATAGTAAAGAGTCTTGGCTGCAACTTCTTTTGCCACTTTGTCAGCCAAGGCATTACCTCTGGAAATGTCGTCACTACCCAGAGTGTGTGCCTTGCAGTGGATAACCGCTACTTCAGATGGGAGTAGGATAGCATCTAGGAGTGATTGAATGAGATTTGTGTGTGAAATGGCTTTTCCAGCGGCTACTACAAAGCCACTTTGTTTCCAGATCACACCAAAATCATGCACTACCCCATGAGCATATCGTGAGTCTGTGTAAATGTTCACTCGCTGTCCTGAGAAAAGCTGACAGGCACGTGTGAGAGCAATGAGTTCTGCAGCTTGTGCAGACGACTGGATAATAGTATCAGCTTTAATGATTTTATCAGGTAGCTGTACCACGGCATAGCCTGTGAGGTATGTACCGTCATTTGGTCTGGAGCAAGAGCCATCCACAAAGACAGTGGTCACATCTGGGCCACTGAGTGCTGTGGAGGAGAGGTCTGCTCTGGGAGATGTGGCAATATGTATTTGTTCAATGCAATTATGAGGCTCAGATGGTATAGACACAGAATCAGATGCAGAAGTGAGAATAGCATGCAAAACAGACATAGGACCAGAATTAACAGGACTATAAACAATAGACAGATTCTGGGTATTAAGAAGAATAATCTCATAACCACTTAAGCGCTGGGCTGTTGTGTGTTGTGTGGTGAGATTTTTTATAAGCTGAGTGACCTGGTGACTGGTATGGAGTATTGTAGGATGCCCTAGTGTGATAGTAGTAGCAGTCTCAACAGCGATTGCACATGCTGCCAATGCTCTGAGACACGCCGGCATACCCTGTACCGGAGCTGGAACTACTTTGCAAAAGAATGCTATGGGGCGCATACCGCCTCCGTGCTCTTGTGCACAGACCGCGACCATGGTTTTACAGTTGTCCTGAGCATACAAATGAAATGGTGTACAATACACAGGTAGTCCTAAAGCCAGGGCTTGCACAATAGCAACTTTGAGGGCAATATACGCAGCTAGCATGTCTGGTGACCAGCAGACATTTTCAGGGCTGTCAGAACGTACAGCCTCCCTTAGGATTGAGTCATAATGGGAGCATTCAGGGAACCATTGGTGGCAGTAATTAATCATGCCGAGGAAGGTGAGCAACTCCTTCCGAGTAGTGGGTTTAGGAATCCTCTGAATGACCTCAATACGTTTTGGACTCAATTGTCTGGTGCCCGAAGCCAGGACAAAGCCTAAGTAATCAACCTTTGATTTGCACAGTTGCATTTTGTGTTTTGCAACCTTGTGACCCACAGTTGCTAAGTTTTTGAGCAAACTGACAGTATCCACAGTGCTTGCCTCATAGCTAGGGCTACATAACAACAAGTCATCAACATATTGCAAAAGGACGGAACCATGTCCGGGGGTCCATGTTTTTAGAGTATGTTGGAGTACCAGCGAATAAACGGCTGGGGAATCCACATAACCTTGGGGTAAACGTGTCCAGGTATACTGACAGCCTTCAAATGTAAAAGCCATAAGTAGCTGAGTCTCTTGATCAATAGGTATAGAAAAAAATACTTAAATCTTAAATCAATGACAGTGAAGCAAGTGGCATCATGTGGAATGGCTGTAATGAGGGATGTCAAATCAGGGACAATGGGTGCAATGGGCACGATTAAACTATTCAGGGCTTTAAAATCCTGAACTAAGCGATAACCATTACCTTTAGGAACTGGATTAATAGGTGTGTTATATGGGGAAACTACTGGCTTTAGTATTCCCTGCTCTAGAAAAGATTGGATCATGGGGTGAACTCCCTCAACCTTGGTTTCTTACAGGGGGTACTGTTTAAGGTAGATAGGAGTTACATCTGATTTTAGTTTGGCTTTGTAAGGGGTGCAGTTGATAAATCCTACATCTAACTCAGATGAAGCCCACACAGAGGAAGGAACATCAGACAAATCAATAGTTTCAGAACACAACATAGACACATCAATACCACCAGAGGGCGTGCAAGTAATAGTAGCTCCCAGAATACCAAGAAGATCCCTTCCCAGCAAATTAACAGGACATTTAGGTATTAAACAAAAAGGGTGCACAGTAGAAGAACCATTAAGAGGACAGAAAACAGACAGTGGTGGTGTGACAAAAGTGGGTGTTGACACTCCATTAATACCCAATGAAGCCCAATGGGACTTTTCCCTTGTCCCCTGATAATAGGTATAACAGAGACTGGAACACGTAGCTCCAGTATCTACCAAAAATGGCAAGGATCTACCTTCTATGACCAGAATGCAAAAAGGCTGATCATTATTAGTAGAGGACAAAAGTGGAAAAGTTGGAGTGTCACCTTCAAGGCAGCCCTATTGGGGCCATCGGATGTGATGGGTGTGCTGGTCAGTGGTACCTGTGAATGGCCCTAGTGCAGTTTGGGTTTGCTGGAGCGAGGGGGGAGGGGGAAGTGCTGGCCAGTGGTGTTGGGAGTGGACCTGGTGTTGTTCTTGCCTACCGGGCGTATTTTGAGAATTGTGGGGTTGTTGGGGCTGCTGGGGTTTCCTGGGGTGTGGACACTCATTCCTCCAGTGGCCATGCTGGCCACAGTTGAAACAAGTGTTCCTGTCTATTCCTCCTTGATTACCCCTGCCCCTATAACCATGATTTCCCTGTCTCCATCCCCTTGCCCCTCATTGACCACCCCTTCCACAGTGCTCCATCCCATCCTCTCTCTCGGGCCTGTGTAGGTGGACAGTATTGCAATCCCTGAACATATTAAGCAACCTTACTTCCTGAATCTTTCCTTAAATCAAAACAACCTGCATTTTCCTTCTCTATAACCTTGGTAAGAAAATCCGAGCCACCCAAATTGTCCCAGTCTGAAATCAACGGTTTCACAAGCAAAGAATACTGTGGCAACATATTACCAAGGCATGACTGTATTTTAAGGAGATCCATATCATCTCCAGACTTCAAACCTGACTCATCCTTCCAACACTTGTAAAATCTCTTTACAAAAGTACCAATCTCTTCCTTTGCACCTTGCTTACATGCCAAAGCAGTGGACATAGACTGCTTATTCTTCCATAATCTCAACATTTCAGCTTCCACCTCATCCCACATTTTAGCACATCCTGCTAAAGTACTAAGCTCATAAACACCATCACTGCCAGCCACTCCAACTCCAGTACCGTTGTCTGTCTCACTGATAGAGGGTACCCTAGACCAATCCCAACCAGAATCTGAGTCATACCCTGATATTCCATTTATAATTAACTGTATGTCTATTTGTGTCATGTTCTGTCCTAAACACATTCTTTTCAGATACATTAGGCATGCAGAGGGATTAGTACGGGGGTTTGGGGCACCTTGAATAATGTCCTTGAGTACTCCGGGATTAATTGGTTTCATTATTAACTGATTACCAACAGTAACATAAACGGGGCATTAAGATCAGCACCTTCTAATTCTGGCATCTCTACATCATCATCACCTTGCTTATGTACATATGATTTTAACACCTTGCCACTTTTAAGTTTAACTCCTGTTTGTACTGTTAATTTAATTGTACCGGGAGGTGGCGATGGATATTCTATATCAGAATCTGGTGTACATGATGATTCCTGTAATTGCTGTGATTGTGAATTAACAGCTGCAGCAATACAAATATCTTCTATATCATCCTCTGAGGGGGCCTTAGGTACAGCAGGATACATTGCTTTATAGGGAGGTGGGGGTTGTGGTTGGGTATGGCCGGGGGCTGACTGGGTAAGGGGCACAATTGGTGATGGATATAGATTCTCAGGAGGGGCTTCTATGGAAAAGCAGATGGTATTACTGTCAACAGTTCCCTTTCTCTTAGCCAGATCTTTCTTAGCTCCCTTTAAAACCTTTCCTGTTACACTACAAGGAAACCAATGAGGGGCTATCTGCAACCAATTTTCACCTCCTGCTTTCATATATTCCTTATCCCAATCTGGATCAGGACCATACCACGGCCATGACTTCCTATCTCCCAAACACAATCCTTGAATCATATTCATATGGAAATCATCATTAGCCCCACACCTGGGAAAAGGATCAGATGACTTCATAGTCTCTGTCCATCCTGCTAAATTTGACACAAAGGGGATTGTAAGAAATCCTCCTTGTGCTCCTATTCTAGTAACATAATTTAAACATGACACCCCGGGTGGGGTAAAGGGTAAGAAATAGACTGATTATTTGCCATATTTCTGGCTCAGGGAAGAGACACTACCTACTTACCAGTAGTGTGTCTCTACTTAACAAGTAAAATAAACACAAAGCAGACACAGGGTGACTAAAGGAACGAGAAGTTTGGGTTATTCTAGATCTATAAACCGTATTCCCTAGAACACCTATAGTCTTAATAAACCGGAGACTCCTTTATAGTCTCAAAACCTGTATCTACCTGAGGTACCCTAAGATACTAACCTAGGTTACCAAGAACCCTATACCAGACCAACTGTCCAGTAAAAACCGGAGACCTATTTACAGCCTCAATATAACTAAAGTCCTTACACCTTTCCTTTCTACTGGATACAGACTTACTAAACCAAAGGGGGTCCCGCCCCTTTCTTACGCAAGATGCTACCAAGGAGCTTGTCCATGCTCTAGTAATTTCCCGCATGGATTACTGTAACCCTCTCCTGATTGGTCTCCCCAAAAGCCGTATTGCCCCGCTTCAGTCTGTAATGAATGCTGCAGCTAGACTGATTTTCCTCTCTAGTCGGTCCTCTCACACCTCACCCCTCTGCCAGTCCTTACGTTGGCTCCCTGTATGCTATAGGAGTCAATTCAAAGTGCTAACCCATACATTTAAAGCACTGAACTATTCTAGCCCCTCTTATATCTCTTCACTAATCCATAGATATGCCCCTCCTCGTACCCTCCGCTCTGCCCATGACCACCTCCTGACCTCTGCTCGCACCCGTACGGCCAATTCGCGCTTGCAGGACCTCTCGCGGGCGGCTCCTCTCCTATGGAATAGCTTGCCTACTGCCATCAGACTCTCCCCTAGTCTTCAATCATTTAAGAAGGGCCTTAAAACCCATCTCTTCCGGAAAGCGTATGGCCTCCCAGAATAATCTCTACCTTACATACCTGTCTCCCGCTCTCTCCTATGGGACAGTGCTTTGCTCTCTCCTCCAGCTCTGCTTCACTCCTACTTGATATTTCCTGTCCTAATGTTTCTAATACCCCACCTCCTATAGTTTGTCAGCTCGTTTGAGCAGGGTCCTCTTCAACCTATTGTTCCTGTAAGTTTTCTTGTAATAGTCCTATTTATTGTTACATCCCCCCCTCTCAAAATATTGTAAAGCACTATGGAATCTGTTGGTGCTATATAAATGGCAATAATAATAATAATAATAATAATAACAATAATAGACAATCAGCGTCAATAAGACACAAAAAAGCTACTTACCGCATTGGTTTTGCGGATCCCACTTCTAACACCAAGCTGAAAGGGTTAATGCTGTTCTGGACTCAACTCCCCTCGATTCTCGATCTTCCGGTCACCACATCAATTGATGGGAGTTCTTGTTAGCAAATTAAGACACAGACACGAAAGAGTGCTTAACAAGTTCTCAGTGAGTATATTTTCAGGGCTAGCATTTATACACAGTTTGTCACACAAGCAGCGAGATTTATAGTGTCCTTTTAGTTAATAGTACATACTTGTCTGACATTAAAAAGATAAGCATTTGAATAAAGACGGGACAGGAACATCCTGAGGTCGAGCGAGGTCATACATCCTGTAGAAGAAAGACCTTGGTACAAAATACATCTGCCAAAGTCAGCATAATTACTTCAAACATTATTTTAAAGCATACAAAGCAAAAAGAGTTAACCATTTCATGTCCTTACAGTCAGCAATAATGATTATAAACCTTATCTAAGCATAAAATACACACATTTGTGCCTGTTACTCAGCCACTGCCTTACCCATTCAACAATATTTGAATCCAAACTTAAAGATTGCAGTTTATTGATAAGCCTTCTATGTGCAACAGTGTCAAAAGCCTTACTGAAATCTAGGTAAGCAATGTCTACTGCACCACCCTGATCTATAATTTTAGTTACCCAATCAAAAAAATCAATAAGATTAGTTTGGCATGATCTCCCTGAAGTAAACCCATGTTGTCTCTGATATTGAAATCCATGTGTTTTTAGATGTTCAGCAATCCTATCCTTTAACATGGTTTCCATCACTTTCCCCACTACTGAAGTAAGGCTTACTGGCCTATAGTTGCCCAACTCCTCCCTATTACCTTTCTTGTAAATGGGCACAACATTCGCTAACTTCCAATCTTCTGGGACTACTCCTGTTAACAATGATTGGTTAAATAAATCTGTTAATGGTTTTGCTAGTACACCACTAAGCTATTTTAATAGCTTTGGGTGTATTCCATCAGGTCCCATTAAACCTGTCTATGTGTCAGGTACTAATAAGGGGGGACACCTAATTGTAAGGATATGAAGTAGTTAACTTTTCTTGTTCATATGTATTTTTAGGGCCCATCCTGACATACAGGGAGTTCACATAGGACAAACAGAACACAAACTCAGTTTATTCGCAGACGATGTCCTCCTCACCATCACACAACCTGACATCTCCTTCAAGGCACTCACAGAGGTTCTGAAAGAATATAGTAGGCTCTCATACTACAAACTAAACGAGGCCAAAACACAAGCCATGCCAATTAACCTAGACCACAAGACGACACACGACCTCAAGACGCACTACAACTTCGACTGGAGAAATGACCACATAGTATACCTGGGCATAAAGCTAACAAAAAGCCCACTAGACCTAATCAAAGCCAACTACCTTAAAGTGGCCTCCAACATCCGCACAAAAATGGACAAATGGAAAGGTAAATTCCTGTCCTGACTCGGCCGAATAGCCTTTAAAATGATGCTGCAGTTCCTGTTCCGCTCCATACCAGTGGAAGTCCCAAAGACATACTTTACCAAATTGCAAAGACACATAGACAGGTTTATCAATGACCGATTTAAATCCCGCATCCCAAAGGCCACAGCCACCAGAAAATTAGGAGAGGGGGGACTGGGCAGACCAGATATTATAGCATACTACACAGCCACAATACTCAGCCACACCATCACAGCCCAAGACACAAAACATTGTGATTGAGTCCTATTGGTCCCTAGTAGAGGGGGTCTCTTGTTTATTTTGGATACCTAAGCCCCTAAGACCACAAATGCACAACATGCTACCCACCACAGCCCTGATGCTAAGGACATGGGATAACAAAAAAGATAGGTTCTCCTCCTGGAGTCCAATGTCGTTAGCTACTCCAATTAAATGCTTCAAATATTACATTCCCACCTTTGACAGCAAGGGATGGGAAAGCAGGGGAGTACACTTTCTACACCACGCATGGAGCGGAGAGAATTTGATCCCTTTCCCCCAACTCAACCTGCCGCTGAGCACTCCCCAAATAAGTGGCCTGTCATACCTACAGCTACAATCCCTACTGAAAACCACTAACCAAACAAGATCCCTCCACCCACGATACAAAACATGACCAACATGGAAAAAATGTGCGCAGGACTACTACCAAAGAAAAAGGTAATAACGACTTGTTAAGATGTAGTTTTGAGGGATGACAGACGCCCTATGCCTAAATACACCAAAGACTGGGAGAAAGACCTAGGACATATGATACCTGACGCCGCCTGGTCTGGGGCCTTTAAGTTACACAAAAAATACACAAGATGCAACTCCCACGTAGAACTAATAAGGAAACTAGCCACCAGATGGAACTTAACACCAGCGAGGCTAGCGCACATGTTCCCAAACACCTCTGACAAATGTTGGAGATGCACCACTGACAAAGGAACAATGTTACATATCTGGTGGGAATGCCCGATAATCAAACCCTTCTGGGCGGGGATTGCCAGGCTAATTGGGGAAGTAATACACAAACCAATATGGGAATCAGCGGAATTCTTCCTACTTTTTATGTTCCCCGACCTCCTCTCAAAACAACAAGGGACCCTGGCATTCCACATATTGATAGCAGCGAACTTGCTTATAGCTAGGAGGTGGAAATCCACCACTGCCCATCCCACAGGTGAAGTGATACAACAGGTATCTCTCAATGGTCAGTACGAAAAGATGGCCCATGAGAGCTCTGATAGACATAACAAGAACCTAGATACATGGGAAATATGGAATGAATGGCTGAAAGGGAAGATGAACCTAAGTGCTGCAGCTCAGGACGCAACGACCATGTGACAAAGTAGAAATGTAACCACACTAGGAACCTTTTCAATAACACCACTTAAAATAGCAGAATCCATAGAGACAACCGCCACCATCGCCTGCTCTCCCTCACCCCCCACCTAGAAGACCCACGATGATCCCACATGCCTTAAACAAACCCTCCTCTCGCTACTCTTTCTCTCGTTTCCTCTCTCTCTCCTCTCTATAGGATTCCTCACACCCAGCCCTAAGCTGGAATTTTCTTGAAACACCCGGGGTCCACACAGCCGGGCACACCACGGGGGACTAAAGGCACCCATAAGAGACGCTACCGCGGTCTTTAGAGACCTTGCATGTATGGAGCGACATATGGGCTAGGGGGTCAGAAACCAACAAATTAGTAGTCTAACAATGTAGGGGCTGAACTGGCTAGCGGCCCACAGAAGACAGCGAATAAGTACATACAACTGCATAACCGTATAATAACGTAATGTTAATGTAAGGAACATATTCAATCACTGTAACAAAACATAGTGCCGATACACTGTTCGATTGTACTGTCTATTGTGTCCTGTGCCTTCTCTGGATTTCTGGAATAAAAAGAAATAAAGAATTAAAAAAAATATATCAGCCAGGATAAAGCAGCAACAAATAAAAGTAAGTGTGCAAAATACTTTTATTGGATTCTTATAAAAAACACAACGCGTTTCGCCAAAAAACAGGCTTTATCAAGTGTAGACTTTATCAACCCACTCCCACGGTTAAAAATGGCCACAACCTCGCGACCTTTCACCCTCAAGTTGAAAGCTTAAATGCTTACCTTTACTTTCACCATAAGTCACTTTTCCTCAGTGAATAAAGGTTCTGCATGGGATCCAAATGTCCCCATATATAATATATTGGAAAACAAGCATTATTTACTGTTTTACTTGTTCTAAAAAAATCATCATGTGACCGCAGTCATGCGGCAATGACATAATTTTGGCGCCAATCTTCACATTTTATGCCATTTTACTTTACTATAAAAGATGAATAGCCAGGATCAGTTGTCTACACTTGATAAAGCCTGTTTTTTGGCAAAACGCGTTGTTTTTTATAAGAATCCATTAAAAGCATTTTGCACACTTTTATTTGTTGCTGTTTTATCCTGGCTGATTTTGTATCATTTTAAAGATTCAGTACTACAAAAGAAATCCCTGGTGGGGATTATTCCACCTACGCCTGGTTCATAGAGCAGTGTGGCTGCTCTGAACACTGTAAGTACGTTTCAGTTTACCTTTCACTATTTTTTATACGGTAAACACTATGGGCCCTCTCTTGTGATTCTTATTTCATAAGACAGGCACTGCAAGCATCACTAGAGAGATATCCTACATGTGGGGAGTTTATATACCACTGTATGCTGTTTTACTCAGCGCTGGTTATAGCTCTCCCAATTGTAAGTTGGCACTCTTATGACCTCAGTGTTGTCTGTTGTTGCAGTTAACCTATGTTATTGCACCATTGGATTTTTTCCCCTTTTATGTATTTTATATGCTGACGCTTATCTGGAATGCTGTAAGAAGTCTTGAAGATACACCTCCAAGTGTCCAGTTATATCCTACATGTGGGGAGTATTAAATACCACTGTATGCTGTTTTACCTAGAGCTGGGCTTCTCTACTTCTATGTTGTTCGTGATCCAGCGTTACTAAAACAGTTTTGGACTATTGGTCTCTGTTTCTGCTTTTGTATTTCATATTTACCACTGAGGATTCAAAGTAAGGACTGAAGAATATACACTCCAGATCTTCACTGTACTTTAAGAGACTTTTTATTTTATTGCTGATTTTTGTTTTTATCTCTCATTGTCCAACTTAGCGCACCGTGTATTTGTTGTATCTTGTTCTCACATATGGTAGAGCTATAACTAACTCTAGGTAAAACAGCATACAGTGGTATACAATCCCCACTTGAAGGATATCCCTCTGGTTTTGGTACACAGTAGAATGTGTAAATCACAACTGGTTAACGATGAGGTAGATCATATAGAATGACAAAAAATTACAGAAAAAGTAGCGAATAGTGCTCTCTCCATATATAGATAGGCAAGTATCAATAAGGTAAAAAAATATATATATATTTACAATAGAGTATAGAGTATAAGTATAATCCCCACCAAGGATTTACCTGAGATAACTGGGTTTGTATAGGCTTTAAAACACTTAAGTTTGGTGCCATAATGATGTCATTTATTACATGACCACAATTGCATAGCTATGGCTAATCAAAAAAACAAAAAGTCCCTAAATAGTAGCGTTTATTTTAGGTCTAAGCAATATAGTGTGTGTGGCAGTGTAGCCAGTATAATTAGATTTTAAAAACAATGGTCTATGAATGAACGATATGACATAGAAGTCTCGGCATAGTGTTCATTCAAAACCAACTATGCGTTATGGGACGTGTACACCCTGTCCCAAATTATTATGCAAATTATATTTTTCTCATTTACCTAGATAATTGATTTAAATAACAATTAGCATAATTCTCGTGTTATCAACTATTAAGAGTACAATTCAAATTGTATTGAACAAACCCCCTAATGATAACAGTATTTTTTAAAAACATAAAAAACTTACAATGCACTGTTCCAAATTATTAAGCACAGTAAGATTCGAAACACTTTATAGTTTGTAAAGAACTGAAAATTGTCATTGCTTGTGTTTGCAGCATATTTACTGAAATCAAAATCTATTTCAATCAAACTTATAACAACATTTTAACTTTTTAAACATTTTAACAGGTCACGTTACATTTTAACATAGGACCCCTTATTTGATAGTAGCTTCATAAGTCTTGCATCCATTGAACTTGTGAGTTTTTGGACAGTTTCTGCTTAAATTTGTTTGCAAGATGTCAGAATAGCCTCCCAGAGCTGCTGTTTGGATGTAAACTGCCTCCCACCCTCATAGATCTTTTTTTTGAGGATGCTCCAAAGGTTCTCAATAGGATTGAGGTCAGGGGAGGATGGAGGCCACACCATGATTTTCTCTCCTTGTTTCCCCATAGCAGCCATTGATGCAGAGGTATTCTTTGCAACATGAGATGGTGCATTGTCATGCATGAAGATGATTTTATTACGGAAAGCATAGTTCTTCCTTCTGTACCAGGGAAGAAAGTGGTCTGTCAGAAACTCCACATATTTTGCAGAGGTCATCTTTACACCTTCGAGGACCCTACAGGGGCCGACCAGCTCTCTTCCCATGACTCCGGCCCAAAACATGACTCCACCACTGCCTCGCTGACGTTGCAGCCTTGTTGGAACAGGGTGGCCATCCACCAGCCATCCACTACTCCATTCATCTGGACCATCCAGGGTTGCACGGCACCCATCAGTGAACAGGACTGTTTGAAAATTAGTCTTCATGTATTTTTCTGCCCAGTGCATCCGTTTCTGCTTGTGAGCATTAGTTAGTGGTGGCCGAATAGAAGGTTTATGCAAAGTTGCAAGACTCTGGAGGACTCTACACCTTGATGTCCGTGGGACTCCAGAGGCACCAGCAGTTTCAAATATCTGTTTGCTACTATGTAATGGTATTTTAGCAGCTGCTCTCTTGATCCGATGCATGGATCTGGCAGAAATCTTCCTCAATGTGCCTTTATCTGCATTAACCCATCTGTGCTCTGAATCAGCCACAAATCTCTTAATAGTGCGATGATCATGCTTAAGTTTTTGTGAAATATCTAATGTTTTCATACCTCGTCCAAGACATTGATCTATTTCACTCTTTTCGGCAGCAGAGAGATCCTTTTTCTTCCCCATATTGCATGAAAATGGTGCTCTGCTTAATAATGTGGAACACCCTCCTTTCTTCCTTAAATTGGGCTCAACTGGCAATCTAATTATCACAGGTGTCCGAGATTGTTTTCAGTGATCAAAAGAGCCCTGAGACACAATGCCACACATGAGTTAAACTGAAAAACAGAATATTTAATCTTTGTGACACTTAAATAGAATTTGCATAATAATTTGGAACAGGGTGTAGTTTAAAATATGGCCAATCACGATATAGCGAGATTTCAGGATTATAGCTTGCTTGGAATGTAAGAGAATTGTGACGGACCGCCTGGCACCGCGACCGGTTGCCTCCGTCAGTTGATGCTCCTAGTGCTTACTGAGGGCTCCAAGCACTTCACTAGACACCATCAGCACTGTAGTCCCCACGTCCAGCGTTACAGCTTGCCTGGGAACTCGTCTAGGTAGTATATTCCCCACCAAGGATTTCTTTGGTTTGTCACCCTGGACCGAAGACCAGGATCTAGCTTCCAGTGGGCAGACCTCTCCTACTCCCAGAGAGCGTAGCAGGAACAGCTCTTATGAGAGTTAGTGAATATAATTTCTGGGGAGTGATATAGCAATCCCCAGGATAGATACAGCCATTTCCCCCACACGAGATGAGACTCTATGTTGAGGGTAAACAGGAACAGAATTTTAACGGAGGCACACTGGCCTTTTATGCAAGTTTCCCAACAAGGGTGACACCCAGGTGGACCTTGTTGGGCACAAGGGCACAAAGTGAATAAACCAATAAAAACAGAGTCATACAGGGAGACACTCCCATACACAAACCATAGAATCCCTCCTCTGTCCGTGGGAGATAATTGAATCAGGAACTGTACTAATCTAACCCAATTATCTCCAAACACACACAAACATACAATTTTATGAAACCCCAAACAGTACCTTAAAACCCCATAAAAGTTACAGCGAATAGATGGAGCCAAATTAGATACACTATGAAGATGGGGGGTAACCCCGAGTGGAAAATGAAAGAAGCAGGATTGCATCATGTATTAGATACACCCTCTCCTGCTTCTCCCATAAAAGTTACATTCCCTGATAGACCCAATCTGGGTGAACAACATATCCAAAAATCACCCAGGTCGGTCAGGGGTTCAGAAATTCCCTGGAAGTCATAGTTTTGACCAATCGTGTACATGGTCCTATGCCCAAAACAGTTCCAAGGAAATCAGTAGTCTTTTACAGGTTTCCCTGCAGGGCCTTTAGTCTGTGGGCAGGAGGCTGGCAAGCAGGCCCCTCCAAGTACAAGTGGAAAGGTTTCTTTCACCACAAGAATGATACTCAAGTAGGTTACAGAGCGAGAGAGAGAGAAGGCTGGACTTATAGGGAGGGGCTTAGCCTATAAGGAAGAAAGATTGCATAGCCTAATATGTGGCCATATTGTAAGGGGAAAACATAAGTGGTACGTTTAACAGCCATATCGGTGGGGGGGTGGGGGGGAGTATGAAAAAGTATAAAATGATAATTTTTAACAAGAGATATAACAATTGATATAAAAATGAATAAAAAGAAACACAGGCTTTAGGTATATCTGCTAAACGGGGACAATTAAAAACATATTAAAAACGGATTCTACAGAAAATTAAAAAGATCAAAATTTAAACCTTCTGGTACCAAAGTTCTCAAGTTAAAAAACCACCCAGGCTTGATACATAGAGCGGTTAGTCTGCTCACTCTATTGTAAGTATATTTTTATTTACCTTTTTGATACTTACCTAGCTATATAGAGAACACTATTGGCTGCTTTTTTGTCATTCCAGAGGGATATCCTGCAAGTGGGGATTGCATACCTAGAGCTGGTTATAGCTCTACCATATGTGAGTTGTAATCTTATTTAAATGTTGTTTTTCCTACCATGTACCACCATATTGCACTATTGGTTTGCCTCCGTTTTACTGCTACTAAGTGAAGCTACCAAGAAAGTTCCATACCAGGACTAGAAAATCTATTGCCACCTTTGAGACTGTTCCGTACCATTTGGTATTTTTTATTTTTATTTCAAGTTTGATTGTGGACTCTTTTTTTATATCCTGTGTTTTTTATTGCTCTTATTGTTATATGCTATTGTGTTTGGAATATTTTTCTTGGCGCTACTTGTATATTGTTGTTTGACTAGTTCTAGTCTTCTTGGGGGTCGGAGATGTGCTGCCTCCCATCCTAGTGTTCTTAGTTTGTTTAGCGCTGCTCTATTACTTGTTAAGTTTTGTGTCTTTTTTGTAAATTTTTAGCGTCTGTTTGCCGTAATCTTTTTGTTTCAGTTACTATTAAGTATTTCACATAGTGATATGGTATTTTGCATGCAGTTAAGCTACACTATCTATATTACTGTGCAATATGATTGCATTTTATTTAATGCTATATTATGTTTAGTCTCATTAAAAGTTAGAAATATTAATTTCAAATAATTTATTTTAATGTGAATGTTTTTTGTACGATTTCACTTTGAACTTATTGTGTATTCAATAACCAGTCGTTCACAATGGATTGCTGCCTATTAAGTCTAAGGTATAATTTGATTAATTACCCACAATTCCAGTGTACCTATTTATTTATTTTATTTTTCTTTCAGGTGAAGTCACACCAGGATTGACACAGAAAGAATATGCCCTACGACGTTACAAGCTTATGTCCCTCATACAAACAGAATTTAATGCCCTGGGTGGTGGCACGGACCATGCTGTTCTCTTTTTTTCCAACCCTACAGTTTACATGACTAATGATATTCCTTTCCCATTCCACCAGCATAATGACTTTCTTTATATGTGTGGGTTCATGGAGCCAGATAGCATACTTCTCCTGCAGAGCAAGCCTGGTCTAACCCTTCCTGCACACACTGCAACTCTCTATGTGCAGAAAAGAGATGCAACACGAGAACTGTGGGATGGGCCACAATCTGGCACAGATGGCGCAGTCGCCCTTACTGGGGTAGACGAGGCTTTACCAATTGAAGAGTTCAAACTTGTTTTGCCCAGGATGCATGGTATGGAGTAATTCAAGCAAATTCGATGTGATATATATCTGTTAAAGGGGAACTCTGGGCAACAATACAACTTACTTGATATACTCGTTATTATACTCTATTTTATTTTTGCATACTTAAATCTCTACAGTTTTTCTAGTTTTCCTAAGGGCTAAGACTGTGTGCATACATTTGTGCATTTGATAAGGAAGCCTTTCGGCATGAGAGGGCGTGACTAAGAAGTTAGGCTTGTGGTGCAGTATTCTGTGTGCATAAAAACGATAAAGACTTGAACATGCAAAAACATAAAGCATATTAATGATGCCAAAATCATTAAGGTAAAATGCATTCAAGTTGTATTGGTACCCAGAGTGTCCCTTTAAGTTTATTGCTACATTCCAGTTCAATTGTGTTCTGTATTTTTGTGTTTACTGGTTTTGAATGAACACTGAAAAGCTATATTCTTACATATTCTCTGAATTGAAATGTAGTTTATATACAAATCCAGTACCGTATACATACACACTGCCACATTTCACAGATACATCCTTGCATACATACACACTGACATAATATATAAACATACCCCATTATGCATACACACAGCCATGTTAAAGAAACACACCCCATTATACATACACACACTGCCACACTACACAAAAACCCCTTCTAATACATACACACGGCCATGCTGCACAAATCCACCCTGTTATACATATACACTGCCACAAATAAAAAATAGATTCTTTATACATGCACACTGCAATTAAACACAAATACACACTGCCACAATTCATAACTATATCCGCTGATATATCCACACAGTCATGCTAAACAAACACAACTATATATATATATATATATATATATATATATATATATATATATATATATATGTACACACGCTGCCACACTACACAAAAACATCTGGTACATATACAATGTCACAATTTACAAATACATTTCCTTTTACAAATCCACCCACTTGTACATACAGACGGCCACACTGCACAAATCTACCCCGCTATACATACACACTGCAACAATTCACAAATATACAACCTTGTACATACACAATATACACAATGCCACACTACTGTAGGGTTATTAATGGGGCAATATATACAAATAATTTATTAAAATTTTAGAATATAAAAAAACATGTATATTGTGGCACTGTAATATTAAGGAGAATATTCCCCAACTCTAATTTTATTTATATATATTTTATTTTTTTTAAACGAGGAATACTTACCTTTTAACTCCAGACCCTAAAATCCATTATTTAAATGTAGTTTATGATTCACGAATAGATATCACAACAGGTTACCAATAATTGTATTTTTATTGTGACATGAAAATATTGATCATGTGTGAAGGTTTGCAAACATAATGAAAAATGGAAATACAGCTAATTAATCAATTTGGTCAAACAAACCAATATTTAATTTCTACATTAACCACTTAATGAAATATTGCAATGCAGAAACGGTCCAGTTCGCTCAATCAATATGCAGTTTCTACAATCATCACACTGAATTGTCTTAGATTTATTATTCAACAGAATGAAGAACACATCTGGTAACTATGCAATCGTGCATTTGAAAATTGATTATCCGCAATCTGCAAACATCAATATTTGGCAACTATGCATCTTAGATTTAATGTAAATTGATTATTAGCATATTTGTATGTTAAGGGTTTGCCTGGAGTTGTTGTAGGGGATTTTTATTAACTATAAAAGGGACTCCCCCATTTTCCTACCCTACCGCTAATGGTCTGGCATGCAGCTACTTCTGGTGCATGCAGATTGCCAACATACAAACTTACCTGTCGACGTGGAAACACTCTCCTGCCTGCTGTTCATACAGTGGCTTGGGATCTCTTCACTGTATATTCCGTTCCGGCTGATTTCACTGATGCTTCGGTCTTCTGTGTGGCAAACTGACCCGCAAGCACCCGCTTGGTTGCTGCTTCTAAGTGTGTGGTTGGAGATATTCTGGAGAGTTTTACAGAAGCTTCAACTGTCTAAGATTTTACTAAGAGTTTTCTTTTCTACTGTTACAGGTAAGATTAATCTGTAGGAAAGGGTTACTGATTCTACAAGGTTTGATTTCCTGTTGGTAATTTGGTAAGGCATTTGATTTGATTAAGCTAGTTACTTACTATTGATTGCTGGTTAATTAGCTATTGTTTGCAAATAAGCAGAGGCCTACCCAGGTGTTAAACATTCCTAGTGAGTGGTGATTTTAGGTGTTATATAAGGGTTGTTGTCATTAGCTTGGCTAATATAGCTTGGTTGCTTCATCTAAGTGCTGCTTCTAGGTGTGTGGTTGGATATATTCTGGAGAGAAACTGGAGGTTATCTTGAGGTATTCAGGAGGACTAAAAAAAATTAAGATTTGTTTGATTTAAATTAGTCACCTCATTGAAATGGCAGACTTAGTTCAGTGTAATAGTTGTTATGCATTTGTTTCACGTTCCACTTTATGGAGATTTGGATGCTGTCTAATCTGTAGACAGGTCTCTATTTTTGCGGCAGGAGATTGTATTTTTGAAATCTGAGATTTGTAAATTATCTGGTAAATAAACTCAGGCTGGAAGTGCTGCAAAGCCACTGCCACAGAGATGTACTAGGAATGGCAAATGGATTACTGTAGGATCTGGTAGACTTAGAGTTGTGGATAAAAGGCATATTGCACAGTCTGTTACTCTACATAATTAATTTTCTGCACTTTCAGAGTCTAATGATGTTGTGGAGACAGGCTTGGAGACTATGGTGAGTTGTCGTTGGGGATTCCATCATAAGAGGTGTGGAGATGGACAATGGTGGTCTTGTGAGATGTCTTCCCGGAGCTACTGCTCACAGAGACAGGAGACGTATTTTTAATATTGTTAAGCGAGCAAAGCAGGAAGGGGAATTGGATGTACTTGTCCATCTAGGGACAAGTGACTTGGCTTGCAATGAGGTTTCAGAGGTTAAGGAAGTTTTTAGTGTTTTTGCTAATGATATACAGCAAGTTGCTTCCACACTGTCATTCTCTGAACTTCTGCCTGTGCATAACACTCAGAACGACAGGCGGATGCATATTAGGGACTTTAACTTGTGGCTTGGTGAATGGTGTCAGGAGCAAGAACTTGGCTTTATTTCTCATGGTAGCTCTGTTTGGAATGGAAATAAACTGTACAAAAAAGATGGTTTGCATCTTTCTCAAAAAGTAACAAATGTTCTCAGTGAGCAGTTCAGAGGTTTTGCTAGGATATATTTAAACTAGGACGGGGGGGGAGCAAAAGGGTGATAAAACATCAATCCAATTGCCCCCCGAGGCACAGAAGGTGCCTTTAGCAAGTGTGTTAAAAAATGATAAGCTTAGAGTCATGTCTACAAATGCTCGCAGTTTAGGGAATAAGATCCATGAACTTGTGGCAATAATGGCAACTCATAATGTAGATTTAGTCGTTGTTACTGAGACATAGTATAATGAGAAAAATGACTGGAACATAGCAATACCAGGGTACTCTTTATATAGAAAAAACAGGGAAGGCAAGAAAGGGTGAGGGGTGGTCCTGTATGTGAAGGATAGCATAAAATCTAGCCTGATAAAAGTTAGTGAGGTGAACATAGAGTCCCTTTGGGTTACGTTAGAATTTGGTCATCACACAGTAACTCGTGTAGGTGTTATTTATAGGCCCCCAGGACAAATATAAGAGTAAGATAATCTACCAGTTGAGGAAATAGCTAAAATGACAATGAAGGGGGAAGTTATCATCATGGGTGACTTTAATCTTCCTGATGTAAATTGGAAAACAAAATTAGCTGCTTGTGCCAGGAGCATACATATTCTAAACTCCCTACTGGGATTGTCTCTAAAACAAGTCGTTGAGGAGCCAACTCGTAAAGAGGCCATACTAGATTTTGTGTTAACAAATGGAAATTTGGTAACAGATATTACTGTAGGTGAAAGGTTTAGGATCCAGTGATCATCAGTCAGTGTGGTTTAAAATAACAACAGTGACTGAGTCACACCACACTAAAATAAAAGTTTTAGATTTAAAAAAAACAAAACAGACTTTTCTAAAATTAGAATATGCGTAAATGAGTCATTATCACATTGGAGCAATTTAAATGGAGTCCAAGAGAAATGGGATTATGTTAGAAAATTGCAATAGGCTTGTCAGCAAAAGCAAAAAATTAAATAAACCACTGTGGTGCTCAGCAGGTGTGTCCAAAATAGTTAAAAACAAAAAGTTAGCATTTAGTAATTATAAAAAGAGGAAGATAGAATGTTCTATAAGATTAGGCAGAAAGAGGCTAAGCAAGTTAAAAGAGCTTATGAATCTCACACAGAAGAGAAAATAGCAGTCAGTAAAAAAAGGGGACAACATTTTTTTAGATACATAAATGTGAAAAGGAAAGTAAAACAAGGATTAGTTAGATTAAAAACAAAAGAAGGAAGGTATGTAGATGAGGATAAATGTCTAGCTGACTGCCTCAATGAATATTTCTGTTAGTATTTTTAGTATTTACAGAGGAAAATGAAGGAAAGGGACCTCAGTTAGGAAAAAGGACAAATAAGTAATTTATTACATGTGAGTTTACAGAGGAAGAGGTTCTATTTCAACTGTCAAAAATAAAGACAAATAAGTCAATGGGACCTGATGGAATACACCCAAAGTTATTAAAATAGCTTAGTGGTGTACTAGCAAAACCATTAACAGATTTATTTAACCAATCATTGTTAGCAGGAGTAGTCCCAGAAGATTGGAAGTTAGCGAATGTTGTGCCCATTCACAAGAAAGGTAGTAGGGAGGAGTCGGGCAACTATAGGCTAGTAAGCCTTACTTCAGTAGTGGGGAAAGTAATGGAAACCATGTTTAAGGATAGGATTGTTGAACATCTAAAAATACATGGGTTTCAAGATCAGAGACAACATGGGTTTACTTCAGGGAGATCCTGCCAAACTAATCTTATTGATTTGTTTGATTGTGTAACTAAAATTATAGATCAGGGTGGTGCAATAGACATTGCTTACCTAGATTTCAGTAAGGCTTTTGACATTGTTGCACATAGAAGGCTTATCAGTAAATTGCAATCTTTAAGTTTGGATTCCAATATTGTTGAATGGGTAAGGCAGTGGCTGAGTGACAACAGAGGGTTGTAGTCAATGGAGTATATTCGAAGCTTGGGCTTGTCACCAGTGGGGTACCTCAGGGATCTGTACTTTGGCCCATTCTCTTTAATATTTTTATTAGTGATATTGCAGAAGGTCTTGATGGTAAGGGGTGTCTTTTTGCTGATGATACTAAGATATGTAACAGGGTTGATGTCCCAGGAGGGATAAGCCAAATGGCAAATGATTTAGGTAAACTAGAAAAATGGTCAGAGTTGTGGCAACTGATATTTAATGTGGATAAGTGCAAGATAATGCATCTTGGACGTAAAAACCCAAGGGCAGAGTACAGAATATTTGATAGAGCCCTAACCTCAACATCTGAGGAAAGGGATCCCTTAAGGACCAAACTTCTGGAATAAAAGGGAATCATGACATGTCACATGTCCTTAAGGGGTTAGGGATGATTATTTCTGATGACTTAAAGGTAGGCAGACAATGTAATAGAGCAGCAGGAAATGGTAGAATGCTTGGTTGTATAGGGAGAGTTATTAGCAGTAGATAGAGGGAAATGCTCATGCCATTGTACACAACACTGGTAAGACCTCACTTGGAGTATTGTACGCAGTACTGGAGACCATATCTTCAGAAGGATATTGATACTTTAGAGAGAGTTCAGAGAAGGGCTACTAAACAAGGTTAAAGGATCTAAAAGGACCACTCTAGGCACCCGACCACTTCAGCTTAATGAGTATGTTTTCCTGGCACTATAGTGGTCCTTTAACATGTATAGCTTGGAGGAAAGACGAGACGGGGGGATATGATAGAAATATTTAAATACATAAAGGGAATCAAAACAAAAAAGGAGGAGACCATATTTAAAAGAAGAAAAACTACCACAACAAGAGGACATAGTCTTAAATTAGAGGGACAAAGGTTTAAAAATAATATCAGGAAGTATTACTTTACTGAGAGGGTAGTGGATGCATGGAATAGCTTTCCAGCTGAAGTGGTAGAGGTTAATACAGTGAAGGAGTTTAAGCACGCGTGGGATAGACATAAGGCTATCTTAGCTATAAGAGACTAATGAAAGTATTTTAGAAAATTGGGCAGACTAGATGGGCCGAATGGTTCTTATCTGCCGTCACATTCTATGTTTCTGACCTTTAAACCTGCAGACAGGTTGTTGTGCCGGTGTCTTTCCACGGCGTTATCACGGTTTGACTCTATTCAATTTCCACTTAATTAATTTACTAGGTCTCTGTTCATTTAATTTAGTTTGTTTGCAATTCATTTATCTGGCTCACGAACGCTTGCCTTAGGTTCCATTCATGGGAAGATTTCAGGTTACATGCCCACACGACCTCTATCCTCTATCCTGTTACTGGTCCAGGATTTGAACCTGTGGTTCCCAGTTCAAAGCCAGTGAATAAGGAACATGAAAAGGTTAAGAAATACCAAGGACTGAAAGCAGAATTAGAAAGGATATGTGGAAAGTGAAGACAGTAGTAGTACCAGTTGTGATAGGAGCACTCGGGGCGGTGACTCCCAAGTTGGGGGAGTGGCATCAACAGATTCCAGGTGGAACATCTGACATCGCTGTCCAGAAGAGTGCAGTACTAGGAACAGCTAAAATACTTTGCAGAACCCTCAAACTTCCAGGCCTTTGGTAGAGGACCCGTGAATGAGGAATAAACATACCACCCAGGAGGGGTGAGCAAATAAGTGTGTTTGTGTGTGTGTGTATATATATATATATATATCTCCATATCCAAGAGGGCTGCACTCACCTGAACATGCATACATTATAGGGTGCTGCTGGGGCCAACATATACAAAATACACGATCCAGCGCACTTGCTTATTCACTAAACAATGATTTTTAAATCTTACAGATTGTAGTAGTTTTATTTAAAAACACCTCACCTAGGCAAAAGATAATGGGGGTTTAGTTACATTATATCATCATATATCGCATAAGATAAGAATATATAATAGGGATTGGCCAATAGAGATACTGATATTGCCGATAATACTAAATCTCGCGAGTTCAGGGGTTACCACGGCAACTGAAAGGAGCTGCTGGAAAGGTAAGTAACAGCTTTTTGCGGACCCCCACTGCACAGTACATGCCACTGGACCACCAGGGAAAGCCATATCCCCCCTCCATGGGCAGGTAACAAGCAGGGAGGGGGGGGCAAAAAATTAAATAAAACATATAAATATTAAAAATACAATTAAAATAAAAAATGCCCCTCCTCCTCATTTTACACAAATTACATCCCCTCAGAAACAAACACACTATACAAACACAGACACACACTGCATTCATTATATACACACACTACACAAACACACACACTTTGCATTCATTATATACACACTACACACACTCTGCATTATTTACACACTATACACACTCTGCATTATATACACATTATACACACTGCATTATATACACACACTACATACACTCTGCATTATATATACACGCTACACAAACACACACACACTCTGCATTCATTATATGCACACACTACACACACTGCATTATATATACAAACACACACTCTGCATTCATTATTATTTTATTATTTATATAGCGCCATCAGATTCTGTAGCGCTGTACAAAGGGTGGACTAACTCCACCCACAACTCGACATACAGGAACAGAGAGGTGTAGGGCCCTGCTCAATGAGCTTACATTCTAGAGGGAGTGGGGTGTAGTGACACAAAGGGTAAAAGTAGGGGTACAAAGTAAGTTGTTAGAAAAGTATTTGCTAAGGGCTTAGTAGGTAATTTTTGACCGTTGCAGGAGAGGAGTCATGGAGGGTGGGGGATAAAAACCTGCTAACAGTTTAAGTGATATGCTTTCTTGAAGAAGTTAGTTTTCAATGATTTTTTGAATGAGTGGAGACTGAGTGAAATTCTTATGGAGGAGGGAAGTGAGTTCCACTGAAGAGGTGCAGCCCTGGAAAAGTCTTGGAGGCGAGCGTTAGAGGTGGGAGTACGGACAGAGGATATACGTAGGTCTTTGGCAGAGCGTAGGGGCCTCAACGGGACATACTTGTGTATTAGGGAGAATAGGTAGGTTGGAGCAGCATAATGTAGGGACTTGTAAGCAAGCACCAAAATTTTAAATTGAGCCCTATATCTAACTGGGAGCCAATGCAGGGACTGACAGAGCGGGGAGGTGTGAGTGGACAGGAAAATGAGCCTTGCCTCCGCATTCATTATAGCTTGCAATGGTGCACGTAAGACCACTGAGAAGATTATTGCAGTAGTCAAGGCGAGAGAGAACAAGAGCATGGACCATTATATACACACACTTCAAAGACACACACTCTGCATTATACACACACACACACACACACACACTCTGCATTACATACACACACTACACAAACACACACACACACACTCTGCATTCATTATATACACAAACACACACACACACACACACTCTGCATTCATTATATACACAAACACACACACACACACACACACACACTCTGCATTCATTATATACACACACTATACAAACACACAGGGATACATGGACTGAATACCCCTGCGGGTGTCTCAAAAATATTTCTTTATGCGGATGATGTTTCGGTTTTTTTAACTAATCCAGATTGATCAATTCCAATTTTATTAAAGATACTACAAAGATTTGGAGAAATATCATACTATAAAAATAACCCCCCAAAATCTCAAGCATTGTCTATTGGTCTTCCCACATACGTGGAACACGCATTACAAAATACATATCCTTTTGACTGGCGGAAAAAGTCAATCACATACTTAGGAATTAAACTTCCTTCTTCACATAATTGAATTATAGAAGAGAATCATATACCACTTATAATTAAATTAGAGCAACAATTGAGAAAATAGGAAGCCAAAAGCATATCTTGCCTGGGCCAAATACACAATATAAAAATTATGGTTTTACCACATATTTTGTACCTCTTCCGTACTCGCCCAATTGCTATACCAAACACAATATTAAGTAAATTTCAAATTTTAATAAATGCACACATTTGGAAAAGGAAACCTCCCCGAGTAAAGCAGAACTTACTGTGGCTTCCATATGAGAAAGGTGGCCTTGGTATTCCGAATGTTAAATTGTATTATAAAGCCTCAATATTAGCACAAGGCATATCAGTATTAGAACGAATACCTTCCCCTTTGTGGTTAGCATTAAAAAACGCTTGCATGCATCAAGGCACATTACCACAAGCCTTGTGGACAGGTAAAATAAAAATAGGGAAGAAAAATGATATACTACCAGTTACCAAAACTCTACTTCAAATTTGTAGACAAATTATCCCCAAAATTGTAGACGATAAGGTTTTGCTATATGCAGCCCCGCTACAGATTATTACTACCTTCACATCAGACTTATGAGTGGACACCTGATTAAATCATGAAATCATGGTGTCACACAGGTTCTTTTTTTTTATAATACTATAGGCATTAAGCAATTTCCTGAAATACTTAAAGATTATTCCATACCTCAGAGAGAGTTGTTTTCCTACCTACGTGTTAGGAATATACTTGATGGATTTAATATAAAAATAGAGGAAAATAAAACACTTCCTCCTTTGATATACAAATGTATGGTTAAATTACTGATTATTAAAACTTCATCATTATCTTATAATAATATTATGAATATAGGGAATGAAGCAAAACCTAAATATGTGCAGAAATGGGAGTTAGATTTAGATTATCAGTTTTCTTTATCCAATTGGCATCAGGCAATAAAGCTAACCAAAAAGGCATCATGTAATTTACAACACTGGGAATCATACTGTAAATTGAATATGCGTTGGTACCTGGTGCCAACTAGGATAGCTCATATATATGCAGGGGCATCACATTTATGCTGGTGCTGCCTTAAACAGGAGGTCACTCTATATCATATCTTTTGGTTATGTCCAGGTATTGCTAAGCTTTGGAAAGAATTGGGAAGGTTTTTTCAAAATGATTTGAAAGCAGTGATACCTACCCAACCCAAATGTTTTTTATTACATATGTTTTCTATACTGCTCCCAGAAGAGGTTATTTATATTATTATTCACAGTTTGATAGCAACTAAAACGGCTATTTCATACAGCTGGAAAAAAATACAGACTCCTTTATTGTTAGAGATAATGATAAGACTAGACTCCTCTTGTATTTATGAAATGATGGCTGGTCGTTTGAAAGGACAGGAAGCTTTATACAAAAAAAGATGGAATAAATGGTTAGAAATACGAGATAGATATGTTTAATTCATGTAAGACAACTGATTACAACAATATTTTTCAAATTATTTTCCTTTCTCTGTTTTTTTTTTTTTTTAAATCAATATTGATTTGCTTAAAGTTAAGAGAAACCACTGAAAGCTATCACTTCCTCTCGATTCAAATCAAAAGAGTAATTTGCATTCTTATAAAGGATTGTGTCAGGTGGGGGTGGGGGATGGGGGATAGAACAACAGCCTATTGAGCTAAATTCCTTATCTGTATGAGTTCATCTCTTATTATCGTCTTTAAACGTTAGGAAAAGCATAAAGGGGAGACAAATAAAATACCACCTTAACCCCTTAAGGACACATGACATGTGTGACATGTCATGATACCCTTTTATTCCAGAAGTTTGGTCCTTAATGGGTTAACCCCTTAAGACCGGAGGGCGTACTATTACGCCCTATTCTAAGTGGCTCTAAACGCCGCCGGGTGTAATAGTACGCCCTCCGGTCTTTCAGTACTTACCCGGGCGCCGGCGATCGCGGTGGGGGGGACTCCCAGGGAGCCCCCTGCGGCACGTCCGTCCTCCTCGAAGCCCCCCGGCCATGTGAGAGTGGGGTCCTTGCGAGGACCCCACAATCACATGGCCGGGGCTAGCTGCCTCCTGCATTTCCAGCAGGGGGGCTGCCTATAATGACAGGTGGTCCCCCTCTGGCTGAAAATAAAATTAAAATAAATAGTGTTAAAAAAAATATATATATATATATACTTAGATCACATATACACATATACATACACACACGTACACCGTCTAGGTGTATTTTACTATTAATATATATATAATTATATATATATATATTAATATCAAATTACACGTAGACTGATACTGATTATATATATAATTATTGTTATATGTATATTTATATATAATATAAAAAAAGTAAATACGTTAAAAAATAAAATGAAAAAAATAATTAAAAATAAATAATTAAAAAATATATAGATGTGTGTTATTTCGTTCTAACTGTATTGTGAAATTAATATATATATATCAAAATACTAGTAGAACGAAATAATATGTATATCTATATACATAAATATATACGTATATATCACTATATATATACCTATATATAAATAAAAATATTTTAAAAAAATTATATAGATATATACATATATATACACATACGTATATATATATGTACATATATTAATTCTACATATATATTTATGTAATATTTTTACATAATTAGGTATCTTAATTAATTACAATTAGCAGGACCTGCCTGACAACCCATGCCAAAAGTAAAGGGAATTTAATTTGCTAGCACTATATTTAACCCTATAACTTTCCGAGACACCATAAAACCTGTACATGGGGGGTACTGTTCTACTCGAGAGACTTCGCTGAACACAAATATTAGTGTTTCAAAACAGTAAAATGTATTACAACGATGATATCGCCAGTAAAAGTGAAGTTTTTTGCATTTTTCATGCACAAACAGCATTACACGGACAATATTATTGCTGTGATACTTTTTACTGTTTTGAAACACAAATATTTGTGTTCAGCTAAGTCTCCCGAGTACAACAGTACCCCTCATGTACAGGTTTTATGGTGTTTTCAAAAGTTACAGCGTCAAATATAAGGCTTGCGTTTCATTTTTTTCACATTAAAATTCGCCAGATTGGTTACGCTGCCTTTGAGACCCTATGGTAGCCCAAGAATGAAAATTACCCCTATGATGGCATACCATTTGCAATAGTAGACAACCCAAGGTATTGCAAACAGGGTATGTCCAGTCTTTTTAGTAGCCACTTAGTCACAAACACTGGCCAAAATTGGCGTTTTTTGCATTTTTCACACACAAACAAATACTAACGCTAACTTTGGCCAGTGTTTGTGACCAAATGACTACTAAAAAAGACTGGACATACCCCATTTGCAATACCTTGGGTTGTCTACTATTGCAAATGGTATGCCATTATGGGTGTAAATTTCATTCCCGGGTGTAATGATATTGATGTTACAAAGTTTTGGAGTCCAGTAGCCAGATCAGCAATGTTTTCTGCCAGAGGTAGCCACTCGTTACCCAGGTGGTTGAGCCCCTGAGCCTTGAGTGGCCTTCTGGTCTTAAGCAGAGATGGGAGACTGAACAGAAAGATGATAATCGTAGTGAGGCAAGC
Organism: Pelobates cultripes; assembly: GCA_933207985.1. Classification (NCBI taxonomy): domain Eukaryota; kingdom Metazoa; phylum Chordata; class Amphibia; order Anura; family Pelobatidae; genus Pelobates; species Pelobates cultripes. Next base: position 146,634,080 of record OW240919.1, read on the forward strand.
CGAGGTCAGTGGGAAGGAGAAGCAGCAAAGTCAAAACAGTCCAAATTCAGCAACAGGAAGTAGAAACAGGAACACGCTTGATTAGAGTACAGGAACCACAATAATCTGGCAAAGGTACAGAGACAGGAAGTTGCTTTTATAGGCCAAGAACCAGACACCTGACCAGACACAGCTGAAGAGAGTTATCACTGATAACCTTGACTCTACAAGCAATGGTATCAGATCTCAGGTAAATTTGCAAAAGGCAGGCTGGTGTACTGGTAAGGAAGAGGTTTAGCACCATGTAAACCAGGGTTCGAAACCCAGCAGAGTCAGTTCCTCACATTACCTCCACCTCTACAGGCGCAGCCTCTGGATGCCATATTTCCTGGTTTAGCAGGGTACTGTGCATGGAAAGACTGAAGAAGATCAGGAGCATGAATATTGTCCACTGGTTCCCACGATCTATCCTCCTCACCATAGCCTTTCCAATGAACCAAATATTGAAGCTTGTTGCGGAAGATCCTGGAGTCAAGAATTTTTTCCACCTCGTATTCATCTTCACCATCCACGAGGACTGGTGGTGGGGCAGGCAAGGCTCGACCAGGGAAAGTATTTTCATGGAAAGGTTTAAGCAGTGCCACGTGAAACACCGGATGTATTTTCATGGAATCCGGAAGTTGCAGACGGAAGGTGACTGCATTGATCTGAGCGATTATCTTAAAAGGTCCCATGAACTTTTGACCCAATTTATGAGAAGGAATCCTAAGCTTAAGATTCTTTGTTGACAGCCAAACCTTGTCACCAACATGATAAACTGGGGCCTCCTTTCTGTGCCTATCAGCAGCTCTTTTGTAACATTCCTGAGCCTCCGAAAGAGTCTCCTTCAACAGTTCTTGGGAATCTCGTAAGGCGGTTAGCCGGTCAGTGACTGCAGGAATGGGAGTAGTAATTGGGAGACTCACTAGAAAGGTTGGATGGTAACCATAATTGGCAAAAAATGGGCTCAGAGAAGTGGAGCAGTGTTGGGCATTGTTATAGGCAAACTCCGCCGTGGGTAGAAAATCCAGCCAGTCATCCTGCAGGTAACTAATATAGCACCGCAAATATTGTTCTAAAGTCTGGTTGGTTCGCTCAGTCTGTCCATTACTTTGTGGATGAAAAGCTGAAGACAGATTTACATTAATACCTAGAATAGAACAAAAATATTTCCAAAAATGAGATGTAAACTGCACTCCCCTGTCAGAAATTACTTCATCAGGCACTCCATGCAAGCGAAATATTTCCCGAATAACAAGGTCAGCAGTCTGTTTAGCTGAAGGGAGACCACGAGCTGGTATGAAATGACTCATCTTGGTTAACCGGTCCACAACAACAAGAATGGTAGTGTGTTCCTTAGAGGGAGGTAGTTCCACAATAAAGTCCATGGATATAGATCCCCAGGGACGATGAGGAATCGGAAGAGGCTGAAGCAAGCCAACAGGGGATGAGCGAGGAGTCTTATGTCTGGCACATACATCACAAGAGGACACATACTTCTTAACATCCTCATAATATTTAGGCCACCAAAAGGATCGGGTAAGTAGTTCTTGTGTCTTTCGGATTCCCGGATGACCTGCTGGTTTAGAGTCATGGTAGAGGCGTAAAACGTCCAGTCGCACTGATTCTGGAACAAACAGACGTTGTTGAAAAATCCAAAACCCATTAAGCATGGTCATTTGAAGATCACGAGGAGGATCATGAAAAACTGGATCTTTAGAGTAGCCCTTTTTAATGCGAGACATTAGATCAGAAGGAAAGGTAACTCCTAAAAATCTGCTCTCCGGCAAGATGGTGGCCTTGGTTACTGTAGTATGGAGGGGGTCAGCTATCCTAGACAAGGCATCTGCCTTGCCATTTCTGAAACCAGGGCGGTATGAAATAAAAAAATTAAAGAAAAGAGAGAAATAGGGACCAGCGTGCTTGTCTGGCTGACAGTCTCTTAGCGGATTGGATACATTCCAGATTTCTTGCGGCCGCAGGGGGAGCTGGCTGTTCTGTCTCTGCTCCCCCTCCCCTGCGCGCCGCTTAATGAGACCGGGGCCGGAATATGACGTCATACTCCGGCTCCCGTCTCACTGTGCGACGCGCAGGGGAGGGGGAGCAGAGACAGAACAGCCAGCTCCCCCTGCGGCCGCAAGAACAGCCAGCAAACCCTGCGGCCGCCAAAGGAGCTCCCTCTGCGGCCACCAGCCGCCAGTCCCCACAGGTAGAAATTGTGTGTGTGTGTGTTTCATTTGTGTGTGTGTCTGTCTGTCTGTCATGGTGTGTGTGTCTGTCTGTGTCAGCAATGTGTGTCTGTGTCATTGTTTGTGTCTCTGTGTCCTGGTGTGTGTGTCACTGTCTGTCATGGTGTGTGTGTGTGTGTGTCTGTGTCATTGTGTGTGTCTCTGTGTCATGGTGTGTGTGTCACTGTCTGTTATGGTGTGTGCGTCTGTGTCATGCAATGTGTGTCTGTCGTGTGTGTGTGTGTGTGTGTGTGTCTGTGTGTGTCACGGTCTGTGTGTGTCATGGTGTGTGTGTGTTTGTCTGTGTCATGTAATGTGTGTCTGTCTGTCACGGTGTGTGTGTGTATCTGTGTCACGGTCTCTCTGTGTCTTGGTCTGTGTGTCACGGTCTGTCTGTGTGTGTCTGTCTGTGTCACGGTCTGTGTGTGTCATGGTGTGTGTGTGTGTCTGTGTCATGGTCTCTCTGTGTGTGTGTCTTTTTTAATGTGTGTGTCTGTCATGGTGTGTGTGTGTGTCTGTCTGTGTCATGGTGTGTCTGTCATGGTGTGTGTGTGTTTCTGTCTGTGTCACGGTCTGTCTGTGTCATGGTATGTGTGTGTGTATGTGTGTTTTTACTCACTTTTTTTTTTCCCATGTCATGCTGGTCTCCCCTCGCCCTGCCTCTACGGCTGAGATCATCAAGCTTGAATGTCTCTGAATTTAGAGCTGTCACTTGGCAATTGCTGTGGGTTTTGAGAGAAGTTTAACTTTTGTATACCTTTCAGAACGCTTTTTATGGGATAAGATGACAGGAAAATTGAATTATTAGGGCATGTGATAGCATTTGGCGTTGAATACCTGTGAGGTATAACTTGGCGGTGTTGTGTGCTAGTATTAAAGAAATGTGGCAAAATGCAACCAATGATTCAATAGAAAAGCAGTTTATTATATGAAAATCTGCCATGAATTTGGAAAATAACTTGAAAGCTCTGTCATATGTTTTCCTGGTGTTATCTGACAAGGCCGTTTGGGACACAAATTTACTGTGCACTAGGAGAGCTTCTAATCCAAGATTAGTTCTTCGAAAAGAGGCGGCCTGGCCGCTTGTCTGTTTGCTGTGGGGTGATGCCATAAAAACTCCTGAAATTTGAAGTGGGATAAAGCATCAGCAGCCGCATTTTGTACACCAGGAACATGAGTGCAAGTAAAATAAAAAAACTGAGTACCTGCTAGCCAGGTCAGCCTCCTCACCAGTTTCATAATACCCCAAGATTACCCCAATACCCCATTACTGACCCACTGCCAAACCGGTCATGCTGGAGGATGTTGCAGGCAGCAGAACGTTCTCCACAGCGTCTCCTGACTCTGTCACGTGTGCTCAGTGTGAACCTGCTTTCATATGTGAAGAGCACAGGGCATCAGTGTCGAATTTGCCAATCTTGGTGTTGTCTGGCAAATGCCAAACGTCCTGCATGGTGTTGGGCTGTAAGCACAACCCCCACCTGTGGACGTCGGGCCCTCATACCACCCTCATGGATTCTGTTTCTGACCGTTTGAGCAGACACATGCACATGTGTGGCTTGCTGGAGGTCATTTTGCAGGGCTGTGGCAGTGCTCCTCCTGTTCCTCCTTGCACAAAGGCGGAAGTAGTTGTCCTGCTGCTGGGTTGTTGCCCTCTTACGGCCTCCTCCACATCTCCTGATGTACTGGCCTGTCTCCTGGTAGCACCTCCATGCTCTGGACATTATGCTGACAGACACAGCAAACCTTCTTGCCACATCACGCATTGATGTGCCATCCTGGATGAGCTGCACTACCTGAGCCACTTGTGTGGGTTGTAGACTCAGTCTCATGCTACCATTAGAGTGAAAGCACCGCCAGCATTCAAAAGTGACCAAAACATTAACCAGGAAGCATAGGAACTGAGAAGTGGTCTGTGGTCACACCTGCAGAACCACTCCTTTATTGGGGGTGTCTTGCCAATTGCCTATAATTTCCACCTGTTGTCTATCCCATTTGCACAACAGCATGTGAAATTGATTGTCATTCAGTGTTGCTTCCTAAGTGGACAGTTTGATTTCACAGAAGTGTGATTGACTTGGAGTTACATTGTGTTGTTTAAAGGGACACTCCCATTGGAGTGGTCTGGGTGCCAACTCCCACTACCCTTAACCTGGCAAGTGTAATGTTTGCAGTTTGGTGTTCAGATCATGCCCCTGCAGACTCACTGCTCAATTCTCTGCCATTTAGGAGTTAAATCACTTTGCTTATGCAGCCCTAGTCAAACCTCCCTGCATGTGACTTACACAGCCTTCCAAACACTTCCTGCAAAGAGTCATCTAATGTTTACACTTCCTGTGTTGAAAATACTGTTTAATTTAGAATTTCTTATCTCCTGCTCTGTTAATAGCTTACTAGACCCTGCAGGAGCCTCCTGTATGGGATTAAAGTTAAATTTACAGAGCAGGAGATAAAAACTTTTAAAGTAAGTTACATCTTATTGAAAGGGAAACCATTTCTTTTCATGCAGGTTGTGAGAGTCACAGCCACTGGTAGTGTGGCTAGGGCTGCATAAACAGAAACAAAAATGATTTAACTCCTAAATGGCAGATCATTAAGTAGTGAGACTGCAAGGGCATGATCTATACATTAAGACTGCTTCATTAAGCTAAAGCTATTTTGGTGACTATAATGTCTCTTCAATGAAATTTCAATGAGACGTACCTATTATAAACAAGTGGATGTAAACAGTTATACAGACATAGATAGTTGCCACAATTGTCCTTGGTTAAGAACATACCAAAGAGGCAGTTCTTAAAGGACCACTATAGGCACCCAGACCACTTCAGCTCAATGAAGTGGTCTGGGTGCTAGGTCCCCCTAGTTTTAACCCTGCAGCTGAAAACATAGAGGCGCTTCCGCAACTTACACTGAGTAAATCACACTTATTTGACGCTGGACGTCCTCACGGACCTCCGTCGTCAAAAAAGATCCCCATTGGAGAACATTGAGTAATGGGAACTGACGTTCAATGGGAACTGACGTTTTTTTAATGTATAACCAACTAGTAGGAAACTCAGAAAGGTTTCCATCATTGTGGTACATGCAATGCACATAGACATACTAATAGTTATAATAAAAATATTAAAAAAAAATTTAAATGTGGCAGACCCTAACCACCTAGCTGTGCAGGCGTGGGTAACACAAGCTCCTGCCAGGCGGGCAGAAATTGGGGTAAAATTGATGGATACATAGCCCAATGACTTACCAGGGTGCACTATCCACATCGGGGGTGCACTACTGAATTAAGCGACACCTCTCTGTAGCCCGTTGGGGCCAGGGGCTCGGAACACCGAGTGTGGCCTGCTGGAGCTCTCCCCGACACTGGTCGGGTGGGGGTTTGCTGATGGGCTTACTGGCTACACAGCCTGCAGGGGTACCGGACCGCCGAGGCACAATTAAGATGGCTACTTAGCAAGGGACAAAGAGCACATGCACCCAGCCACCCACACATCCCCTGGAGGCTTTTGACCGGCTCTGCATGAGCTTCTGGGCAATGCTCTGTAATCGTGGAATGACTTACCATCTAGCGGTTAGAGCGGTGGCTTCATGGATCCGTCCTGCAAACCGGCATCGCCAATATGGGCACCTGCCTCAGGAGCTGCCATCCGGCTACGCAGACACCAAAGACTGACATGGCGGGAACCAGTGCCCTGCCACTCGGGCGCACGCACTCGCTCCCACACACTGGATCACCAAGCAAGCCCTACCTGCACGCAACTCACCTGACCCAAGAATCTCTGACTAATGAAGCACAACTCTATACTTCAAGGTTAAAGCCGAACACCTCATTGCTGAACAGGAGAACGCCTTGCCGACAAATGCTAGAGCTTGGTCCAAGCCCAGGGGCTCCATCGGATGGGCTTACAGTAATAAATAATACAGTGATAGACAATGGGACATTCCTGCACTGGGCATAGGCTGAAGCACCAATTACTCTGCCTCACAGCTGACATGCCTTACTTTAAATCGTGAGAACACGTTTTCGGCTGTTGCTATGTATAACCAGTTAACCATGATGCCTTGTTAGTCTATATCCCAAGTGGTTAATGTTTTCTCTTTTATTTAGCCTGGAGCAACCTTTGCTTTCAGTATAGCTTACTAACCAGCTACCTACTATAAAGTCTCTGATATAACTAGCCACCCTGATTCTGCTCCATTGCCTGATACTAGACTACCCCTCATAATCTCATAAGAGAGGCACAGGCTAAAGGCAAATAGGCAAATTCCATTCTGACTCTGTTTATCTCTCTATCCTTGTTTTGTCTTGTTTGACGGCTTACTGACTACTGTGTACCAGACCTTGGCTAGTTTTTGTTCTCGCAGTCTCTTTGTTCCCTTGACCTCTGCTTGTTCTTGACTCTGTCTATTCTCTGCTATACGGCGAGTCCGGCCATTCTAAGGTCTGGTAATCTGTATCTGCTCTGTCTGTCGATTGTTGAACTAAATCTTGCGTGTAGGGGTAAACTACCGTGACATTACGATAGGGCCATGGACCCCGCAGATTTAAGTCAGCAATTGGCTTCACATGAGGCTAGATTTACAGAGCAGGATCACCGTATGGATCAGATAGCTCAGGCCCTCCAGACACTCTTATCTAGAACTACTCCGGTAACAGTACCAACTCCTACTGCACCCCTTGTTCCAGATGTATCCACCATGCCTAATGCTTCTGCACATTTAACCCCTCCACCTTGGTATGGAGGGGATGCTAAGTCTTGCAGGGGATTTATTAATCAAGTGGAATTCCACTTTGAAATGTATCCACGTTCCTTTCCCACTGACAGGTCTAAAGTTGGATTTTTTATGCATCAACTTACTGATAAAGCACTTGAGTGGGCAAATCCTATTTGGGAGATTAATGGACCTATGGTGCATAATTTCGATAGCTTCCTTACGGCTTTTCGTAGAACCTTTGACACAACTAAAAGGTCAAAGAATGCCGCCATGGCATTAATTAATGAGAATTAAACCGGGTTCTAGGTCTGTTGCTGATTATGCTATTCAGTTTTGTACCCTTGCTTCACAGGTAGATTGGACCAACAATGGGCTAACTACAGCATTCATGGAAGGCCCATCTGATACTATATTGGATGAGGTAGCAGCTAGGGACCTTCCTATCCCATTAGAGGACCTTATCGACTATCTTATTGATATAGATAATAGGATTTGTGATAGACTCTATACTAAGAATAGGAATAGACGTTTTGCTACGTTAAATACTCCTAGAGTTGCTAATCTTGAGAGTTCAAAGGTATCAGAGGAGGAACCCATGCAATTAGGGGTCACCAAACTCTCTGATGCTGAAAAATTATATAGGAGAAAGGAGGGACTTTGCATATACTGTGGTAAGAAGGGTCATATGCTAAAAGAATGTTCTGTGCTTCCGGAAAACTATCGCACCTAAGGCCATATAGGGGACTGGCCTCGGGTGTGATATCTAAGTCCCCAAAATTGCCTCTTAATCGACTACTTCTCCCTGTTTCTCTGCATCTGGAGAATAATTGCATAGCAAGAAACATACTAGCCCTGGTTGATTCCGGGGCAGCTGAGAATTTCATAGACTCTAGATTTGTTAGGAAAAACAACATACCCATTAGAGAGAAGACGACACCCATGGCCGTTGAGGCCATAGATGGTAGACCATTATGCTCCCCAGTTATCACACATGAAACTGAACCATTGCATATGTATACAGGGATGTTACACTCAGAGACCATTCAGTTTCAGGTCATCACCTCTCCTTCCTCTCACATTGTGTTAGGGTACCCATGGTTACGTTCTCACAATGCCATTTTTGACTGGGAGTCAGGACAAATAGTATCTTGGAGTGAAACCTGCCAATAGTCTTGTATCATTAAAATCACCCCTTTGAATTCTATTAATGTTCCTACTACTCCTCCTTTGTCTACTGTTATACCTCCTCAGTACATGTGTCTCAAGTCTGTCTTCGATAAAAGGGAGGCTGAAAAATTACCGCCTCATAGACCCTACGATTGTGCTATTGATATATTGCCTGGCACTATACCTCCCAAAGGCAGGGTGTATCTTTTGTCTCCTCAAGAAAATCGTGTCATGGAGGAATATATTAAAGAATCTCTACAAAAGGGATTTATAATGAGATCCTCTTCTCCGGCAGGAGCAGGGTTCTTCTTTGTATCGAAAAAGGAGGGTGATTTAAGACCTTATATTGATTATAGGGGTCTAAATAAAATCACTATAAAAAATGCTTACCCTATACCATTAATCACGGAATTATTCGACAGGCTTAAACAAGCTACTGTGTTTACTAAATTGGACCTTAGAGGTGCATACAATCTCATACGTATAAAAAAGGTCCATGAGTGGGAAAACTGCATTCAATACTAGGAGTGGTCATTACGAGTATACTGTGATGCCATTCGGTCTTTGTAACGCCCTAGCAGTGTTTCAAGAATTTATTAATGACGTCTTACGAGAGTTCATTCACTCATTTGTGATAGTGTACTTGGACGACATATTAAAATATTCAACAGATTTACATACTCATCACATGCATGTTAAACAGTTTTGAAGACCCTACTTGTTAATGGTCTGTATTGTAAACTAGAAAAAATTTTATTTGACCAATCCGAAGTACAGTTTTTAGGTTATGTAATTTCTGCTAAAGGTTTTCGTATGGATCCCCAGAAGCTTTCTGCTGTCATGGAATGGTCTTTACCTCAGGGTCTGAAAGCCATTCAGCATTTTCTTGGTTTTTCTAACTATTATAGACGCTTTATTAAAGGATTTTCTTCTATTGTAGCGCCTATAACATGTATGACTAAAAACAATGGCAATACTTGTGTCTGGTCCCCAGAGGCGCTTGAGGCCTTTGACTTTCTTAAAACCGCGTTTGCCTCTGCTCCTATTTTACAGCATCCTGTCCCTTCTTTGCCTTATATTCTTGAAGTTGATGCTTTGGATATTGGGGTAGGCGCTGTCTTATCTCAAAGAGAATCACCTGATAAGCCATTACATCCTTGTGGCTTCTTTTCCAAACAGATGTCCAAAGCCGAAATGAACTATGACATAGGCAATCGAGAACACCTTGCTATTATTTTAGCACTTAAGGAGTGGAGACATCTATTAGAGGGTACTAAGGATCCCATCCTCATTTTTACGGATCACAAAAACCTTTCCTACCTTAGTGAAGCCAAAAGATTGTCTTCTAGGCAGGCCAGGTGGTCACTGTTTTTATCTCATTTTAATTATATCATCACCTACAGACCAGGTGATCTTAACACTAAAGCCGACGCTCTGTCCAGACAATTCGAAAGTACCGACAAACAAGAGTTTGATGATACCCCTGTCATTCCCCCAGACAGAATAATAGCTACGACGGTTCTATCTATTTCTTCATCACTCTAGCAAGTTATACAGACTAAACAAAACATGGCACCTAGAGAGAGACCTGCTGATAAATTGTTCGTTGATGTCCCCGAAAGACGGGACATTATGTCATTATATCATGACACCAAAACTGCTGGACATCCTGGTATTTCTAAAACCTTATCAGCAGTGTCTAGATATTTTTGGTGGGCTTCCTTACGCAAGGACGTCACCGATTACGTACAGGCATGTACTACTTGTGCCAGTATGAAGTCTTCTCATAGATTTCCTTGTGGGTAGTTGCACCCGTTGCCCATACTCGAGAGGCCTTGGTCCAATCTATCCATGGATTTTATTGTTGAATTGCCTCCTTCGAATGGTAAAACAGTCATCCTAATGATGGCTCATTTCGTGTCTCTTGTCAAATTGCCCTCATTCAGGGAACTTGCTTCTATCTTCGCCAGGGAGGTGTTTCGGTTGCATGGTATTCCTGTATCGATTGTATCTGATAGGGGTAGCCAATTTATTTCCAGATTCTGGAAAGCCTTTTGTTCGGAGATGGGTATTTCTCTCTCGTTTTCCTCCGCTTACCACCCCCAGTCTAATGGAACTGCTGAACGTGCCAACCAATCGCTAGAGCAGTATCTTCGTTGTTTCGTATCCCACCATCAGAACAATTGGGCTGACCTTCTTCCTTGGGCTGAGTTTGCTCGTAATAACGCTGCTCATAAATCTTCCGGTAAAAGCCCTTTCTACGTTGTTTATGGCCGGCATCCTGTTGTTCTTCCAGCTGCATTCTCCTTACAGGGCATGCCAGTTCTGGATGAACATTTGGCTGGTTTACGTACTACTTGGGAGCAGGTTCAGCGTTCTTTGGTGGACTCCGCTGCTCGCCAAAAGGTTCAAGCTGACAAGCATCGCAGGGCGGCTCCATCCTATGTCTTGGGGAAAGGGTTTGGCTTTCCACTTGCAATATCCGCCTTAGTGTGCCTTCTATGAAGTTGGCTCCTCGTTTTATCTGTCCTTTTCTTATCTTACATAAAGTTAATCCTGTTTCATATGCCTTAGATCTTCCTAGGAACCTACGTATTCCTAACGTCTTTCACACCTCATTGTTGAAACCCCTCCTGTGTAACCGTTATACCCGGCATGTTCCTCCTCCTCCTCCTGTTTCTGTGGAGGGTCATGAGGAGTTCGAAGTAGCTGCTGTGCTTGACTCTCGTTTTCTCAGGGGTCGTCTTCATTACCTGGTGCATTCGAAGGGCTATGGGCCTGAGGAACTCAGTTGGATTTCTGCTGACGCTGTTCACGCTCCTCACATTGTGCGTTCCTTCCATTCTCGTTTTCCTGCCAGGACTAGTCCTCCCCACCTGGTGGGCTGGTCTTCAGGGGGGGTACTCTAGCGGTACTTACCTTATCCGGGGGCCGACCGAGGTCCTCAGTTCCTGCCGCGCGCGGCTTGCTCGGGGCTCGGATGACGGCAGGCACTGACCGCGGGATGCGGTCACGTGTCCCGCCTAGCTCCAAGAGCGCGCCACGCGTCTCGGGCACAGTCTTAAAGGGGAAGTGGGAGCCGAAAATTAAAATGGTCTCCCATTGGCCCCTGTTATCCCACATTCCCCATACACTCACATTTTGGGGGCGTGGATATGACAGGGGCCAATCAAATTTAATGTAAGGGTATTTATACTTACCTCTCCCTTAACTCCCTGCCCTATCGTGGTTTCTGTTTCAGTTCCCTTTAGTGCTTGTTGTGTTCAGTTGTGTTTTCGTGCTTGACCTTGGCTTTGATTCTGACTCCGTTTATCTCTCTATCCCTGTTTTGTCTTGTTTGCCGGCTTACTGACTACTGTGTACCAGACCTTGGCTAGTTTTTGTTCTCGCGGTCTCTTTGTTCCCTTGACCTCAGCTTGTTCTTGACTCTGTCTATTCTCTGCTATACGGCGAGTCTGGCCATTCTAAGGTCCGGTAAGCCGTATTTGCTCTATCTGTCGATTGTTGGACTAAATCTTGCGTGTAGGTGTGACAATTTGTGATTATACTTGTTCCCAGTGGTCTTATATCTTGTTAGATCTTGATAAAGCATAATCATTTATATGTCTAGATATTACTTCGATGATATTCTACACTATAAGCAAGGTCTAGATATGTTCACTTAGCATTTTAACTTCAAAGGTGACTGGATTAGCCAGTTATTATACTACTAAACGCTGTGACATGTAGGCTTTTCGTGTAACCATGTTTTTCCTCATTAATATAAATTGTGCACTGTTCCTCATGTCACACAACTGTTATAATATATTCAATGATATGCATGCACCATCTGGTGTGGAATGCAATCCTGCTTGTCTAATCTATGTACAAATTTAAAACAAAAAATTTAAGTGTTTTGTTACAGGAAGTACTTTTAATATTAAATCCCTTTTACATGCCATTCTTAAAGTGTAATTTATTTATTAAATTGTAGTTGTGGCTACCAATTAGGGATCGACCGATATTGATTTTTTTTTTTTTTAGAACCAATACCGATAATTTGTGAACTTTCAGGCCAATAGCTGATGCCTTGACAATACCAATATTCTGGACATTTACCATTTTGAAAAAATAAACTATTTCTACACAAATCTACTGTTAACTGAACATGATTATTTTTTCATATTTTTTTATTTTTATTTTTTTTATTAAGGTAAATGCACAAAATATACATGCCAGTCAAAATTTATTTTTTCAAGAATATGTGTATATAGTGGATGCAGTGAGAGTAATTAGGGAATGCTGTGTGTGTTTGTGTAGTGAATGCAGTGTGTGTTTGTGTAGTGTGTATAAAATCAATGCAGAGTGTGTGTTTGTATAGTGTGTGTATAGTGAATGCAGTGTTTGTGTAGTGTGTATATAATGAATGTGGTGTTTGTGTAGTGTGTATATAGTGAATGCAGAGTGTGTGTGTGTAGTGTGTGCATAGTGAATGCAGTGTGTGTTTGTGCAGTGTGTGTGCATAGTGAATCCAGTGTGTGTTTGTGTAGCGTCTGTATAGTGAATGCAGTGTTTGTGTACTGTGTATATAATGAATGCGGAGTGTGTGTATATAGTGAATGCAGTGTATTTGTGCAGTGTGTGAATGCAGTGTTTGTGTAGGTATGTAATGTGTGTAAAGTTGTGAGGGAGTCATTTTTAAATATTTAATTTTTTAAACATTTTGTTTTAGTACCCCCTTCCTGCTTCTTACCTGACCAGGTAGGGGAGATATGGCATTCCCTGGTGGTCCGATGGCATGGATTCTGCAGAGGGGGCCCAGCATCACTCTTACTTCCATTCCCAGCAGCTCCCCTAACAGTCTAACTCTTGCGGCCTGTGTGCCTCTCTGAGCGTTGCCATGGTCACCTGTGACAACACTTTGACGGCCGCGAGACTCACAAGATTTAGACAATGGAGCTGCTGAGAAGGTAAGAGTGTGCTGCGGGCCCCCCCAGGACCACTGGGCCCATGGCAACCATCATGGCAACCATCTGCATTATCTGCAATATCGGTATCTTTATAGGCAGATACCAATATTGCTGAAAATTCAGAATATTGGCCGTAATATCGGCCAGATCGATAATCGATCGATCCCTGCTACCAATATAAAATCAAAAGAAGAAAAGAGTAAGCGCTAAATAACAGTGAAGCTACAACCTTTAGAGGGGATCCCTCAGAAAACCCTCAAATACAATTGGGATAAAAAAACAGAGATAAAGGCTGCGCTAAAATAGTCCAAAATAAATATAAATATGAAATATAACTGGGATCTTCTTTAGATCAAATAGTCCATAAAGTGCTGGTTATAAAAGGTGCTTGTCCAGGGGTAATATCTGTAACGGACCGTTTTGCCCAAAAGAGGTTAAAAACCCCTTTTTCAGCTGCACTGACAGCTACTGCAAGCACCCATCTCCTGAACTGCAAACCCATGAATTCACCAACTCCCGAACTGCAACCAAGGGAATACTCGAAACTACCGAACTGGAGACACACGAATAGCTGCTAGCAGACGAACAGGAAAAGCCCCCAAGCGGCTTACACTCCTGGCAATCAGTCTCTAACAGCATACAGTAAATCCTCCCCAAATAATGAGACGACACTTCACTTTGAGGGTTAAGCAGGAACTGATTTACTGGGGCTAACTGCCCGGCTTTTATGCAGGTCTCCACCTGGTGGACACTCCCCTAGGGGACCAAATGGGAGACTGGGACACAAAGGGTAAAAGGACCAATCACAGACTTACACATTTCAACCATCCCACAATGCATCACAATCCCTCCTCTCTGCTCTGGAGATAATTGAGAAGTAATTCAATTATCTCCAAAGACAGAGGCAAAACTCCATTAACCACATGGCAGAAAACAAACAGTAAAATACATAAAATTACCTACAGTTACATTCAGTACAAAAAACATATACGTTCTACATATCCCCAGATAGCTCAGGTCTGAGCACACATTATTAAGCGAATGGCGCTCAGACCACACGAATACAGTTTAATCGCCATGGAGCCAAAGTCTTTACACAGTCAGTGTAAAGAATAGAGAGGAGAAACGACCAATAGTGCTCACTGAATAAAATAAATAGAATAGAATAATAGACTCCAAGTAATCCTGAGGTGGGGATCATACCACCAACGCTGTCGTCAAGGAGCAGTTTGCCTGCTCCACTCTTGTGAGTACCTTTTTATTCTCTTATATTTATTTTATTTTATTCAGTGAGCACTATTGGTCGTTTCTCCTCTCTATTCTATTTGAGTGTGTAACATACCCTTGGAAGAAGAAGCCTGCACCATATCCTGTAAGCAGGGATCATACCGCTACACGCCTTTCACACTAAGAGCTAGCTATAGCTCTATCACATGTGAGTACATTACCTTTCTTCTTTCCATCTCCTGTACCATATTGGACGTATTACACTATTTGGTTCCTGTATCTGTTTTTATCGTTTCATATTACCGAACTCCCCTGAGGAAAAACAGCGAGGATACTACCCCTGGACAAGCACCTTTTATAACCAGCACTTTATGGACTATTTGATCTAAAGAAGATCTTTAGCTAAGACTTTTATTTTATTTCATATTTATATTTATTTTGGACTATTTTAGCGCAGCCTTTATCTCTGTTTTTTTTTGAGTATAAGAATAAGTGAACATATTAGAAACATTAGAAAAAATATTATTAACCACAGTGTGTCAAAACATATTTTTAGAAGAATATAGCTCAGATCCTATGTAGAGAAAATTTTAATTAATCTTTGGATTACACACGTCAGTACCCAAGGACCTAAATGTAGACTTTAAGATGAATTCTATTATATGGTTGTTTTTTTTCCACTCTATAGTCTAGTATGTCAACTAAGATTTTTATGCTTTTAGACACTTTTTTACATTTTTATCTTTTTTTTACTGTTTATTAATGCGGGGATCAATGTTTTATAATGTTTTATATTACTACTGGATTTGAATATATATATTTTTTGATACATGTCTTTCTGTCTTTTTTTATTTATTTTTATAATATAATCTTGGCATTTGCCCCTATTTAAAATGACATTTTGGGACGGACGAAGATTACAAATGAACTACATAATAGGTATGGACTATTTTCAGGAGGAATGCATGTTGCTGTGGACTTGATCTATAGGATGCAAGCATGTAGCCATCTTCTACACAGATCTGTGACTATCCTGAAATTTACAGGAAGCGATGATCGGGTGGATGCGTGTCACGGGAAGGGAACGTGCCACCATGTTGGAACTCCAGAGCACTCTACATAATGCCAGGTCTTAGAATAATTTTTACTAGGTCGATGTGCATCATGGGAAGTAAGCACACCGCCATGGTTATATACTGGACACAAATATTTGCCCTTTGCATTTTATATGGAAATATTCCTATTGGGCGAATGTGCTTGTAACGGACCGTTTTGCACACAAGAGGTTAAAAAAAGGTTTAGACGATATTCCCCTTTTCAGATGCACAGACAGCTACTGCAATTCACCAATCTCCCGAAATGGAACCAGGGAAGCGCTCCAAACTTCCGAACAGGAAACACGCGAATGCTGTAAACAGTCGAACAGGAAAAACCATACAAACAGTTTACACTCCTGACAGTTGCACCGTAAAAGCACACAATCCAATTTCCCCCAAGAACGAGACGACACTTCGTTTGCGGGTCAAGTAGAACTTATTTACTGGGGCTACCTGCCTGGCTTTTATGCAGGTCTTCCACCTGGTGGACACTCCCGTAGGGGACCAGATGGAAGACTGGGAAACATACTGGACATTGACCACTTACAGACATACACCTTTAAACACACCCACAATTACATCACAATCCCTCCTCTCTATCCTGGAGATAATTGGGAAGTAATCCAATTATCTCCCAGGACAGGGGCAAAACTCCATTGAGCACATGTTAGTAAAAAGACTCAAAAATACCCAATGTTGCAAATAATGAATAAAACACATACATTCTACATATCCCCAGATACCTTAGATCTGAGCGCACATTATTACTGAATGGCGCTCAGATCACATACATACAGTTCAATCGCCATAGAGCCAAAGTCTTTTCCATAGTCTTTTGTTACACGAATGGCATAGCTATCTGGGGTGATGCTATTCATGTGGTCAAACTACCAAATGAACAGTCATTCGGTTCCACTACCGATTGCAGAGGTAAGGAGGCTGGCGGCTCAGCGGTGTTCGCGCAAATAAGTCTCCGTTTCCAGTTCCATAGTTTGGGCGCTGAACACCGCTGGCCGTTCGGGAGTTAAAATGGCCGCTGTAGCGGAGAGCTGATTTCCCACAGCTTAACTCCACTGGGATATTAAAAGAATGCAGGAACAAGTAGTAAATCCAAGAGGGTAACCAGCACAATCAGCAATAAAATCCAACAGTATCCCATCACCAATCACTGGACGACACACAGTATCAGGAGTAGAAGTGAAGTTTAATGGCAACATTCCTGCTTTTATGATATTCTCCCATGCAAGGGAGGGTCTCACCATAATTAGTACAGTAACCAATCCCATAGACATTACCTCCCACACAACTCCTCCCCTTAGATTAACAGTTAACATAATTATACAGTGCAAACTTTCCCCAATTCTTGGATGTACCCCAAATATGGGGGATACACCTTTAAATATGGTACCCCATGGTAGCCCTGATCTGGGTGGGGAACATATCCAAAAATCACCCAGATCAGACCAGGGATTCGGGAGTTATGAGAAGGTAAAGATTTGACCAACCGCATGGGTAAAATAGTCGAAAATAGTTCCATGAGATCTGGCCCTGCAGTCAGTCTCTGTTCGTGCCTTAAAAGTCCCGAAAGGCTAGGCCATCCATAGTTATGTTTGTAACCAGATAAATCCCCTAGTTCGTGGGATTCATCCTACCGAACGACGGGCCGTTTGTGCGTTTCCATCAGTACTTTCTGAAGCCCTGGAGGTCTTAGCGGTGTTCGGTTAGTCGAGTGTCCGTTTTGAGTTCCAGACACTCGACAACCAAACACCGCTGTTCGCGGATTTAAGATGGCCGCCGCCACGTGTTCGGCTGCCGAAATGGCGGCTACCCAGGGAATACAACAGAGTGTTCGTGCATTCAAGGGAATGTACCAAGCAATCAGGGAGGTAAATTACAGCCACCCTTCACACCAGGTTGGTCCGGTTGTTCGGTAGTTTAGTTCGTATGGTGAATATAGCCGTTCACAGGTAAGCTGTTACATCTTTATACCGAACACAGTGTAGCCACCCATGGTGGTAGGTGATTCTGTGTAACCCAGGCACAGGGAAAATTCTTAAGTGCCAACCATAAAAAAGGAAATAGTTTGGACAGCCAAAGGGGTTCTGCTACAGCCGCTGCCACGAACAAAGGCCACCCAGCGTTCGTCCGGTTAACCGCAGCTTCTGGGCGGTCAATTGACAGCTCACTCCAGTTCCCAGGTGGTCGATCGTTCGATAGTTGGTTCGGTAGATTGAATCTACCGAACACCCCGGCAGAAAGGCACGAATACGCCTTTCTGCAGGGAAAATAAAAGGTTTTAAATGTCGGCCATAGTCTAAAGGGAGCAGGCGAGCAGCCAGGCTTATCCAGTGTACAGTGACGAGGTTGGTTCCGCCACATGCACTAGGGTGAGCGCACCGCCATATTGGAATATTTCTGCCTATGCTATATAGCATCTTTGTTTTGTTTTGTGCCGAAACCAGAAGTTTATTAGACAAATGTATATTTCAGAAGCTTTGGGTAGGATGATTTCCATACGCTCTTGAGAAAGGCGCAACAGAGTGCCGAAAAGCACATTGAGCAGATGACGCTGCATTTAGATTTTATTCTAATTTAACAAGGGGTTAAATTCTGGCAATTATTAGATGAGTAGGACACAGTAGCAGACCCCCACTTGATTACTGGGTCAAGGAGACGAAGCCAGGGTAATCTCAGGATCACAAAGGAGAGGCAGCCAAACATAGTGTTTCAGTATGTCATTTTCCAGATTAGATATTAGGGGGATAGTCTTTTTTACCACATGACCAGACTTTGAAAGGCTTCAATCAGCTATTTGAATAAGCTGAGGTGCAATCTTGTTATGCATTGGTATAGACAAGGTATTTTCCAGAGCATTATCAAGGGAACACTTGCTAGCTCCAGAGTCCACCAGATTAATCCTCTGATCTCCTAATTGAAAGAGAAGGTGCAGAATCAGATGCCCGTCCCGGGCTTGAATAAAGGGAGGTCAGTATGAGGTTTCCTTGTCTGGTTGCTGTTTTTTCAGGACAGTAGTACTTTACTATATGATTTGGTTTGTCACAATAGAGGCACAATAGACCCACCCCTATATGAAATGTGTCTTGTCCTGGAGGAAATATATAAGGCAGGAGATAGAGTAGAACAGTATGTAGTACCTAAATAGGTCTCTGTGAAAAATGGGTACTTACATACGTGGAGCCCCTTTGGCTCTGTAGTTAAGCGTTGTGCAGTTTGGGACTGCACTACCTAGATGTAGATTGAAGATAAAAATTGGGAACCAGGATATAAAAATATTTACCAAATGATTTATTAATAACACAAATGCAAATAAAAAATGTCACAATGTCCAAATAATACCGGGACGTGTTTCGCTACTACAATGTAGCTTCCTCAGCCGGATCAAATAGCGAATGGTTTCTGGTTCACCATGGGCTGTTTATATACACCCTAAATTGGGGGATGAAATACCATTAAAACAAAGAGAGATGAGGTTGCGCCTAAAGTATATAAAAGACAATATATATAATGTAAGGATATAAGATAAAATAATAAAATATTCGGTAAAACGGATAATAAGCAGTAGTCCAAAAGGTGAACTTATCACAGTCCGTAAAGGTAGGTCCCACGTGTAGAAGAATATTCTTAGGCTGTAGATGGGATCATGTCTTCACAATCAAAGGTTGGGAGTTCAGCATATGTGGAAAGAAGAATAAAACTCCAATGGCACAGTAAATCGATGAATAAAATAAATATAAATAAAATCAGTCTTACACTTTTCAGAGCTAAGATCAGCTCTGATGTTGCGCACGTAAAGTGGAATGATCCCCACTTCAAGGATATGTGGAATAGAGTTTGATAGCTGAGTATGTAATATAGAGCAGGCTCAAACTGCTCGGTGTAAGTGCTTGGGTAGTATAATCCCCACCTATGGATTCTTTGCACTTCTTATAAAATATGCAATATATGTAAAATCAGGTAAAAAAGAAAGAAAATGGCAGTAAAGTGTTTTATACCAATAAAATTACTTTATTATAAAAATTATGAACAATATCTAAATGTGTCTCGCCTTAACAGGCTTCTTCAAGTAGATAGTAGTAAAAGGGATGAAATACCATAGTTTTGTTCTCCCACTACGTAATTACCACACTCAGGTAAAACTTTGCAGTTCACACCTCCATATGTAGTGACATTAAAGGTGATTGACGGATACTCACACACGGAGTTCCGTCAATGAATATATTGCTGTGTCTTTGCTCAAGTCTCCCATATCTCTTGCTTGAATGATTCCCAATATTCTTTCAGGGTTGAGATCACATTGAATCAATTTCTAGAAAGAAGAGTCTTTTGTTGCAATTCTTTTCCTTACTTCTTACTTCCTTTGTATTGCGAAGTAAAAGTTTGTTAATTTTATATTTTCTCAAAGTATGCAGATATATGAAACATAAAACAGACATTCGGGAAAATGTCTAGAAGAGTTGTCAAATAATCGGGCAACACTAGAAGAGTTATTAAGAGTATTATTTCTAATGAAGGAACACACATAACAATTAAAGAGTTTATAACGTGCTATACAAAAAATGTAATTTATCTTTTATTATTTATTTATTTTATTTATTTATTTATAAAATATTTTACCAGGAAAGATACATTGAGATTTCACTCGTTTTCAAGTATGTCCTGGGTCACAAATCATTTTAACTTGCCCTTGTGGACTCAGATACATAAGACGAACCACTAGACCTCTGCATTTGGGAACATATATGCAACATACAGAAAAGTTTTGAAAAACATAGTGTCCCCAGTCATTTTAAAACATTCCATAATCAAAATCCAGAGGGCTTACCCTTTATGGGTAGAAAAAGGTAGAAAAAAAATGGAGAGGAGGTGATTTCATCCAAAAATTGAGAAAGTTAGAGATGGAATGGATATTTAGAGTAAATACCTTAATACCACATGGCCTTAACTCTGATTTTGAACTCTACCATTTTTTATTAACTATGTTTTAATTGAATCAGTTTTGATTTTATTTTATTTATTTTTTGTACCCTTTTTGAGATGCTCCTGTTAAGTATGAAGTTTTTTAGTCAATTTTATCCTTTTGTCCATAAGTGTATATATATTCACCTTCAATGAGCTTTTTTTTTTTTTTACTTACTATTGTTTATATCGTATATATAGATGTAGATTCTTGACGTATACGTTAACCCTTGCTTCTTTTTATATTCAAAGTCTCTATTAACTCACACAACTCTATTATATATATATGTATATATATATGCATACAAGACATTAACAACCAGAAAGATATCTTCTGCAAAATAAAGAATTCACCCAAATTATCAGTCTTTGGAGACTGAAGTAAAGGTGTGAGTCAGTGCCTGTTATTTCTTTTTAAGTCTGGTACACTTTATGTGCCTTCACTGTACGCTATTTAAGACACATTAAATGAATTCTTCTTGGCAACATATTTCTCTAATCTTTTCGTAAGGCATTTTTAAACCTGTTTTAATACAGGATTTTTAAAAAAATGTTAAATTCTTTATTTTTCTTGTGCATTTGGATACATACATGCTTGCAGTGCCACAACAGCTACTGTGAGCATTATCAAAACTTTCAGTGGCATATCTGAGGAGTTGCACATTTAATATTTATAGAGTATAACATGCTAACAATCGCTAAGTTAACAATAAGTACACATGTTGTAGCTGGGTAATACTAATAGCCGTAAAGTGGCCAATATGTACTAAAAATACGCTCCTGATAATAGCTATGGAGAGGTCTTATGATACCTGGCATGTGTCCAGCTAGTTGGAGTTGTCTGCTCCGTTAGGATGTGTGCTATGGGGTAAATCCGCCTATGTTTCAATCAGCTGTTCCTAGAGGTGTTGAGCTCAGTGGCGCAGTGTATCGCTCTACGGTGTTCTCTTCCCTCTGTGTTTGTGAGGTATAGCTATAGCTTGGGAGGTATCTAGGTGCTGGGTGTGCCGTAACCCCATCTGTCTGCCGTTTAGGGTGATGTACCATCTTGTTTCTGCTTAGGGCAAATGGGGGTGGGGGGGAGTGGGGTAAGTAGCCTGACTGGGAGCATTCTTATGTGAGTCTTCCCGGTAAGGAGCTAGTAACTTTTAAGGTACATGAACGATTAGATTCATAACGGTAGGTAAAAAGAAGTATAAATTAACAGGTTAAGCAACATTGCTAAGTAGTGTAAAGAGTCACAAGGAGTTAGTTCAAACAGTCCCGGCCAATATTTTGTTGCGGCTTGTCAGCCGGGGAGCCGAGTCCGGACCTTCGCGGAACGAAAGTTTTCAACCTTTCCGGGTTCCACCTGTGCTGTGGTTTGGAGGTTCTCGTGGGACATATGGCATCTAAAGGTAGTCCTAGTATGGGTAGCAAGTCCTCCGCTCCCTGGAGGTTGTGAATCTCATGGGTGTTCCCGTTATGTGTCACCAGCAGGGAACGGTTGAGGCGCCATCGGTATGTTATGTTTCGTTGCTGAAGTAGCGTTGTAAGTGGCTTAAGCGACCGTCTCCAAGCCAAGGTACTGCCGGAC
This sequence comes from Pelobates cultripes, assembly GCA_933207985.1. Classification (NCBI taxonomy): domain Eukaryota; kingdom Metazoa; phylum Chordata; class Amphibia; order Anura; family Pelobatidae; genus Pelobates; species Pelobates cultripes. The sequence goes on from OW240919.1 coordinate 146,656,035, forward strand.
AAGTCCGTGAAAAAGGAGAGGGACATGGTTTCGAAGGGGTACTGGGGAAGGTTTTTGACCGCTGCCATGGTTGCGGCTCTGTCTTCCTTGCGCTGGAAGCGGAGTATAATGTCCCTGGTGGCCGCTGGTGGGGCTTTGGTCGGTTTGGGAACTCTGTGAACTCCGTCCAGGCTTATTGTTTTGGCTTTCCGTGCTGGTAGCAGCGCTGCCAAGAGCCTCCTCGCGAAGTGCGGCAGTTCCTCCGCCGGCATGTCGTCTGGTACTCCCCGTACCTTTATGTTGGTTGCTCTGCGTGTGTCTTCCAGTGCTGCGAACTGCCGTTCATAGACCTCTGCTTTACTCTGCAGACCCCTTATCTCCGATTGCATGGTGGCGATATGGGTAGCTGTGGTGGCGGAGGAATCCTCCAGGGTGCCTAGTCTCCCGGTTATTCCCTGGAGGTCCGTGCGGAGGCCCGCCATTTCTGCCTGGATCGTGGTCTGTAGGCCTGCCAGTAATGCCTTGAGCACCGCTGTGGGGACTGGTGCGTTATCTGGGTCTGGTGGTGTGGCTTTTGCTGCTGGTGGACTGGGAGAGTGAAGTGTGTCCTCACCTTGGGAGAAGTCATCAGACAGGTCGGAGTATGTCTCTGGGTATTCGGCCATCTTGGGCCCAACCGCTCCGTGGGCCTGTCGCCACATGGCTCCGATATCGAGGCCAAGTCTGGGCTGATCGGGCTTTTGTTTTTTGCTTTTCCGTCCCATGTCGTTTCCCCTGTTGTTGCCTGGGATTTGAGGCTGTTTTGGACGATTTTGATCGTTTGGTTAGGGTGTTTTGGCATAAAATTGCAGGAGCTACAATGCTATGCGACTTCTCTGTTCTGCAGCTTGGCTCCGCCCCCTTTAAAAATTTATTGCACTTATCTAGTAGAGTTTATCTGCAAGTCACGGTATTTACTATCTTTTTATGAGGTACTGTAAGAATATGGATTGTGCTGTATGCCCTGCACATTATGGATTTAAAATTATTGATTCCAACTAGATTATCATAGTTGTTAAAAGATCCTTATATTGAGGTTTTTAAATTAGATTTTCATAATTGTTCAAAGTTCCTTATATTTATGTTTTTAGAAGGGATGACAACTATGTATGATTATAGCCCCATTGATACTTGTTACCATCAGTGTATCTTTACTTATATTTGTTACTATTTTTGAATTGAGACTTTTTCTTTATGTCTGTTTTATGTTTCATATAACTGCATACTTTGAGAAAATATAAAATTAACAAACTTTTACTTTGAAATACAAAGTATGAAATAAGGAAAAGATTGAATTGCAACAAAAGACTCCGTTCGGAAACTGATTCAATGCAAAAGACAGGGAATCATTCAAGCAAGAGATATAGGAGACTTGAGCAAAGACACAGCAATGCATTCATTGACGGAACTCTGTGTGAGAGTATCCGTCAATCACCTTTAATGTCAGACCATATGGAGGTGTGAACCGCAAAAGTTTTACCTGAGTGTGGTAATTACGTAGTGGGAGAAAACACCGGTATTTCATCCCCCAATTTAGGGTGTATATAAACAGCCCATGGGGAACCAGGAATCATTCGCTATTTGATCCGGCTGAGGAAGCTACATTGTAGTAGCAAAATGCATCCCAGTATTATTTGGGCATTGTGCCATTTTTTATTTGCATTTCTATTATTAATAAATCATTAGGTAAATATTTTTATATCCTGGTTCCCACTTTTTATCTTCAATCTACATCTAGGGAGTGCAGTCCCAAACTGCATAACGCTTAACTACAGAGCCACAGGGGCTCCACGTACGTAAGTACCCATTTTTCACAGAGACCTATTTAGGTACTACATACTGTGCTACTCTATCTCCTGCCTTATATATTTCCTCCAGGACAAGACACATTTCCTATAGGGGTGGATCGCCTGTATGGACCCCCAGGCATAAAAGGGTTAAACTGCAGTTTAGAAGATCTTCCCCTTCCAGAGACACAGGCAGTTACTGTAGACACCAATCCACCGAACCGGAGAAGCATATGAATGCTCTCAAACATACGAATACTGTAAACAGCCGAATAGGAAAAAACATTTGAATAGGTTTACACTCTTAGCAGTCAACCTGGAACAGCATATAATAAATCCCCCCAAGAACGAGACAAGGCTCCGTTTTGAGGGTCAAGCAGGAACAGGCAGAGCTGTGGGTTTATTGTTCTTACGTACACATTCTTACACATTAGTACCACCCACAGGGTTTTGGAAAACAACCAATAAACATGTACAATACACTCAGACACTTCCACACAAAATCCTCCCCTCTGCCTGTGATACAATTACCTTACAAAATGGGTAATGTAATTATCACAGCCAGAGAAATACAGTTGAAAAGTATGCATCACATTCACATATGTCAAAATCATCCAAATTGGTCCATTGGTTCAAAAGTTAGTCGGAAGTCCTTTGTGACCAAATGAAGCATGGCTTTTCTGCCCAAAACCAGTTCCACAGAGTCTTCTATCCTGGAGATAATTGTGAAGTAATCCAATTATCTCCAAGGACAGAGGCAAAAGTCCATTGAACACATGGCAGCAAAAGACAATAAAACACACAAAAATATATAACTGTGCATCCATTGCACAAAACAGGTACATTCAACATCCCCAGATAGATCAGATCTGAGCGCACATTATTACTGAATGGCGCTCAGAGCACACACTTACAGTTCAATTGCCACGGAGCCAAAGTCTTTCCCATAGTCTTTCATTATACAAATTGGCTCCATGCCATAGCTATCTGGGGTATCACCGCTCAAACAGGGCCAGCACCGAATGACCTGGCTTTCGTGTCTTCGCAGGGGAAAATCAAGCGTTTCAACATGGGGCCATAGTCTAAAGGCAGCAGGCGGGCAACCAGGCTCCTCCAATGCAGAGTGGCGAGATTGGTCTCGTCACAAGTACCATCTACTCTATGTTTAATTATCTTTTATAGATACCTATGGTGTTTCGGAAGTATCATCTAAATTATCAATATCATTAATTTAACCCCTTCCCGACCGAAGACGAATATTTTTCGTCAAGCTTGTCCGTGCGTTAAGGACAGTTGACGGAAAATCTCTGTCATTTACTAACATTAACGCCAGATTGCCGCGATCGCGGGGTTAACGCTGTTGCTGGGTGCCTTGATGTCAGAGGCAGACCAGCAACCGCCAATAGAGCTGTCCCAGCACATGTGATCGCTGTGACAGCAATCACAGTGCTGCTGGGATTCCTGATCCTCCTGCCTCCACCTCTGTGTGGTTTGAGAAGTGGAGAGAGACAGATCAGTGCTGCAACATTTTAGTTTAAAGTGTATCTCTGTTATAAAAGTCATTTTAATACTTTTAAAACAGTGTTAACCCTTTCCTTGCCCTTTTGATCACTGCCTGCAGTGATCAGTATACTGATCACAGTATTTAACTGTGATCTAATTTTTTTTGTACCCTCAAGGGTTTTTTTTTTTTTTTAACCCTTATGGGTTAATTTTATTTAATTTGTTATTTAATTAATTTAACGTTAATTCCTTTGTTAGCTGGAGTGGGTGGACTTTAGTGGGAATTTGGGAAATTGAGTGTTAGGGTAGTTAGAGACGAAAAGTTCTGAAAAGTTTTTAAAAGTTTTAAAAAAAAAAGGAAAAAAAAGGATAAAAAAAGAAAAAAGTTAAAAAATGTCTGTTAAAGTTACACCTTCATAATGTCAAGAAGGTACACTGCTGAGGAGGCTTATGAAATACTAGCAGCCGACTCTGACGCCACAGACACTGCCTCTGAGAGTGGTGATGAGACTGTGCCAGATACTGCAGGGCCCTCTGTTGTAAGCACCGAGTCCCCTGACCTGGCTCATGACTCTGGTGACTGGGAACCTCTAAATGATTTCACGCCTGACATCCCAGTGTTTACTGGCAGTCCTGGAATTCAGTTCACTAAATACAGTGCACTGGATTAATGCAGCTATTCTTGGGGGATGATATTTTAGGGGATATAGTCACCCAGACCAACCTTTATGCTGTGCAGTACCTGACACTTAATGGTCAGAGTCTTATCGCCAGGCAAGGGAGTTGGTACCCCACCAGTGTGCCAGAATTTAAAAAAAAATTGGGCACTAACAATGCTAATGGGCATTATTTAAAAAAAAAAAAACAGCATCAGGATGTACTTGTCCAAAAATCCTGTATGCAGCAGCCCAATTTACTCCCAGACCATGAACAGGTCCAGATATGAAGCAATGCTTCGCTTTTTACACTTCAGTGACAATTCGAAGTGCCACCCAAGAGATTATCCTCAATACGATAATCTCTATAAGATTTGCCACCTTATTTCCCACTTCAACAGACAGTTTGGCTCAATGTACACCCCACAAAAAAATATTTGTGTAGATGAGTCTCTAATGAAATACAAAGGCAGACTGGGGTTTAAACAATATATCCCGGCCAAAAGTTTATACAACTTTATCCCCAGTATGGGATAAAGTTGTATAAACTTTGTGAAAGTGCCAGTGTTTATGTTTACACCTTCCATGTTTACGAAAGTAAAGACAGCCACTTGGATCCCCCAGTGGAAAAATTGTATGGGATTTAATTAACCCATTGCTAAATAAGGGGTATCATTTATTTATAGACAATTACTATAACAGCATCCCTCTTCTTAGGATGCTTTATTGCTTTGAAACTGTGGCCTGCGGCACTATCCGAAAGACACGTGTCGGTCTCCCAAAAACCCTGACACAAAAAAGCTCAAGAGGGGGGAAACGGCTGCTCTCTGCCAGGACGAACTGCTGGCTTTCAAGTTCAATGATAAGAAGGAGGTGTTCATGCTAACATCTATGCATACTGAGCACACTCGAAGAGTCGCAGTTCGTGGCAGACAAGAAATTAGACGGGTGCCAGTCTGCATTAGGCAGTATAACAAGCACATGGGGGGAGTTGACCTGTCCGACCAACTGCTGCAACCCTATTTAATACTGAAGAAGACCAAGGCATGGTACAAAAAGCTTGCCATTTACCTTATACAAATGGCGACTTACAATGCCTTTATTCTGTACAAAAAGGCAAATGCTGACTTAAATCCACATTTCTAGATTTCCAGTTTCAGCTTATTTCTGGGCTGCTCACTGAGTGCCACAGTGGGGAACCATCAGGTGGGCCTAGCAGCAGAAGGGTTGAGACAGGTCACTTCTGTTTCCCGATACCACCAACCTCCAAAAAGAAGACACCCAAGAAAAGGTGCAGGTTGTGCCTTATGCCCCATAAGGACGGAAACCAACTTTTATTGCCCTTATTGCCCCTCTGTCTGGCCTTTGTATTGGCAACTGTTTTAAAGTTTTTCACACCCAGGGAGAATAAGTTGCACATTGTTTATATATATATATATATATATATATATATATATATACACACACACACACTTTTTTTGTTATTATTTAGTTCTTCCATTTTAAAGTTGCTGACAACGTTTAGGGTCAAGGAGGCTGCTGCAATTCTTATCTCTGACTAATTATTTCATTATTTTTATTTTTCTAATTTTAGTTAGTTAATTAGGGTGTGTGGTAATTCATAGGAAGTTGGGGAGTTTAGTGTTACGATAGGGGTGAAAAGATTTAAAAAAAAATAATTTTATAACATTATTTAATTAAAGTTCTTGTATAAAAAATGCTTAGGAAGTTATGAATTCTGTCAGCAGACAGAGTTGACAGGCAGTGCCCCCGAGTTTGATGCAGGTTAATACGGTGATTAATACCTTCTTTAAAAAATGGTAGGCCTTTTGCACATGGACCCAGCGTAAAAATTCAAAGTTTGAAAAAAAACAAAACTGATATGGCTTAGTCTCCAATGTGCCCCTTCAACATCCACATATCCCTTAAAAAGGTACACATGGGGGTATTGTTGTACTAAGACGACATAGCTGAGCAACATAATAGGTGTTATACTGCTGTAGCACACATGATTGCAAAATATACAGTGAAAATGAAAATCCAGCGCACTCGCTTATCTACTAAACAGTCATTTTAATGCTGAATAATTTTCAGTTTTATTAAAAACACCTAATCTAGGCAAAAAAATATAATGGGGGTTTAGTTACAGTATATGATCATACATTGCATAAGCCTGCCACAACGTCAATGTACCCCATCTTTGGCAGGTCCTACTCTGTCTGCTAAATGAGCTTCTCACTTGGGGAAATCCTTCCATCTCGAGGTCTCTGCAGTACAATGCTTAAATAGGATCCTGAGATGAGGCACCTGTAACAGGGAGGGGTGCAAAACCCATGGAGCTGGCTAGACTCCTAAATATATACATATATGAGAAAATAAGGGTTTGGCTGCACTCACCTACACTTGCTAAATTAGGGTGCTGCTGGGGGCCAATAAGTACAGTGAAAATGAAAATCCAGCGCACTCGCCTGCCACAACGTCTGTACTGCAGAGACCTCGAGATGGAAGGATTCCCCCAAGTGAGAAGCTCATTTAGCAGACAGAGTAGGACCTGCCAAAGATGGGGTACATTGACGTTGTGGCAGGCTTATGCAATGTATGATCATATACTGTAACTAAACCCCCATTATATTTTTTTGCCTAGATTAGGTGTTTTTAATAAAACTGAAAATTATTCAGCATTAAAATGACTGTTTAGTAGATAAGCGAGTGCGCTGGATTTTCATTTTCACTGTACTTATTGGCCCCCAGCAGCACCCTAATTTAGCAAGTGTAGGTGAGTGCAGCCAAACCCTTATTTTCTCATATATGTATATATTTAGGAGTCTAGCCAGCTCCATGGGTTTTGCACCCCTCCCTGTTACAGGTGCCTCATCTCAGGATCCTATTTAAGCATTGTACTGCAGAGACCTCGAGATGGAAGGATTTCCCCAATGAGAAGCTCATTTAGCAGACAGAGTAGGACCTGCCAAAGATGGGGTACATTGGCGTTGTGGCAGGCTTATGCAATGTATGATCATATACTGTAACTAAACCCCCATTATATTTTTTGCCTAGATTAGGTGTTTTTAATAAAACTGAAAATTGTTCAGCATTAAAATGACTGTTTAGTAGATAAGCGAGTGCGCTGGATTTTCATTTTCACTGTACTTATTGGCCCCCAGCAGCACCCTAATTTAGCATGTGTAGGTGAGTGCAGCCAAACCCTTATTTTCTCATATATGTATATATTTAGGAGTCTAGCCAGCTCCATGGGTTTTGCACCCCTCCCTGTTACAGGTGCTTCATCTCAGGATCCTATTTAAGCATTGTACTGCAGAGACCTCGAGATGGAAGGATTCCCCCAAGTGAGAAGCTCATTTAGCAGACAGAGTAGGACCTGCCAAAGATGGGGTACATTGACGTTGTGGCAGGCTTATGCAATGTATGATCATATACTGTAACTAAACCCCAATTATATTTTTTTGCCTAGATTAGGTGTTTTTAATAAAACTGAAAATTATTCAGCATTAAAATGACTGTTTAGTAGATAAGCTGGATTTTCATTTTCACTGTACTTATTGGCCACCAGCAGCACCCTAATTTAGCAAGTGTAGGTGAGTGCAGCCAAACCCTTATTTTCTCATATATGCAAAATATACAACGCTAAGTAAGTAAAAAAGAATCCTAATAAATAGGAGTCTAGAGTGTGTCCATAGACCCCTATAGGGGATAACCCTTGAAGTTAGATACTGAAAAGTGAAACGGATGATCCCAAATGCACAAGGCTATGAGAGCACCCGAAAGTAAGGGATCTAAGGGTCTGTACTTGAAAAACAATGCTAAAAATAAATAAATAAAAGAGCTTTATTGTAGGGTAGAAAAAATCCCTCAAAAAAGGAAACTTACAAAAAACAACACTTAAAATCTAAGTCACACAGGAGGGGATTCTAACTGCAGGCAGTTAATTATTGCTATGTAATCTCAATAGACTCAGGGGATCCAAGTGTAACCAAGAGGATATATATAAGATTAATAAATGGTATAACTCTCTGGTATATAACCCTGAGTGTATATGTTATCAAGAGAAAAAGGATAATTCTAAAGTAGTGAAATAGCTCCACTATGTATAGCCCAAGAGACAGATGACAAACAGAAAAAAATCTCTATAGAGAATTGTTGCAATCAAAAAACAGGATTGCTCATCTTGTAGGTAAAAAATACAGTGGGGAGCCTTTGCTGCAATTAACAATAAACACACAAATGTGTGAGCTGGATCGCAACAGTGTATTAGACAAAAAATGGTTCAGTTAGTATTCGTGCCAAAAAAAAGGCAGGCAACTGTAGCTATGCATAGCTAAATTGTGCAGGTTAACACCAGCAAAACCCTATCAAAAGAGTCATAAATTAATCTGTTGCTAAAAATCCTAGCAATAAACGGCCTTGAGGAACGCAGCAAAGTCTCAATAGTGGAGCTAAAGCTACAAAGAAACCTTAACTGCACATAAAAGGAGGTCTATAAGCAACTCCCTACACCCAGTTGAATCTCACTCTCCCACCCCGTGAACACATCACTCGGTGCTGTGATTAAAAATAAAAAAGCAGCATAAACCTAACGTCCGTTTCGGCGCTAGCAAAGCGCCTTTGTCAAAGGTAGAGAGGGCACTGAAAGGGGCTGAATATATACCGGGCTGTACTACATTTCTAGCCAATCGCCGAGAATGGGTGTACTCGCTTTTTCCCGCCAAGATTACAGCCGACTATGTGGGTAGCGTGTATTGTCGGCATGGCGTCATATGGCTCCTCCCCTAGGGGAGGAGCAACTACTACTGGCATAGCGTCATGTGGCTCCTCCCATAGGGGAGGGGCCGTAATGTGAAACATAGTAACGTGGCTGTAGAAAGAGTAACTCTGCCGTAAGATGGGACTACTGTTATACCCTGGGTCACCTGGAATACTGAAATATATATTTATATATACACATCCCACATATATAGGGAGCTCGATAGGAGTATGGACCAATACAGCAGAGAATAGCATATTTTCTAACGGTATAGCCGGGTAAAAGAACATTACTTGGTGTCAGAATACACTGTATATGTGTCCACTAGTTCTATATATGTAGGTAAATTTTTAAATTTTTTTCTTTGCTATTTACCTTAAAATGAGTCCCTAGAAGTATATGTAAGTCCATCTTGTGGCAAATATAAAATAAGGCAGAAGCCCCTTTATTGCAAATTTACCTACATATATATAATTAGAGGACTCATATACAGTGTATTCTGACATCAAGAAATGTTCTTTTACCCTGCTACTCTGTCAGGAAATATGGGATTACACTATGGGCCACTAGCTGTCATGGAAACAGCTTTAATAATAGAAGATTCTCTTGGTAAATATCAACTTTTTATTTTTGCTATTTACCTTAAAATAAGTCCCTAGAAGTATATGTAAGTCCACTTTGTGGCTAATATAAAACAAGGCAGAAGCCCCCTTATTGGGTAATTGCTAATTTACCTACATATATAGAACTAGTGGACACATATACAGTGTATTCTGACACCAAGTAATGTTCTTTTACCCGGCTACACCGTTAGAAAATATGCTATTCTCTGCTGTATTGGTCCATACTCCTATCGAGCTCCCTATATATGTGGGATGTGTATATATAAATATATATTTCAGTATTCCAGGTGACCCAGGGTATAACAGTAGTCCCATCTTACGGCAGAGTTACTCTTTCTACAGCCACGTTACTATGTTTCACATTACGGCCCCTCCCCTATGGGAGGAGCCACATGACGCTATGCCAGTAGTAGTTGCTCCTCCCCTAGGGGAGGAGCCATATGACGCCATGCCGACAATACACGCTACCCACATAGTCGGCTGTAATCTTGGCGGGAAAAAGCGAGTACACCCATTCTCGGCGATTGGCTAGAAATGTAGTACAGCCCGGTATATATTCAGCCCCTTTCAGTGCCCTCTCTACCTTTGACAAAGGCGCTTTGCTAGCGCCGAAACGGACGTTAGGTTTATGCTGCTTTTTTATTTTTAATCACAGCACCGAGTGATGTGTTCACGGGGTGGGAGAGTGAGATTCAACTGGGTGTAGGGAGTTGCTTATAGACCTCCTTTTATGTGCAGTTAAGGTTTCTTTGTAGCTTTAGCTCCACTATTGAGACTTTGCTGCGTTCCTCAAGGCCGTTTATTGCTAGGATTTTTAGCAACAGATTAATTTATGACTCTTTTGATAGGGTTTTGCTGGTGTTAACCTGCACAATTTAGCTATGCATAGCTACAGTTGCCTGCCTTTTTTTTGGCACGAATACTAACTGAACCATTTTTTGTCTAATACACTGTTGCGATCCAGCTCACACATTTGTGTGTTTATTGTTAATTGCAGCAAAGGCTCCCCACTGTATTTTTTACCTACAAGATGAGCAATCCTGTTTTTTGATTGCAACAATTCTCTATAGAGATTTTTTTCTGTTTGTCATCTGTCTCTTGGGCTATACATAGTGGAGCTATTTCACTACTTTAGAATTATCCTTTTTCTCTTGATAACATATACACTCAGGGTTATATACCAGAGAGTTATACCATTTATTAATCTTATATATATCCTCTTGGTTACACTTGGATCCCCTGAGTCTATTGAGATTACATAGCAATAATTAACTGCCTGCCGTTAGAATCCCCTCCTGTGTGACTTAGATTTTAAGTGTTGTTTTTTGTAAGTTTCCTTTTTTGAGGGATTTTTTCTACCCTACAATAAAGCTCTTTTATTTATTTATTTTTAGCATTGTTTTTCAAGTACAGACCCTTAGATCCCTTACTTTCGGGTGCTCTCATAGCCTTGTGCATTTGGGATCATCCGTTTCACTTTTCAGTATGCAAAATATACAGTAACATCTCCAAGTGTGTGTCAAAAAGGCAGAAAAAAATGCTAATTGCTACTAGACTTGGTACAAACTAGCAAAAAAATGATCCTGCGCTAAGGTTTAAAATATGCCATTTTAAATACCCTGGAGTGTCTACTTTTACAAATGGTAGGCTTTTGTGGGGTGGTTTGAATTATCAGCCTGCTAAGATGCTCTAAAATTGCACATGGACCCAGCGTCAAAATTCAAAGTTTGAAAAAAACTGATATGCCTTAATTTCCAATGTGCCCGTTCAACATCCACATTTCCCTGAAAAAGGTACACACGGGGGTATTGTTGTTATACTGCCGTAGCACACATAAGGACTGCAAAATATACAGTAACATCTCCAAGCGTGCATCAAAAAGGCTGAAAAAATGCTAATTGCTACTAGACTTGGTACAAACTAGTAAAAAAAATGATCCTACGCTAGGGTTTAAAATATGCCATTTGAAATACCCTGGAGTGTCTACTTTTACAAATGGTAGGCCTTTGTGGGAGTTTTTCGAACAGTCAAACTGCTATAGTGGCCCAAATTGAAACATAGGCCCATCAAATCCTTCTCTCAGAATTCTACTGTAAATACCGAAATGGACAGGTCTCCTATATGGTGCTGTAGCTTCACGAAAAAGGGCCAAAGACATACAATGGGGGTGTCATTTTACTCAGAAGACTTATCTTAGCATAATGT
>OW240919.1:146668165-146788165 GCA_933207985.1 Pelobates cultripes
ACAGTCCCCAGAACCACTGCAGCTTAATGTAGTGGTTCTGGTGTCTGTCCCTGCAGGCCTTTTAATGCAAACACCGCAGCACTGGTGTTAGTTAACATGGCAGATCATATGGGTGGGGCATTGTGATGTCACATGGGGGGGCGGCAAACTTTACTTTTGCCTAGGGCAGCAAAAATCCTTGCACCAACCCTGCAGGCAGGGGTTAATTCATGACATCCAGGAAGGATTTGGCACTATATTCTATGGAGAGAACAAAACAACTAAGTACAGAACCTTGGGGATTCTGTGCTTAAATAGGGGAGAGGTAATAGGAGCACTCCCACAGGAGGGTTCTCAGGGCATATATATATATATATATATATATATATATATATATATATATTGGGACCTCTATTTACGAATTTAATGCTTTCTCCAGGACGTTTCTTATTGCGAAAATGTTTGAAAATGAAATGGTTTCCCATAGGAATGAACGAAAAACCAATTAATCCGTTCTGGATGTCAGAAATAAAGTCAAAATGAGCTGGCATGGAAACCAACCCACAATGCAGAACACACAATAAAAGGCATGCAAACGACCAAGCTCAGCTCCCTACCTTTCCACAGCTTGAGAAATGCACCAAAAAGTCCCAAAACAAATGCAAGCAATTTCCAGAATGGCTCCAAAACTCAATGCAAAAGCTGCTCCAACACCTCCACACTCGACGCCACGTGCAACCCACAGTCTCCAGAATGCAGGAGGCTGTGCTATAAACCTCCCAGGTGCAATGCATCCTGGGGAAACTTGCTTTGTGTTGCGAAAAAAAATTGTAAACTGAGACATTATTTTCAATAGATTTTCATTTGTAAACCGAAAATTATGTCCACGCATCCCTATGTTAGGGAGACAATATGTCAGTTTGTTAACTTGCAAACCTCCCTGCTGCTTCCATGCTTGCTGAATTCGATTCCCCAGAGCTCTGTCAGCCTCAGGGTATCCTGGAGTAGCATGGGGAATACAAAGCACATATCACCCAACATGCCCAAAGGCACTATAGCCAGTGTGTGCGCTGTCAGCTTTTCTTTTTTTCAGATCTTATTGATATATAGTTGAAATCTTCCTCACATAGGAAGGGTGAGAGTCATAGGATGTCATAAAATGGGAGGGGTTGTCTAGGTCAGACCTTGGGAAGGTATAGTTTAAATCATAGGATACTCTGATCACCTCTGATCACAGAAAACATTGGCTAAGCGAAGACAGACGACATCTTGGCATTCTATATTCTAATACATGGAAAGACTCACTTTCTTACTTTCATTATTATTATTTTATTATTTATATAGTGCCATCAAATTCCGTAGCGCTGTACAATGGGATTCATAGGAAGCATCCTACTGCTTTCAAAATCACCCTGGAATTTCTCTGGTACAAAGACAATACAACTTGCCTTACTCATTTTGCATATTTAACACATTCGGAACTTTCAAATGTCTCCACTCTGAACATTTCATAATCACTTACTAATGGCTGCCTTGATTTCCACTTACAAATGCCACATCACCATACTTTTATTGTATTTATTTTTATACACGTGCTGTGTTTCACACAGCATTTCTGGACATCTTTACTCTTTTTTTTTTTTGTTACAAACACTGCTTACAATTCAGGTTAAAACAGCCTTATACTTTAAACAACTTCAGCCTTATACTTTAAGCAACTTCTTAATGAAACATATTGCAATATGCCGGCTTGATATAAGATACTTAACCTGCTTTTCCTAAAACACTGGATAAAAACACCCTGTCTGCTTCTCCTAAAACACTTTCACCTTCTGTCGTGGTTGAGGGAGTCTCTTTGGTCCAACTCATGTTAAGTATGTTGGATAATCCCGCAACAGGAGACCCACACAAAACAGTTATGAGACACATGGAGAGGCTGGGGGAATGGGACCCATGACGTGGGCAATTTTTGCCTGGTTGTTTCTAGTTATGTCTCTAAAACAGGTGTAAGTTTAAAGGTCTTTTATATAAATTAATTGTTTATTCCCCTTTTATGTGGGTTGGGAGCTTTAGTAGGGATAAATGCCAAACTCCTGCTTAGCTCAATTCTAGAAGAAATTGGACACACTAAATTGTGATGTGACTCAATAATATAGGGCATGGCTGGATTAACATAGGGGCTGATGGAGCTGAAGCTCCAGGCCCAGGCCCAGGCCCATGGAATAGGCCCATTTAAAAAATATATATATATATATATTGTTTTATTTTTTTTTATTTTTTTTACACATTACTCTTTGCCACCTGACTGGTATTTTTCCGGCACAGCCAGTATTTGAGACTGCCTGGCCGGTGCCGGTATTGCAGTTATGCCGGCAATATAAATGCAGATATTTTTCTCAGTATAAACTGAGATTACTCTGCAATACCAGCACCAGCCAGTAGGGGTCACTGTGTGTGGAGAGAGGCAGGGATAGAAAGTTACCCCCGCGGGGGAGCAGCTAGTCCAGACAGCAGCGACGGCCTACAGCTCAAGTAAGTGAAGGATGGGGGGGAAGGCAACAGGGAGACATGGGGACACTAAGACACTAGGGGACACTGGGAGACTTGGGGACACTGAGACACTTGGGGACGCTGTGAGACATAGGGACATTTGAAGGCACATTGGGACATGAGGACACTAGGGACACAGTGTCTCCATGTCTCCCAGTGTCTGTGTTCCCATGTCTCTCAGTGTCCCCAAATGTCTGTGTCCCCGTGTATCCCAGCCAGTGTCCCTAGTGTCTGTGTCCCCATGTCTCCAAGTGTCCCCTAGTCTCCCAGTGTCTGTGTTCTCATGTGTCTCTAGTGTCTTAGTGTCCCCAAATGTATCAGTGTCCCCATGTCTTCCAGTTTTTGTGTCCCCATTTCCCCCAAATGTCTGTGTCCCCAGTGTCTCACAGTGTCCCAATGTCTGTATCCACAAGTGCTCCCATGTTTCCCAGTGTCCCCAAGTGTCTGTGTCCCTTGGTCTCTGTGTCCCCATGTCTCACTGTGTCCCTCGGTCTCTGTGTCCCCATGTCTCACTGTGTCACCATGTCTCTCAGTGTCCCCTAGTATCCTAGTGACATGTGACACACCGAGAAATTAGGAGACTAGGGGACTGGGTGACATGGGGACCCTGACACTGATGCCAGGCTGGCCTTCCAATTCTTTGGACAGACATGCACCTTTTTTGGGCATTTCCGCCCCTTTTGGTAATTGTGGTCACATAATTTGCGTCATTGGCCTACCCTTTTACCCCGCCCATTGACTTTATGCTTCACTGGACACTGCTATTAGGGGGTGTGGATTTACTTGAAAGATTAAAGCATAAATTAGAGAGAGATTATCATAGAGTATGTGTTTTCTTATAGCTGCATCCTCTGAGTTTCCCTACAACACCATCTCCATCAGATACATGATGCTTGAGAGGTATGACTGTTTTAGTGTTTTTGGTCGATAAGATTCTGTAATTAGGCCCCATCATAATTGTCAGCACCTACTGGGCTCTTAATCTGGCCCTGATGTAGGGTCTTTGAAAGAGAGAATAGAAATGTAACAAATACCCATTTGCAATAAGAGTGGTAGTCCTCAGAATTTAATTAGGTAAGCTACGTTCCAGGTATTTCTTAATGGTGCATAACAGTCGAAAAGTATAGACCATGCAGTTTTAAATGTATCTTTTTCTTGAAGAGCTGTAGCAAATATACCTCCTTAGAGGAACACTAAAGTGTTTATACAAACATGTATTTCAAACTCTGTAGAGCTAGAACTATAGGTGGCTGCCAGCTCACGATTGTTCCACACAGGGAAATGTTGGAAGGCTATGTACATGTGCAGCAAAATGCTGCACTACGCCAATCAAATGGTCTCTATGAGAACAATCTGATTCAAAAGCGGAGCTTGACTCTGCTATGGAGGGAGATACGCCTTTTGTGTCTATCAGGAGGACAGTGTCTAGATATCTCACGAAACGCATCAATATTGGTGGCATGGATGAAGATGGGCTGGGAAATGCGAGGTGTGGAGAGGAATTCCGTTGAATTGGTTTCACAGAATCAAAACTCTGTGGCAATGATTGCTTTGTTCAACACCTACGTTTTGAGTGCATTTTTTTCTGGATTTCATGTAATACAGGGTTACAATTTACAAACTCCTGCTTGTCTTGTAGATTTGAAGTAATCTTTATGTGTGTGGCGGAACCAGCCTCGCCACTGGGCATTGGAGAAGACTGATTGCCAGCCTCCTGCCATGTGACTATGGCCCCTGGGATGTATTGCCTGGTCTTCTGTACTGCTGAGGATTGCTACTGTAAAGGATCCTTGCATACGTGCAGCGATGATCCTTGCAGCTTCTCCCGAAATCCCGCTGAAACAGAGTGATTATAGCTTCCAATTCCCCAAACATGAGTCGAGACTTCATGAAGGGGTAAAACGATCTGATTTACTGTGGGCTACCCGCCCGGTATTTATGCAGGTCTTCCACCTGGTGGACACTCCCCTAGGGGACCAGATGGAAGACTGGGACAGAAGTAATACAGTAGCCAATCACAGTGGCTATAGGATAAACACTCCCCTTTACACAAATCACTCCCTCTTTCCCATCCTGGAGATAATTAGATTAAGGTAGCAGAGAGAGCCGTAATTATCTCCAGAAGGAAAGAAACATGCCTTTTTGTATTTAGCAAAAACAGATTAAAAATACATAACTTTCTTTTTATATAACATAACCTTTAAGTTCCACACATCCCCAGATAGCTTGGATTTGAGTTCATATTCTAGGCGAATAGCGCTCAGATCCCACGAACACAGGTCCCAGAATCGTCGACTGAAGTTCGACTTTCCCTGGCCGTTCGTGTGTTTGTAACCGATTGCCAGTCCTCTATTATAGCTATCTGGGGTCGATCACTTTCGCATACTTTAACGCACGAATGAAGTATTATCCCTTCATTCGTATGGTTCCACCGTATGAACGAGGAGGGGTGAAGGTAGCAGCGGCGTTCGACAAAATATGTCGCTGAAATCAGTTCCAGGGAATCCTCACCATTTGCCGCAGTGCGTTCGACAAAACCAAAATGGCGATTGCCACGTGTTCGGGAGGTGAACGCGGACCACCCGCTATACCAATTAGTTTGTGGTTAACCGCAACAGTCAGGGTGGTCAATGAGTGCCACACGACCTCAGTGGGAGGTCGGTGGTTCGGTAGTTTGTTCGCCTTATTTGATATTTTCACGAAATCCTGTTGTAATGCTCCAAATAACCGAACAGGCTTGTTCGTGAAGGCTGTGAATAGGGGATTTCGTTACAGCTACCAACTAGGTGGATTTGGCTATGGAGCTTGTGTAGTACCCCTGTGTTGGTAGCAACAGTAATATGCACTACCTGAATAGCAAGACTGGTAATTTGAATATTCGGGTAGATTTGAATATCGCTAATTCTACATGCAGGAGAGAAATTTTGTGTTAATTATGGTCTTCCCCACCCATTTATAAATATGTAATTATGTTATAATAAGTCACTGTATGTTGCCTGCTATGATTTGACTGTTTGTAATTGTATTGAGTTTTCACAGCAATGTTAATGTAATGACCATATGGGCTAGTCCCAAGTAAAATAACATTTTAGACAGTTTTACTTCACCCTCAATTTGGAATCCTGTCTCTTATTGGGGGAATCTGCTACAATGGATTGCTATGCTCTGCATATTCCCTTGCTATAATCACTCCTAAGCTCTTTTAAGAGTTCGTTCATGTTTCTCTCTGAAGGAAGAGAGGTTCGGCCTTTGGTGGTTGTGGTGTCTGCTAGAGTTCTTGGAATCCTCAAGAAGCGCTAGGAGCATCCATCAACGGAGCTACCTGTAACGGATCACCTGGCACCCCGACTGGGTACCTCCATTGAAGGATGCTCCTAGCGCTTCCTGAGGACTCCAAGCACTGCAGCAGACACCACAACCACTGAACTGTAGGAGCATATGAATGCTCTCAAGCATATGAATGTTGTATACAGCCGAATAGGAAAAACCATGCGAATAGGTTTACACTCCTAGCAGTCAAACTGGAACAACATACCATAAATCCTCCCCCAATAATGAGACGACACTTCACTTTGAGGGTTAAGCAGGAACTGACTGGACTGGCACATACAGCCTCTTTTATTCCCAATCCACAAACTTAGTACTGCCCACAGGGTTTTACATAACAACCAATAACACACGTACATTACAGAAAGACACTCCCACACAAAATCCTCCCCTCTGGCTGTGATATGATTACTGAACACAATGGTTAATCTAATTATCACAGCCAGAGAAATACAGTTTCATAAAACACATCACAGGGACCCCAAAACATGCAATAACCCCATAAAGTATATCCTTGGAACTGGGGATCTGGGTGAACCACATATCCAAAATTCACCCAGATCCGTTCAGTACTTTGGAAAATACAGTTTAATGCAGATTCTGCAGAACATATACAGGCTAAATGAAAAACAATCACTGTATAATGTGTCCCCTGCTATATAGTCCAAAACCACTGCACGATGTCTCTGTGCACCAAATACAGGCGAGATGGCACCGTGTTGAAAAGTCCAAACAGTGTCTGTGAGTTAAAATGGCCGCCATCCATTGTTCTCACCATGTGCTTCTGATACAGGAAATGGTGGCCACCCAGTAACTCCACAGTATGTCCCCAGATGGTTCTTAAAGGGCCAGCAGCAGCACAACACAAATCCATTATGCCCAAATCATGTCTTTAAAGGGCAATACATCCCAGGGGCCATAGTCACATGGCAGGAGGCTGGCAATCAGTCTTCTCCAATGCCCAGTGGCGAGGTCGGTTTCGCCACACTACCCAGTCGGGGTGCCAGGTGATCCGTTACATTGTGCTTACATTTCCTTTAAATATAAGATTGTTCAGGTACAGCCAGGAATATAATGCAAACTCAAATGGTTTCTTTATGTGTAGTATTGGTAAGCTTGGGAAATACATATAACGCATCAAAGTTGCAAAATTCAGGCAAAAATAGTCATTCTGCACTATAGCCAAATTGGAGAATTATTCAAAATTTGCAATTTTTACTTAAAATTTTTAAATCCTTTTCAACTTCACCATTTAGTGAATTAAACTGTATGTTTGCTTATGATTACCTTTCTGTTTCTTTAAAATATTTTGTAACCTACAATACCTGTGCTTTAGCATTTATGAAATATCTATTTTTAATGTTGTTTCTTTCCCAGATGAAGGGGTGACAGTATGGTTGGATTCCACTGGACCAGCACACACGTTTTTGCACTCCAGATTCCTGAAACCTTTGATGGAATCAATAACTCAGGGAAAGAAGTCCGTAAGACCAACACAACATCTAGTACAGAAGCTTCGACTCATAAAATCTTCAGCTGAGATAGAGCTGATGAAGAAAGCAGGCCACATTTCTTCTTATGTATGGAACTTGAGTTTTTTTTTTTTTGTTTTTTTAATGAAATGTTGCAAAGTTAAATTATATTACTGTTTATTGTGGTGGTATTTTTGTGTCTCTAGGCTTATAGTCAGTGGTAACCGTAATCCAATGAGTGGTGACATTTGGAACTTGAGTAAATATGGATAGGCAAATTTAGTGGTAGCCAGAAGTTTTTCCAATCTGATTGGAGGTGAGTGTTGTAACAATGGAGATTGATCGTTCACTGATTCCGAATTATGGAATGCTGTACAAAAGGTCTTTGAAAATATTTAAAGGGAATTTATAGTGTTAGTAATACAAATCTGTATTAAAAAAACCCTTTGGTCATTTACCTAATTCCCATGTCAATGTTCCTTGGCACTCTGCCTCCTCCTCTGTCACCCAATGGGGTAACCTAAAGTTCATGTGCAGCGTGTGCCTCAAGCACATTAGGCCCTCCCCATAGGAAAGTATTGCCTATTGAGGGTTTTTACTGATGCTTGATGTCCTCATGCAGTACTTGAGAACTTCCAGCATCGTTTAATGGACTCTGAGTCAGTTAGAATCCCAAGAAAAGGCCTCTAGTGGCTGTTTTATTGACAGCCACTAGAGGCAGTCTTAGTTCTGGAAAATATATTTTTTACTGCACCCTCACATACACACACAGCACTCTTACACACACTGCCCCCCTCTACACACACTGCACCCAGGACCGGTGCAAGGATTTTTGGGTACACAGACGAAGATGATTTTGGTGCCCCCCCCAAAAGCATCTTCACTTGTGTGCCTCTTAACTTGCCTTTTGTTTCTTATCCCCCTTTTTATATGTCTTACCCCCTTTAGTGTATCTTATCCTCTATTGTTCACCATTGTGTCTTACAACCCCCTTTGTGTGTCATACTCCCCCCAGTCCCTTTGTATGCCTCCTTCTTTCTCAGCCCCTTTGTCTTTTACTCTTACCAGCTCCTTTGTGTGTTTCTCTCTCACCACCAGCCTGTCTATCTCCCCCAGCCCCTTTGTGTCTCTTTTTCCTCTTCTCCAGCCCCTCTGTGTCTCTTTCACCCCCACCCCCTTTGTATTTTAAATCCCAGGCCCATATGTGTGTCTTTCTCCCCCCTCATGTCCCTCTGTGTGTCTTTCTCCCCACTCAGACCCCACTGTGTGCCACTCTTCCCTCCATATCCCTTAGTGTTCCTCTCTTCTCCCCTCCATGTCCAAAAGTGGTCCTCTCCCTGTCCCTTACTGTTCCTTTCCCCCTCCATGTCCCTTAGTATTCCTCTCCCTTGTCCCTTAGTGTTCCTTTCCCTTCCCTCCCCCGTCCCTTAGTGTTCCTCTCCCTTCCCTACCCTGTCCCTTAGTGTTCCTCTTACCCCCTCTTACCTGTGTCTTTGTGCTCCCCCATTCCCCTTAATGTTCCTCCCACCTCCTCTCTTAGTGTTCCTCTCCCTTCTCTTTAAGTGCCCCCCCACCCCAGTGTTCCTTTTCCATTCTCTCCCCTGTACCTCGGTGTGCCCCCCCCTTATGTTCCTATCTGTCCCCTCCCTCTTCTCCCCCATCCCTTAGTGACCTTCTCCCCCTTCCCACCCTGGTGTCTCATACCTTTCTGGCACCGTCACCAACCAGAGAAGTGCTCACCGCAATATAGGAACTTCAGTTTCCTGTACCCGGCCGAATTGACAAGAAGTGCTCTCAGTGAGTACTTCCTTTCACTCTGGCCGTGTAGAAGAATCAGAAGTTCCTGTACTGTGGTGCACACTGCTCAGCTCATCCACGCTACACAGAGTGACTGGCAGGAGGGAGCGCAGGAGGTGCCCACCTCCTGCTGGTCACTCTAATCTAGCGCACTCTGAGCCGGTGCGCCCTAAGGCAATTCCAAATGCGCCGGCCCTGACTGCACCTCTACACACTCTGGGTCGTTCAAACACATACACTAGACCTCTACACACACACACACACACACACTGCACCACTGACACACACTGCATTCCTGACATACACACTCTGGATCCCCGATGCATACACTAGATACCTTGTACGCAAGCACATACTACATTCCTAAACACACACACACACACACTACAGTCCATATGTACACACTCGCTACATCCCCTATACACACGATGCCCCCTATACACACACCCTCTACATCCCCTAGCCACACATACATTACATTGCAACTCAAACACAACACGACTGAAACCAACCTATTTACCTAATACCACACCACAGTCAGCTCACTCTCCACGCATGCAATCCCACAACCAGGCTCCAAACACATGCACAATACTCTTTCCTGGCCCTTTTGTCTCCTGGTATCCCATTTATGGAGACATCAGAAACAAGTTGCAAGCAAATACAGCGCAAGCATGTTATTTAATTTGCTTGCACTGTGCAGAACAAATACAGGGCTTTTTTCTCATTCTAGAGCTCTTCAGCAGAGCTCTGCGCATGGTCTGCCCTGAAGAGGATTGAACCGACATGCTCACTTTGACAGGAGGCGTGCTTGCCATTCATGATGACAAAACACACCATATCTGACCCCGCCCCTTCTCAGTGGGCCACTGTGATTAAAAAATGCTCAGGCCAAATTTTTTCCCCAGTCCGGCGGATGCCTTATTTAGCAGTACTTACCCTGGTCCTCGAGTCGATCGGAACCTCAGAACGGTCCGCACGGTAATAATCACTCACTCAGCCTGAATACTAGCAAGGAGAATACTGCTGAGGATCGGAGCGCGTTCTTAAAGAGGCAGTTGGGGTATCATGCCACTTCTGGCTCTAATTAGTCCACTACCTCGTAAAACTTTAATGTCTTTCAGAACATAGGTAACGGCCCCAAAGAAGTGGTGGTTTTGGAGTACAAACATCTGACAGAGGGTATTGGCTTTTTTGTTTCTGGAACCCGGACAAAAAGTTACATGGAAGGCAGACCTCATTGGGCTTGGTGGCGGTTGCACCATTTTGCACTGCTTATATAGTCCATTTTTATGATCTGTGAAGATGACTAATTGATCAAAATCTCCCTCAAGAAGGTGCCTCCATTCCTCAAATGCTCTGTTTATGGCCAGTAGTTAGTCTAAACATGTGTTTTTTTTCCGGAGTTTAAGGCTATTTGTTGAAGATGTCCCGTCTCTTCATCCCTTCAAGAAACAATTGCTCCTTTGTAGTATCCAACACATCTACTTCTATGAAGTAGGGTTTCTTGTGGTCATGTGAGGATATCTATGGGGATTAATTATTAATTAATTTTCATTAATAAAAATAATATTTTCATAGAAAATATTTTATTGACACTACTTCCATTTATTATTTAAAGCGAAAAGTTTACTCACTATTTTAACTCTTTAGACCTAGAGTACGTTGTTCAAATTTAATACTTCCTACATTAAAGGACCACTATAGGTACCCAGACCTAAGGGTGAGGGGGACCTAGAGACCCTATAGAGCACAATAGTGATCCTTTAATATCACAACTTTTTAAAATAAAAATTATGATATTTATTTTTGTCAATAAGTGTAATTATACATGATAATTAGTGAATAGTTTTCAAAAATATTAAACAAGATATGGCATAGTACAGTATCACAATCTCAGAATTAGTTTCAAGCTCTTAAGAGTGATATGATTGTTAGTTCATGACAACTTCAATCAACCGTGTGAGTATATGGAATATTTTCTTCATACACTATTGATTAAGACAATCAGCAAATAGAATTTGTTAAATTATATTTGTTAAATTATAAGGAACCATATGAGTTTAACAGCATGTGGATTATTATAATTTAAAGACAGAATTTTTTAAGATATTAAAATACAATCTTAGCTTTTTACTTATTAGTACAATTTACAAATATATGTGACTTGTTTGCTTATTGTAAACACCATTCATGAGGCTTAGCTGGAAAGAGTTCCTTATTTACTCAGGTGATCTATATACAAAGTTCTAGGACAATATTTTACCAGCTAGCACAGAATTTCAACCAGCTCACTGCTGTTTTCAGAGTGATTAATTCATCCAGTAACTAATTTTTTACAGGTTTATTTATAACAGTTCAGGTAACTCTTGATATTCTATTTTTTTTTATTTCATGATTTTGATTAAGATTCCAATCTGCAGTTTGAGATATCAATCTTTATCATGAGCTATCATGAAACCCAATCTGGTGGATTTCTTATCAACTTTTACCCAGAAAATATTAGCTTTTAGTTATGTAATTTTATAGTTAGTATAATTGGCTTATATTTACAGATAGATGTTCTGGATGTTATTTTTAAGATTGTTTCAAGATGTCTTCTTGTCCGTCTCTTGTCTTGTGTCCTATCACCATTCTCCTTTTGTGTGTCTCTCTGTCTCTCTATTTATGTGTGTTTCTCTGTGTGTGTATATTATGGGGTGATATGTCATTCCTTCAGTCTGGTCCTATGACATTTTGTGGCAATTCATTATGTTAATGGCTGTATGTCTCAAACAGTAGGTGGAGCTGTTGGCGTACGTCAGAAGTATTACCAGCTATTATCATATAGGGTTAAACTTTGTTCAGGACAATTTAGGAATGTTTACATTCAAGATGCTTTGGTCAGCGTTTCTTCTTTTCTCTTAATGTGGACTTTGGTCTCACACCAATAAACCAATGTGTCCTTGCTAACATAAGCGTTACGGCAATTTCAGGATATTTAAGATGACTTAATTTATCTCATTGCTAATTACATTTAATATGTATATGGTTTCTATATATGTAAATTGCTAACTTAGGATATATCACACTATATTTCTATTTTTATATATAATTAAACTTAATTTATATACCTCATAGCGATATATGTGTGTTTGCTTCAAGTACTTTTAAATATCATTGTGGCAAACCTAGCCACTTAAGACTGTATTGGTATTAATGTATTGCTGTTGCTTTAAGCATGTAGAACCAAGCGTATACCTATTGCTGTATTTTAGCCGAACAAGAGCATTCGTATGCTGGCGGCATAAAGCCACCAGCATTCATACAGTAGTTTCACAAACAGTGAATTTCAACACTGTTCGTGAAACGAAAACTACCGAGTGGGAGACCACACACAGGAGGTCGTGTGGCTCCCATTAAGTATTGCAACAGTGTTTCCCTCGGTAATTATAGAGATTCAGAGTGGCCGCTGTTCGGCTACCGACCACGCGGCGGGCGGCCATCTTGGATCCTTTGTTAGCCCTGCGGTATTTGGTCGTCAAGCGCCTGGAACTAAAATCAGCTACTCGACGGCCCGAATACCGCTGGACTTCCAGGCTGTTTGGGAGCCCTGGTCATTCGGTGGTTTGTTCCCCTACTGTTAATCGGTACTTTGACTGCAACTAGAAAATAATGTGATTTATGCAACGCTACCGGGATTACTGTATGCTGTACTTATTTTGCCTCGATTATTTTATGCTGTGCCTGTTACCCAGCGGAGATTCTGTGGATCATGCTACCTCTCCGCTACAATTGGTGGCAAGTGACGGGATTTAAACCACACAGCAAAACAGTGTTTGGCAGAAATTAAAACGAACGAAAAGAGAAGAAACAGCAATTCGTGAGTTAAACCATTCGGATGAAACTGGAGTTCAGGAGTACGTGGAAACACATGAACAGCTGGTGAATGGGAACAAATTATGCACTTTTGAAATGGAGCACATTAAAAGAATTACTGGAGGCAAGAGGGTCAATAGCCAGCAACAAGGCAAAGGCTATCCTGATTGCAGAGCTAATGGAAGGAGACAGAGCAGCAGCTGCTGCAGCACCTCCAAGGGAGGAGGAACAAACTGAATTCCAGAAATAATTCAGGAGTAGGTTGGCTCTATTTCCAACCCCACCATCTGAAGAGATGTTCAACAGGATCTTTGCAGGCGTACAAGAATACATCCTGGTCAGAGGGGCGCTGACAAACCAGCCAGCCGGAGAAAGAGCCACAAGACCTGCCATCATTACTCCAGGGAAAGTCAAAATTCCGTATCAGGCATTTAAGAGTTATACAGAAGCTGTTGGTGGTGTAGATGACTACCTGCAAGATTTTGAGAGGTTGTGCCAACTACACGACATTAGCGCGGCGGATCGGGTACCTCTACTAGCAGGGAGACTATCCGGTCGCGCAGCAGAGGCGTACTGGGCCGTTCCCGATGAGGACAGTAGAAACTATGATAAAGTAAAGCAAGCAATTTTCGCCCGGTATGCGATTACCTCAGAGGCATACCGCCTAAGGTTTCGGGACATTAAAAAAATGACGAAAGACACCCACGAGTGGGCGCACCGCCTGCAGCGAGCTGCAAAGGGGTGGTTAGAAGCCACCCAAGTTAACACACTAGAGGACCTGTTCCAGTTAATGGTCATGGAACAGTTCTTCGACGGTGTGACGGTAGTATACGGTTTCACCGTCAAGCATTCCCTTCTTTCCCATAAAAGAAAATCACCCAATACTCCACAAGAAGAAATATCGCTGGTATCGCCAAATAATCCACGCATGAGCCAAAGCTTAATGCTGGAACAAGACTGATTTACTGAAAGCAACAGGCATTCAATTTAAACAGTAACAGACTCCTCCTCTGGGCCAGGCTAGATAATTGAGTTTCAGCAACATACTAAACTCAATTATCTGCTGGCCAGAAACCTAAAAATTTTCAACATTTTCAGAAAAGTACTTTCTATAATACATACAAATATAACACTAACATCCCTGGGTATCTGAGGATACTGGTAGTCACATATCCAAATCTCACGAATTTCCGTTTGGTAGTTTCCGTGTCGCATCGTGTAGAAGTTTGACCAGCTCGCCATGTGGAGGTATCCGATTCAGAGTTCCATGAAATCAGCAGCAAGAGCCGGTCTCCGTTCGCGTCTTATTACACGAAAAAAACTCAGTTCGTATGGTGCAGCAGCTTACATGCGAATGTTCCCCTCGTTCGGTAGGTTCTATCTACCGAATGCCAGTTTGATTCGTGGAGGGGAACCTATCACATGTTTGCCGTGCCGAAAATAGTTCCAGGCAATTCATGCGTAATCCCCGCTGACCACATTTGTGAGTTTTAAGATGGCCGCCATCCTTTGTTCTCGCCACGTGTTCGTATGCCGAATGGCGGCCACCTAGGAGCAATTAAGTTGCGGTGTTCTCTACGTTCTAATGCTGATAGCTCCCCAGGGTACATAGTGAAATGAACTGATACAAGCATTTAAACAGCAGGGAGAAGGTATAACTGAAGGCACACAGGTAAGTACATGAAAATCCTTCACAATGGCCCCCCTTTTTCTCCCTGCTCCGGCAAACTCGGTTGGACCTTTCCTGGTAGGGTTGACGGGAAATTCAAAGTTTAGTCTGATGCCAGGTCAGTTTGGCGTGACAGTCCATCGGCATTCCCATTTTGCTTGCCTGGGCGATAATATATGGTAAAATCATAGGGCTGTAAGGCAAGGCTCCAGTGCAGCAAACGTGCGTTGTCCC
The DNA here is from genome assembly GCA_933207985.1 of Pelobates cultripes. NCBI lineage: Eukaryota > Metazoa > Chordata > Amphibia > Anura > Pelobatidae > Pelobates > Pelobates cultripes. The sequence goes on from OW240919.1 coordinate 146,683,052, forward strand.
CTGAGACCCGGTTGAGCCAGACCAAAGGATTGTGGTCGGTGATAAGGGTGAAGGCCCGGCCATAGAGGTAGGGGGTGAGTTTTTTGAGAGCCCAAAGCCCAGACACTCTTTTTCAATAGTCGCATAACTGACCTCTCTTGGCAACAGCTTCCGACTCAGGTAGGCCACCGGGTGTTCTCCTCCATCCTCTCCGATCTGGCTTAATACTGCCCCCAGATCCTTACATTGAAGGTCAGGTACCTGTTTAGTCTTCCCTCCAAAGGGAAGATATGTGGCGAAAGTAACCTCGACACTGGTTTTTGGAGGGGCCTCTTTGCCAGCCTCTTGCCTTTAGACTATGGCCCCATGTTGAAACGCTGGATTTTCCCCTGCAAAGACACGAAAGCAGGGTCATTCGGTGCTTGCCCTGTTTGAGCGGTGATACCACAGATAGCTATGCCATGGAGCCAATTCGTATAATGAAAGACTACGGGAAAGATTTTGGCTCCATGGCAATTGAACTGTATGTGTGTGATCTGAACGCCATTCAGTAATAATGTGCACTCAGATTTGAGCTATCTGGGGATATGTTGAATGTACCTGTTTTATGCAATGGCTGCACAGTTATATATTTTTATGTATTTTATTGTCTTTTGTTGCCATGTGTTCAATGGAGTTTTGCCTCTGTCCTTGGAGATAATTGGATTACTTCCCAATTACCTCCAGGATAGAAGACTCTGTGGAACTGGTTTTGGGCAGAAAAGCCATGCTTCATTTGGACACAAAGGACTTCCGACTAACTTTTGAACTAATGGAAGGATTTGCATGATTTTTCATTATGTTTTTATTTAAAGTGCTGATTCTGAATATGTATGTTTTATGTGAATATGATGAATATTTGTAAAGTTACAGTATATGTGTAAAAAGTGTATTTTTCCTGCCTGTGATTAATTACATTAACCCATTGTGTTCAGTAATTATATCACAGGCAGAGAGGAGGGATTGTATGTTGGTACTGGGTATGTTTTACGGTTTTCCTGTAAACTATTGGCTGTACTGTGTCCCACCCTGTGAGATGTCCCCTTGCATGGGGACTTGCATAAAAGCCAGTGTATGGTCATTAAAATCAGATCATCTTGTACCTTTCTTGAAGCCTTGGCTCATGTTTGGGGGATTGGAGAACTACACTCTGGGGATTGCTATAATCACTATACTCCCCAGGGTATGATCACTAAGCTCTTCTAAGAGCTTGTTCCTGTTCCTGCTCTCTGGGGAAAGAGAGGTTCACCCACTGGAAGCTGGATCCTGGACTTGGGTCCAGGGTGGGTGGCGCCAGCAAGACCCCGGCGCAGCTGCATCACTGGAAGTGGGGTCTGCAGTGCTGATGGTGTCGGTTGGAGTGCTTGGAGTCCTTAGCGAGCACTAGGAGCATCGATTGCCGGAGGTACTCAGTCGGAGTGCCAGCGGTCCGTCACAGACGGGATACCTTCCCACCTGCAAAATTGGGTAAGGGACCAAAAACCTCACACCCTGCAGGAGGCCGCCAAGCTAGCGGACGAGTTCCTAGATACCCGGAGGGACCAGCGCACCCAAAACTGACCAGTTTATAACCCTACCCCAACAATACCAGCCATGACCTCCACTGTCCAGCCACGACCCGGGGTAAGCCAAAATACCTACACCCCCAGGTACACTGCACGTCCTTCGATTCGTTGCCACACCTGCAACCAGCAGGGGCATATCCTGCGAGACTGCCCTCGCAACCGACCCATGCCAAGCTGGAATAATACAGCACTGAGCAGCCATATACTGTGTGCAAACAGAACAGTATGGAGCACCCGAGACCGTCACTCCAATGGAAGAACCGCTGGGGACGCTGCATGAGGTGAACCCCATCCAGGTCGCCTCAGATAACCGGCAAGGACACTGACAAGAGGTACATATGGAGGGGAAAAAGGTACAAGGACTTTGCGACTCTGGGGCTACCTTAACACTAGTCCCGAGTCATTTGGTACCTAAAAACAATCTAACTGGGGACTGTGTTGCTGTATGGGTGGCGGGGGGGGCAATTTACAAAGTACCTACTGTTAAGGTACATTTGAATTTGGGAGCAGGGCACGGGAATGTGGAGGTGGGGATGATGCAGGATTTACACGCTGACGTCATTTTGGGCAACGACCTGGGGAAGCTGACTTCAGCTTTTGTTCCGTACAGGAAGCATATCCAGTTGTGACCCGGCAACAGGCCCGCACCACAGCTCCACCTAAACACTCTGAGGCTCAGGTAAGCAATGAACTTCCCATGCCCGCTGTCATGCCCTGGGCGACCCCCCTAGAATTTGGTTCTGAAGTGGCCCTAGATCCTTCCCTGCAGATCTACAAAGATTGCATAAATAAAGACCAGGCAGGATTAGAAGGGGCGAGATACACCTAGGACAAGGGACTGCTGTACCGCCATGCAGAAAAAGTAGTGTCCGGATCCATCCAATAGTGCATCGGAAGTATAGACTGGAACTATTATGTATCGCACATGACATTCCCCTGTCTGGGCACTTAGGAATCAGCCGCACTAAACACAGGCTGACCCAGAACTTCTTTTGGCCAGGTATCTCACAGGACGTTAGAAGATATTGCCAGACCTGTGATACCTGCCAGAGGGTAGGGAAGAGAGGAGACCGATACAAAGCTTGGCTCCATTCTCTCCCCATAATTGAGGAACCCTTCAGTAGGGTGGCGGTAGATCTTATAGGACCCGTAGCAAAATATGTCTTGACCGTGGTGGATTATGCCACCAGATACCCTGAGGCAGTGGCCTTGATGAACGTGCACGCGGAAACCGTAGCAGATGCCCTGATGCGAATATTCACCTGCGTGGGATTTCCCCGGGAAATTAGTTCGGATAGGGGCACTCAGTTTACCGCCGAAGTCGCACACCAGCTCTGGAAGATATGTGGGGTACAACAAATCTTGAACTCCGCTTATCAACCCCAGTCTAATGGGCTCTGTAAACGATTTAACGGAACACTCAAACAGATGATCCGTACGTTCATAGACACTCAGAAGGACTGGGAAAGGTTTTTACCCCACTTGTTATTCGCATATAGGGAATTACCCCAAGAATCCACCGGGTCCTCTCCCTTTGAACTGTTATTCGGGAGGAGAGTGAGGGGCCCCCTTGATTTAATCTGGGAACACTGGGAGGGAGAAGGGACTATTAATGGCACACCCATCGTACTAGAGTTTAGGGAACGCCTGGAGGTGCTGACTCAGACCGTACGCGACAACCTCCAGACGGCCCAACATTGACAATGCAGATGGTACGATAAGGGAGCCAGGGACCGCAGCTTTCAGGTTGGGCAAACCGTCCACAAGGACAAACTGCAGGCTTCCTGGCAGGGCCCATACAAGGTGGTAGAACCTTCCGGCAACAGGCGCGGGAGGCAAACGCATGCTCCATGTGAACATGCTCAAGCCATACCACGAGCGCACCGAAGAAGTAACCACGATCTGTGCCCCTGCTACCTAGGATTTTGATAATTTCCACTCCCAGACCTCCTAGACCAAGAGGGCCAGAGCAGAGACCTGGGAGTACAGCTAGGAGAGCAGTTAAACCCCCAGTAGCGAACCCAAGTCGAAAGGCTAATCCAGGAAAAACTTTTTCCAATCTACCCGGGTATACCCCGTTAGCCACTAACAAGGTGGAAACCCTCGACCAGACTCCCCTTCGCCAATCCCCTTATCGCATACCGGAATCCATCAAAGAAAGTATGCGGAAGGAGATTGATGAAATGTTGCAGTTAGGGGTGATAGAGCATTCTGACAGCCCCTGGGCCTCTCCAATAGTACTAGTACCGAAAGGGGACGACCTGTTTCTGTGTGGACTACCGGAGGCTCAACGATAAAACGACTTCTAAAGCGCTCACCCTATGCCCCGGATAGACGAGCTCCTAGACAAAATGGCCAGGGGCCAGTACCTCACCACGATAGATCTGTGTAAAGGGTACTGGCAAATTCCGCTAGCCGAGGACGCCATCCCCAAGTCGACATTTGTCACCCCGTTTGGCCTGTCAGTTTAAGGTCATGCCATTCGGAATGAAAAATGCCCCAGCTACCTTTCAGAGGATGGTAGATCGGCTACTGAATGGGTTTAAAGAGTACGCATGCTTCATTGGTCATACTTATCCCTCCACTGCCCAGCAGTTGGGGAATTAAACTTTCCCAATAAAGCAGTGGGATGGAGCCTGTAATAGTACAAAGGGGTATAAGGAACTGTCTCTGGTTCCCTCATGGGTTTGCCACTACTGAATAAAGTACCTTCTTACCTATTATGACTGTAGCTAAGTGGGTATAGGGAGGTGTCTTCCATGAACTTTAAGTTGACCACATTATTAACTGACAGCTCATTTAAGCGGTGCAGATGCACATTCCCAGTTCCCTTAACCCTGCAAAGGTAATTATTGCAGTTTTTAATAAACTTAAATAATGACCTTTGTGAGTTTACTCCATATCTAGTGGCTGTCTAATAGACAGCTCCTAAAAGGAGTTCCAAATTTTGGTCACCTAACTGACGCTGGACATCCTCACACTATGCATGAGGACATCCAGTGTCATCTGAAACTCTGTAGGAAAGCACTGTATAATGCTTTACTATGGGGGAAGAACTGATGCCATTGCCGCGCATGTAGCAGACCTCTTCTGCAGCACAGGGAGGGGGGGAGTTTGACAGGGGGTGTAACGCAGTGCCTGTTCCCTGAGTGGTACCTCCGCTCTAGATTTCAGGTCCCAAAGTGAAGCAGTAATTATAACTCTTGCATACCCAAACATCAGTCGAGACTTGATTAAGGTTACAAGTGAACTTTTTATTATGGCCAAGTTGCCTACGTAGATACACAGACCCTCAGCGTGGGGTCTCCATGGTATTCAATAGAGAGTTTCCAGGTGGTCTATTTTCCAGAATTGCCATATTTTTCCCAGAGGCTTATAGCCACCTTATTGACGCCGCGGCAAGCCAAGCAGGTGTTGATTGATACATGCTTCAGGCTCACCCCGAGAGGGAACTAATGACGTGCTAATCAAATTTGTATAAGACTTTGACTGGGGTATACTTATGGGGGCCGCAAGATGCTCCACCACAGTGCCATTTGAAGGAGTGCAATTGTCGTTCTACAGAGACTTCTCGAAACACACCATAATGTGGAGGAAGTCTTTCCTGCAGATTACCCAGCTACTTCGCGAACATACCATTCCTTAGAAGTGGGGCCCACACCGACTACAGGTGGATAAAGCACGCCTCTGAGATATCGACCTTCCTTCTGTCACTTTGGCCTGCCAACACTGACTGCACAGGAAGCACCGTGCCCAACTTGGACTGTCGCAGAAATGACCCCCTTTGTGCCCAGAGGAGCGACCCCGAAAACAGCTGCATTACCTTCCTGATAACGCTGTAGATGAGCATGTTCCCCTTCTCTCTATCTGTTGCAGTTAGTAAGAGTTCTCAATGTTCCCTATAATTTTGCAACAACCCCACTGGCTCAGTATGCTGCCAATAAGTTTACCATGTTCAGTTCTCTCCCTCCCCCCCTTACTTTGGAGTGTGCTAGGTACCCCTTGTTTTGGCTTACCATAGGCCTTTCTCCGCACACTCAGCAAGTAACCCAGGCCCTCCCATCCTGCTATGACACTAAGCCAACACAGAGGCAGGCTATAAAAGGACTATATGCCCAGAGATGCCCAATGTCTATTGTAAAAGCAGCACAGCACTACTCAGCCTATGGGCATTAAACATTTGCGCCCCCCAGGCCCAGCTTGATACCCCCTTAGACCGAGCGAGAGTGGGCTGAATAGCTCATATAAAACTAAAATTGGGTTGTTCTCCTGTTTGTATTAAAATCTGTTTATGACTTATGACTTATGTTATGCCTGCGTTATAATGTCCGGGAACCACAAGGTCACCTCATTCCAAAATTAGTTCCATAGCGGTCGCAGCTAAGTTCAATTCCAGAGAAGGTAAAGTGCCGAACCAGGGGCACCAAGGCAAAGTTGCTTGGGGAGGCTGGGCATTTTAACTCCTAAAAGGGGTCTCAGATCTGGGCCATAGTCGGTAGGTAGGAGGCCACCTTCCACACTCCTCCAAGACTTGGGTGCATTTGAAGTTTAGGGAATAACCCTGTATGTCATGAAAGATTGTGATCATCCTCACACTTTTTAATATACATAGTGCTGGGAGTGTTACTTTAACATAGCAGAAGTACTACCACATTTCTCACACACTGTTAGCAAGAATATAGGTAGTATCTGGAGTGAAGGGTTTAAACTTTAACAATCTTAACGTAATGAACTGGCAGTTATTTTATCAAGTCTGATTTTTATATGCTTGATTGTTGTTTTTTTTTTCTCCATTAGGCTTTTATACAGACTATGCACTCTTCTAAGGCTCCTGTTGATGAAGCTTTCTTATATGCCAAGGTGAAATCATAATTACTTTCAGCATGTGGGTTGGACTTATGCTTACAAAATTGATTTATGTTAATGATACAGTGCTTGGTATAACTGTGCAACAAAGAGATTATTGAATATGCACTTTTGTAGATAAATAAAGTTGGCATTTGTGTATAAGCTGGTTATACCAATTTCTAATTTTTTTATGATGATAGACTATCAGTGTACAATTTATATGTATGTACTAACGCAGGGCCGGATTAACATAGGGGCTGATGGAGTTGCAGCTCCAGGCCCAAGCCCATGGAATAGGGCGATTTAAAAAAAAAAAAAAAATTTTTTTTTTATTTATTTATTTATTTTTTTTTTTTACACACTACTCTTAGGTTTGCCACCTGACTGGTATTTTACTGGCACATCCAGTATTTGAGGCTGCCTGGACGTGCCGGTATTGCAGTAATACCGTCAGTACAAATGCAGGTATTTTTCTCAGTATAAACGGAGATTACTCTGCAATACCAGCACCGGCCAGTAGGGGTCACTGTGTATGGAGAGAGGCAGGGATAGGAAGTTACAGCATATCTCTGCCTCTCTCTACTACTCACTGATCCATGGGGGAGCAGCTACACAGCACAGAGAGTCCAGACAGCAGCTCTACAGCTCAGGTAAGTGAGGGATGGGGGGGGGGGAAGGCAGCAGGGAGACATGGGAACACTGAGACACTAGGGGACACATGGGGACACAGACACTAGGGGACACTGGGAAACCTGGGGACACTGGGAAATCTGAGGACCCTTTTTTCTACACTCACTACATACACCTTTTCTCTGTCCCAGACTATATACCAGGAACTTCTGCCTGCTAGTAAGAAGGTAAGGAGACAAGTGGACATGTGAGTTCTAGGGGAGAGTCTTTAGAAAGCGTGGAGTAGGAGCATCATTTGATGCATTTATGTCAAGTTCAGGGTGCTGCCTGCATAGTATGCCCTTAGTTGGACAGCCTGCATGATTGGCAGGCAGCCTGACATGCATTCATGCCAGGCTGGCCTTCCAATTCTTTGGACAAACATGCCCCCTTTTCGGCAGGTCTGGTCATGTGATTTGCGTCAGTGGCACACCCTTTTATCCTGCCCATTGACTTCCTGCTTCACTGGACACTGCTGTTAGGGGTTATGGATTTACTTGAAAAATGAAAACATAAATTAGAGAGAGATTAGCATAGAGTATGTGTTTTCGTATAGCTGCTTCCTTTCCCTCCAACACCATCTCCATCAGATACATGACGCTTGGGAGGTATGACTGTTTTAGTGTTTTTGGTCGATAAGATTCTGTAATTAGGCCCCATCATAATTGTCAGCACCAGGCCCATTGGGCTCTTAATCTGGCCCTGTACTTACGGTAATATGAATAGGTAATTTCTCTTTTATATTGTTCTGAGTTTAATAACGTTTATCCCTACAGTTTGAATTTGAGTGCCGTTCCAGAGGTGCTAATATTCTTGCATACCCACCTGTGGTGGCTGGAGGGAACAGAGCCAATACCCTGCACTATATAAAAAACAATCAAATAATTAAGGTCAGTGTTTGGTGCAAGTTTTTCTCTGTAGGATAAGGTTTACTTTAATCTCTGCATGAAAGCAAATCATGTATGATTTTACTAAATTAGTGGGCTGTTGTAAATATGTTGAAAATATTTTCCAAATATAGCTACTCAAAATATTTATAAGATAAAAGCATGGTTTGTGAATCACACTGTAGGGTTTCTTATTTACTTTGAAGAAAAGCCGTATATCATAGTATATACCCAGAATAGAAGGGGGAAAAAGCACTATACAGAACATGGAGTATACTGATTTAACAAGTGAATATAGTGAAAAAGTAATAAATCTGCACACTACCACTTTTTAGAGCCAATTGAACCTGGCTGTGAATACAGCAGCAGTTGGTGTCTATGAGGTTCCTATGTTGGGACTCAGTGTTTTGGGAGATGTTATATTTGTTCCAATTGTTTAAAATTGTTTTTATAATTTAAATATATTTACACTTTAAATAGCCCTCTGTCTACTGCTCCAGTATACAGCAAGAGAGTGTTACTCCTAGTAACGCAGAGCTGCTATATATGGAGTTGGATTCTGTGGGAGAGTTTATCTTCATGTTTACATTTGGTATGCTATCCTGTTTCCATCTACACTATTGTCAATTCTTATTTTTTTGAGAATCCCCCAAAAAGTCCTTCAGTCGTGTGGTGGATCATCATCAGCAACTGCTGCTGTATTCACAGCCAGATTGAACAGCCTCTGAAAATTGTGAATGTGCACATTTATTACTTTTGCACTACATTCACTTTTTAATCAGAAAACACTATGTTCTGTATATTTTTTTTCTTGTTTTCTGGGTATATATACCTCGATATACTGCTGTCTTTCAGAGTAAATATCTATTTAGATTTAGTTTTTTACCATTTTCTGTTGAGTGTATAGAAGGAGTAAACATATATGAGTGTTTTTTTTTGTTTGTTTGTTTTATATTTTTGCTGTGCAAAAGTGTATAACATGCTTGAGGTGCCCCAACGGTAGTCCACAAGTTGATCAACATATATATATATATATGTTGGGCATATGAGAGAACATGCACAATTTTATTATTTATAACTCATATTCATGTCCTAGCTGTAGGCATGCATGCTTGTAAGTACAGTGGTAGGCTAGCTATGTATGGAAAACAACATGAGTAAAATATCAAGGTAACAGATTATTTGAACTAGGGATTAGGATCTTAGAAGGTAACTACTTACTGCCACGATATGTGACCCACTGAGTTGCTTCAGTGTGATAAATCAATGATACTTAAGCTTAAAATAAACATCTAGTATAGTATAGACATAGACAGCCGGTTGTGGTAGAGTTTGTGCCATGTGTTTCCAGTGTCTTACTCGCTGGGAAAAGTGAGTATTTATTGCAAAATAGTAAGATTCTTTGGGAGCCATAGTGACTTGCAGCCTGCTGGGATGGGTTTTTGTGTTTGTCACAGTTCTTCTGCACATATATATTCTGATATTTAAATGGTGACAAAGCATTTGAGACTTATGTAGGATATATTTTTTTATTGAAATAAAAATGTAATTGTTGATCGCTGGACTTTGAATAGCTCGTCCTTATCTGCAAGAATTAGTCATCTGTATATGTGCATAATACCACTCAAAAAAATGAAAACAAGAAAAGAAAGTACCTTGTTTTATACTCCATGATATTTAGTTGTTTTTGTTTTGTTTATTTTTTTTCTTAATTTCAGCCAGGAGAAATGGTGCTGTTGGATGGTGGTTGTGAAGCATCCTGTTATGTGAGTGACATTACACGTACGTGGCCTGTAAATGGCAGGCAAGTAAGAGAGAAAAAAAAAACATATTTCGTCTGTCAGTAACATGCTAAATAGAAGATTTCTGATTCTGAGACCACATTTTTAGACCAAATTAAAATTCATACTATTTATATGGAAAATAAGACAGTTAATTAAAGGTAAACAAAATAACTGACATGAAGGTGGCAATTTTGCATGTTGCAGAGACAGATCACTGCGTCAGTAGTGGTACTAATCTTTCCTCTTTTGTATCTAGTTTAGTTAGCTTATTGACTGCGGGGTAACAAAGATATTTTTCTGCTAATGGTGAATGTGTTGTGGGTACTCACTACTATTGTTGTTATTATTTTTGTTATTGGCATTTATATTGTGCCAACTTATTCTGCAGCACTTTACAAATTTATAAAGGAGGACATTTAACATTAAATGACACAATTACAAATTGGTACATGAACAGTAGATTGATGAGCACCCACCCAAACGAGCGTACAATGTAATGGAGGTGGGTATAAATGAGTTGGAATGTAGCAGATCTGGAAGGTGAGAGTGGAGTGGGAATGAGAGAGAGGTTTGTGAAATAACGGTTACCCTGGGAGGCCATAGGCTTCTAAAGAGATGGGTTTTGAGGGACTTTTAAAATTATTGAAGACTAGGTGACAGTTTGATCTGAGTAGGCAGGTTTTCCAAAGGAGTGCAGCTGCCAACAAGAAGTCATGTACAACCAGTAAAAAGGAGAAGGTCAACAGCAGAGTGACCGAGAGGGGGCGTACCTATGAATTAGTAAATAATTAGAAGTATGTTTTTCCAAGAGAGGCCATGTAAAATAAAATAAAAGAGGACGTAGGAAAGAGTCTTGTGTCTTGAGACAGGATGAGGGGAGAAGTGTTATTAGAGAAGTATTATTATTAAGTAGTGGCCTTTGGAATTAGTTGCAATAAGATCATTAGTCACTTTAGTCAGAGCAGTCTCAACAGAATGAAGGGAGTGGAAGCCAGATTGAAAAGTGTGAAGGAGAAAGTTGTAGTTGGGAAAGCGTGTCAGACAGTAAAGGCATGTCATTACAGAAACTTTGAGGAGAAAATTAGCAGAGATATGGGTGAAAGTTAGAAGAGAAAGATGGACGAAGATGATTTTTTAGGATGGGTACAAAAGTATCATGTTTAAGAGAAGTGCCAGAAGAAAGCAAACAAGCAATTGCGTTAAGGTGAAGTGGAATAAGAGCAAACTAACAAATATTTAGGAGAGAAGAAAGCAGAAGCGCAGACACGTCCTGTTCAGAAGCTAGGGAGACGGCCTGAAAGGCTGGAGAGGCATAGAAATAGTCTGGTTGACAGAGGAGCAACAGGGGGGAAATTCTTTCCTTAACTCAAGCTCAGGGGGTACACGATAAAAATCCTGGTAATGACGGAGGTGCAACCGCCCCCACATGGGCTGAGGACCACAATATGAGCAGGTCCATCGGGTGGCCCATGTATTCAGGGCCACCCGATGAACACGTGCAGTGAGGGGCCCGGTCGTACGCTGCAGTGCACTAATAGCGCGACCTGTCCTTTCTAACCTGACCACAGTGCTGGGAGAAAGTGAGACGTACACTTCCTTCCAGCTGTAACCAAGCTGCGCGGGAGGGGGCCGCAAAGGGAGTGGAGCAGAGCGGGAAAGGAGATGGTATGTGTGTTTTGGGTGTCAGTATTTATGTAGTGTTTGTAACTCTGTGTGTGTGTGTCAGTGTGTATCTGTGTGCTTATCTGTATGTCTGTGTATCCGTGTGTCAGTGTGCATATTTGTATGTCTGTGTATTTGTGTGTGGGTCAGTGTGGGTATGTGTCAGTCTGTATATGTGTATGTGAGTGAGTGTATCTGTGTGTGTCTGTATATCTGTGTGTGTCAGTTTGTGTATCTGTATGTCTGTTGTATCTGTGTGTGAGTGTATCTATGTGTGTATCTGTATATCTGCGTTTGTGTCTGTTTATCTGTGTGTGTGTCAGTTTGTGTATATGTATGTCTGTGTGTCAGTGTCCATATTTGTATGTCTGTTGTATCTGTGTGTGTGTCAGTGTGTGCATTTGTATTTCTGTGTATCTGTGTGTGCATCTATATTTGCATATTTGCATGTGTGGCAGTGTTTGTATCTGTGTGTCTGTGTAATTGCCAAGGCCAGCCGGTCCATAGGTCCCACTGGTACCATGGCTCCGGGCGACACTTTGACAGAGGCTTCATTTTGCCACCCCTGTCAAAGTGCCAGGAAAGTCCAGTCTTCCCCGATCAGCTTGTCTTCCCAGGGGCCAGCCCACAGCAACAGCCCTGCTGTAAGTGAATTTACCACTGAAGATCTGGCAATCCGAGATTACTAGCTGTGTTTACAACAATTTGCGGAAGGGCTGTTGCTATGGGATGGTCTCCGGGAGCAACATAAGTCCTTTTTGTGTCTGGCTATGTGTGCTATTATTGCCAAATAGCCAGTACAGGTGGCAGGACATGCAGAAATACAGGAGTTGGACTGAGCCAGCAACAGTGAAGACAAGAGGAACGGAGCTGCAAGGAGTGAATTCCGACTCTGCTTCAGCTAGGATCCACTGCACTGCGAATACAGAAAGGGAAGTAATTATTAGTTTAAATGCACACAGTGTGCTGGACACAGAAATTACAATCCCAGCAGACACTACATCCCCAGCACACACACACTACATCCCTAGCACACACACCACACTCCTAGCACACATACAAACACACTACATCAGCAGCACTTAAACTACATCCCCAGTACACACAAAAACACACTATATCCCCAGCACACACTGCATCCCCAGTGCGCACACACACACACAGACACATTACATTTCCAGCATACGCACAGACACGCTACATACCTAGCGCACGCGCAGACACACAATATATCCCTAGCACGCACACACACACACTACATCCCAAGCATACTCACACAGATATTCTACCTTCCCAGCACACACACAGACACACTAAATCGCCAGCATACACAAAGACATGCTACATCCCTAGCACACATATAGGCATGCTACATCCCCCAACACACATACACACAGACATGCTACATTCCCAATATACACACACAGACAAACTACATCCCAAGCACTCACACTACATCCCCAGCATACACACATAGGCACTCTACATCCCCAGACTAATGGCATGCATCCCACATGATAAATTAACTTACTCCTTTTTGGTTTGTTATTGTTAGTGATTTATGTTTATTGTACTTTGCTAATATTTTAATACCACTGCAAAAGCACATCTGTTGGGATGTTTCATTTAGTGTGCATTAATCTAAATATGTTACTGGAATGTATTTATCTAATCATTATATATTTTACAGTTGCAAGAAAAAGTATGTGAACCCTTTGGAATGATCTGCATTTCTGCACAAATTGGTCATAAAATGTGATCTGATCATCATCGAAGTCACAACAATAGACAATCACAGTCTGCTTAAACTAATAACACACAAAGAATGAAATGTTGCCATGTTTCTATTGAACACACCATGTAAACATGGAAAAAGTATGTGAACCCTTGGATTTAATAACTGGTTGAACCTCCTTAGGCAGCAATAACTTCAACCAAAAGTTTCAGATCAGTAGTTGCAGATCAGATGTGCACAACAGTCAGGAGTAATTCTTGACCATTCCTCTTTACAGAACTGTTTCAGTTCAGCAATATTCTTGGGATAAACACAAGGACATATATATAAAAACCCAAAGGTGATATATACAAATAGAGGGTGGTTGGGAACAATACAACCTGGATATGGCTGAAAATAAACGTGGAATCTATAAAATAGCAAAATACAAAATATAGTGAAGTAAGTAAGGCAAAAATGGATTTGCACGTGGTAGAGAACTTACAAGAAAGGAGTAGTAATCACGCCTGTCACCCTGTCAGGGGTACTTTCCACATTGAAGGTCGAATATAAATGGCGAAGACTGACAATATCACTTTTTCTTCAGCTCAGGAATAAAATATCCCTTTTTCCTTCAGCTCAGGAACAAAAGAAAAAAATATAGATAGTGCAGATTGTATAAAAATAACAAGATTTATTCCAAATATTGCACTTACAAGAAATCAGAAGTTAGACAGCATATCTCCATCATGAAGTAATGGCCGGGTCTCCAGATGAAAGTAAAGAGAGATCCCAAAATGGAGGTACACAAAATTAAAATTGAAAAATAAAATAAATAAAAATAACAAATGGACTATAATAACAGCTGTATATTAGCATAAAAAGTCCAAAAGTAGTATCCCTGAGGAAGTCACCACAGTGACGAAACGCGTTGGATACTACTTTTGGACGGCTACTCCTAGGGAGAGTAGCAGCAGTGCTGAACTTTCTCCATTTATAGACAATTTGTCTTACCGTGGACTGATGAACAGCAAGACTTTTGGAGATACTTTTACCCTTTCCAGCTTTATGCAAGTCAACAATTCTTAATCGTAGGTCTTCTGAGAGCTCTTTTGCGCGAGGCATCATTCACATCAGGCAATGCTTCTTGTGAAAGGCAAACCCAATACTGTGTGTGTTTTTTTTATAGGCTAGGGCAACTGTAACCAACACCTCCAATCTCATCTAATTGAATTCAGTTGGCTGACATCTCACTCCAATTAGCTCTTGGAGATGTCATTAGTCTAGGGGTTCACATACTTTTTCCACATGCACTGTGAATGTTTACAAGGTGTGTTCAATAAAAAGATGGCAGCATTTCATTCTTTGTGTGTTGTGTGTCATCTGTGACTTAGATGATGATCAGATCACATTTTATGACCAATTTGTGCAGAAATCCATATCATTCCAAAGGGTTCACATACTTTTTTCTTGCAACTGTATTCTGGTTTTAATTATCATAATACATAGCCTGACGTAGGAAGTTATTGAAGGACGTTTTGAGGTGACTGAGGCAAAAGGTGGGTTAATTGGTATGTTGATGTCCTGAAGAGTTAGGCAAAGTTGGCAAGCCTGGCAGCAAAATGGATAAGAGGATAAGAGACCCATTACTGTTTGCAGTAATGGGTCTAAAGAGATTGTGGCGAAACCAACCTCGCCACGTGTCCTTGGAGGGGGCTGCTTGCCCGCCTGTTGCCTTTAGACTATGGCCCCTGTTCTTTTTCCCTGCAGAAAGGCTGGTTTGTGCCTTTCTGCGGACTGTTAAAGCCATGCTACCCCAGATAGCTATGCCATGGAGCCCAGCAGTATACTGAAAGACTGTATGAAAGACTTTGGCTCCATGGCAATTGAACTGTATGTATGTGATCTGGGCGCCATCCGGTAATATTGTGTGCTCAGATCTAAGCTATCTGGGGATAGGTAGAATGTCTGTATTTTATGTAATAAATGTAACCTTGTATATTTTATTGTATTTTTATGTCTTTTATTGTCCTTTGTCTGCCATGTGGCTAATGGAGTTTTGCCTCTGTCCTTGGAGATAATTGAATTACTTCTCAATTATCTCCACTATAGAAGACTCTGTGGAACTGGTTTTGGGCAGAAAAACCATGCTTCATTTAGTCACAAAGGACTTTCCCTTAACTTTTGAACCCCTGGTCTGATTCGTGCCATTTTTTTATATGTTGTTCCCCTGAATGGATTGATTATGAAAATGTATGTTTTATGTTTGTGACATGTATATTTTAGAAGTTATAAATATTGTGTAAAAACTGTATTCCTCTGCCGGTGATAATGAGATTACCCATTGTGTTCAGTAATCATATCACATGCAGAGGGGAGGATTTTGTGTGGGAGTGTCTGGGTGTATTGTACGGATTGATTGGTTGTTTTGTAACGCCCTGTGGGCTGTACTATGTTTGTGGATTGGGAATAAAAGAGACTGTATGTGACAGTACAGGGAGTTCCTGCCTAACCCTCAAAGTGAAGTGTCGTCACATTATTGGGGGAGGATTTATTGTATGCTGTTCCAGTTTGACTGCTAGGAGAGTAAACCTATTCGTATGGTTCCTATTCAACTGTCTACAGCATTCATATGCTTGGGAGAATTGATTTGTTTCTCCGGTTCGGTGATTGTGGTGTCTGCCAGAGTGCTTGGAGTCCTCAGGAAGCGCTAGCAGCATCCTTCAACGAAGGTACCCAGTCGGGGTGCCAGGCGATCCGTTACATTGGTGGCAGCGGTGGGATGGCATCCTAGTGCAAGGTAAAGCAGCTCAGAGACACAGGTCGTTTGGAGTTACAATTTGAGGGCAACGCCAGTACCCGTACAGCGCCCCTATCTACGAAGGAACTCACAAAATGGAGGAGAAGTTGCAAGATAGATTGTACTGTTACGTATCCCTGAGGTCAGGAGCAGTGTCAGAGGAAGACATGTTGAGGTACAGAGAGAGTGCCAGAGCTGGGTTGTGGGACGAAGCCCTAGAGGAAGTACAGTATTCGCGAGGGGATCAGCGCCACAGCAGAAGGCAGCGAATCCTGGCTCGAATGGCAGAGCGGATGCCCCTCCTGAGGAAAAAGACCGAAGAAGCGTGGGTGATTAGACTCGAGATTTTAGTATACTGGCGCTCGACGACGCATACCAGGTGATACAGTGATATGCAGCTCAGTGTGTCCCCGAGTTGGCAGAGTATGAGTTTTTGGAGGGGCCTGTTTGTCAACCTCCTGCCCTGCGACTATGGCCCGGGGGTGTGTGGCCCTTTAAGAACATTATTGGGGCTTATGGACTTTCATTGAACTGGTGCTGGCCCTTTAAATACATTTTAGGGCATGGGGAAAATTGGGACGTGTTTGACACTGCTCTTTTAAGCCTGTGTCCCCAGACGTGGTAAAAGTACTTTATTCATGGCTTCTTTACACTTGGTTCAGTAAATGGAGCTTACTGAACCAAGTACCACACAGACGGACCACCCAAAAGTGGAAACGTGCAGGCAATTTACCTCCCAGGTTGGGAGCCTGCTGTAGGTAAATTGCCGACCGCTGGGTGGCTGCAGTTCGTGCAAACGAACACGTGGCGGCGGCCATCTTTGTTCATTCAAACGAGGCTACAAATTTAGACAAACACTGCTGACCCATACCTTCTTCTCCACTTCGACACTGCAGCTGGAGACCCGTTCGAAGATTCGAACGCTTGTTCAAATGGTATACAAAAGAGAGAAAGAAAGTCTGTCCTACACAATATGAATACAAAAAATTTATGAAAATACAGAAAATCAGTTAAAAAGTGTTATACTTTATTGTCCAAAACAAGAGAAGGGGGTGGAGGGAAAGATAAAAACACCTACACACATAAATAGGAATTCCCTAAAAGGGAAAAAACCTTGCACAGTGATAGCCGATGTAACAATGTATCACGAGAATAGCCTGAGACTCTATAATGTAACTAAAAATCTGTTACATGAGAATCAACTATTATCAAGCATCGGTGTATCAACAGTGCATAAAAGAAAAAAGGTAAAGAAAGTATGTACCACAGTTTGCAAATCCTCAATTCAAATGATTAACTTGTGTGGTCCGCCAAATATCGAGGCTATGAGATTAGTGTACCAGCTAGAGAGCTTGCAATACACTGCCTCGTATGATCAGTTTTTAAGGGGTAATTGAGATCTGACAAAGTTTTTGCACAGAGAGATAAAGTGGTATCAATAAAGATTCTAGTTATGAAGTGACTCCCCACAGAGTGAAATTCTGGGGCTCACCAAAAATTTTTAGCTGAAAATATAAACTGTTTATAAGTCTCACCTAGTTATTCGCTAAACAAGGATTCTAGGTACGAACAAACCAATGGGCTAGAAACCTTGTGAGAAAATCACAAGAATTGTATAAGAGTAAGGTAAGCCACTCAGGCTGGTGGTGAGTGAGCTAATCATGCAGCTAAACTAAGGTTCTAAATGCAGTCAAAAAAATCGCAAAGAAATGCAAAAATTACAAATAAGCGGATCAGGCTAGTAATGAATGGATTAATAATACCTGACAATGCACACAAAATAACTATACGTTCTTCTTATGCCCAACAATACCAGAAAAACTGGGTAAATCAAAGGAGATAAATTTATAAAGCCCTATATTCTAATAACAATGTCACTGATAGAGCTATGGACAGAGGAAAGAAGAATAGGTAGAATGGTGCCTTCATGGGCACCTGGTATAGTAAAGAGGTATATACAAAAGGTTGAATAAAGTAACTGTGTATACAATATTAAAGTAGCAACAGTCCTACAGATTTGCTGCTAGATAAATACCCTGGTTGGTCAAGCCATAAGGGTTCAATGAGGCGAAAAAACTGCCAACTGCATTATGCAGATTCCAGGCAAGTCGGCAGAGAATATAATAACCGATAAAAAAAAAAGTGGAAAGAAAATGCCTTTTAGGGATGGATGTTAAAGCTGGGAATGACGGGTAAGTATCAAAACCACAGACCTCCAATGTATCTCATGTTGTGTGGATACCCTAATCGGTACTTAAATTCATATTTCATTAAAGCAGCTATCATCCGTCTAAATTGTACGAGTCACATTCCGGCGGTTTAATAATAGCAGCCAGAAATGTGATAGCCAAGGCAGAGGCAGTAAAAGAAAAAAATGATAATAATGCCTCAGGAACAGCGATTCCTAGAAGCAAATCGGGTAAATGTCAAACCCAATAGAAATAAATTGGGTGGGTGTCAGCCTGACGCGCGTCTCGCCTGGATTAGAGGCTCATCAGGGGGGTTGTTCAAATGGGACAGTGTACAATAAACCGGTCGGTCATAAAGGACTTCCAGCTAACGTTTTATCTACTGGAAGGAATTGGCTGAATTTTGGATATATTTGTTATTAAGGTTTGCTGAGTTCGAATATGTAATTTATGAAGATTGAATATATATTTTTAAAGTTACAGTGTATGTGTAAAAAGTATATTTTTCCTGACTGTGATAATTACTTTAACCCATTGTGTTCAGTAATTATACCACAGGCAGAGGGGAATGTTTGTAATTGCTGGGAGTGTTTTATTGTAATGTACGTATGTTATTGGTTGTTTTACAAAACCCTGTGGGTGGTCCTATGTAGGGAAAAACCTGCATAAAAGAAAGCCCTTTGGTGCTAATTAAAACAGTTCTTCACCCTCAATATAGAGTCATGTCTCCTATTAGGGGAATTGCTATATCATGCTCCCTTGGATGATCACTTCTAAGCTCTTTTAAGAGCTTGTTCCTGTCTTGCTCTCCGAAGGAGTCTACGGTGTTTATGGTGTTGGCTGGAGTGCTCGGAGCCCTCAGGAAGCGCTAGGGGTATCCTTCAATGGAGGTGCCCAGTCGGGGTGCCAGGTGGTCCGTTACACTCTCCTCCAAGAGAGTATAGCTGTGAAGCTCTTACAAGCAATCCAAAGAACGATCCCAGGAGCAGGGATTATAGCTGGTATAGCTGTTCCCTACAATCACGAGACAAGGCCACGTGTTGAGGGTGAAGTGAACTGGCTTTAATGGGACCAAACTTGTCCTTTTATGACAATTCCAATGCATGGGGCACTCCCACATGGACCTTATTGGAGACTAATTTACAAAGTTGCAGACCAATAACAATCATGTTACAAGGCATGACACTCCCCTACATATCATACAATCCCTCCCTTCTACCTGGGAGATAATTGAGTCAGATACTGTATTAACTCAATTATCGCCAGGCAGAAAAAACACATATTTCTATAAAACCCCAAAACACATAAAATCCCCACAAATGTTACATCCACCGATAGCCCTGGGTGACCAACATATCCAAAAATCACCCAGATCCGTTCAGGGGTTCAGGAATTCTATGAAAGTCACATTTTGACCGACTGCATGCATGGTTCCCTGCCCAAAACAGGTCCAGAGAATCAGGCTGTGCGGTCGGTCTATTTCGGGAATTTGAAGTAAAGTCCAAAATACCGAACGTGGCCATTCGTGTTTAAAGTCAGTTTATGTTTCTGATTCGGGAGCTTATTCCCACTGAATGCTGATCGACTCCTGTTCGAATAGCTGAACATCCGTGGAAGTTATGTATTAAAGTGGTGTTCGCGCCGTCGAGTGTCCAATTTGAGTTCAATGCACTCAACGACCAAACATCGCTCATTGTGCTCACGGCTTAAGATGGCCGCCGCCACGTGTTCGAATGCTGCTTCGAAGTGCTTCGGGAGTTCAAAGTGTTACTGAGTGACTAATGTTCCAAGTCCAAAAGGCACGAACCAAGTCTTTAAACCAGTTTTCTACAGGGGCCATAGTCACAGGGCAGGAGGCTGACAAACAGGCTCCTCCAAAAGCCAATGGCGAGGTTACTTTTGCCACAATAATAATGCTACACATTATAACAGCCTCTAAGCTTTTATTGCAAGTAACTGGAAAACAACAAAAAAATCCCAATATCCAGGAGATTATTGCACAACTTGTATGGCAAGCAAAAATGGAAAAGGGCTTATTGATGGCCAGATGCAATAGAATCAATGAAATAGATTACTGGAATAGCTGGTTAAATACATTGGAAACTGTGGTAGTGAGCAATTAGTGGGTTTCCAAAAACATAATTTAAAATATTCTGGGAAATAACAAGTAGGGGTAGGGACGGGTTGCCTTGATCCTCCCCTTTTCCTTTTTTGGTCCTGCTTTTACAAATAGAAAGGGAGGGGAGCAGAATGCTTTCATTTGTACCCTCCAAACAAATCCACAGTCCAAACCTAGCAATATCAAAATAGATATCGCTGATTCAATACTGAACCTCGGGTAAACACATATTGCTAGCTTTTTCCCACGCTGTGCTGATTTCACCATGGCTGAGATCATCAGTTTTAATGATCTCAGCTAAGCAAATGCTTTCCCATAGGAAAGCATTGGGAGGATATTGCCCATGTTCTCTATGGGTAACATTTAGCACCTTCATGCAGAGCGTGTGACACAGGATTCTAGTGACCGTCTGAGTTACTGTCACTAGAGGTGTTACTAGGCAGCAATGTAAACACTGCCTTTTCTCAGAAAAGGCAGTGTTTACATTGAAAAGGCTACAGGGACAGGCTATAGACACCAGAATAACTACTTTAATCACTAGTGGTTCTGGTGACTATAATGTCCTTTAAGGAATTGCATTTTTCTCGTTGAATGTTAAACGAGAACGAACAAATAGTTTAAAACAAACCTGGCTCCTAACTTTTTTAGCTGGCTCCTACATTCTAAACAAATTTGTCAAGCCCTGCTTATAATGCAACTCAAAATCGGCTATCTCAGCAAACATTGAATGGGGATTCAGTTCCACCACCTGGCCATGTTGAGTTAAGCCTACCTCAGTACTACCTTATTCCAACGTGGGAGACAAATCAAATAGTGCTAGTGCTAAATAAGCTGAAATGTATTTAAATGAGCTGCTTGTAAGAGCATTGTGAACATGTATACAGTGCTAAATGACTGTGATAAATTGGGGTACTGTTAAGTAGTGGTTGGCTTAACACAATATGGCGGAACTAAAACCACATATTTGTTTGCTGAAAAAGGCGATTTTATGTAGCCTTATAGAATTTAAAGATGTATTTAACAAGTGTGCTGTTCCTTAATCTGTAATATTTGTCTTTATAATAGAATATATTTTCCTGTTGCCAAGGCTCTAAACCTAATTTTCTTGTTTTATACACTTTAGGTTCTCAGCTGCACAGCAGGAGCTGTACGAGGCAGTGCTTGAAATACAGAAGTCATGTCTTGGCCTCTGTTTCCCAGGCACAAGCTTGGATAGTATCTATCACCACATGCTGAGTCTGCTGTCTAAAAAACTGAAGGACCTTAAAATAGTACAGAAAGGCAGCCAAATTTTAAAGGTAAAAGCCCCTCAAGAACCTTTTCATTTGATAACAGCATTGTTGAGCTTTAGGCAGAAATGCATCCATGTTTTCAAAATGATCACAGTTTCAAAATGTCTTACCTTTCTTTAATCGATTCTTCTTCTCTCCCTCTGTCAGGATCTGTTCTTCATTTCTTCCTGTCTTCTCTAGTTTTCTTTAAAACATAAGACAAAGGAGGAAATACTTTGTCTTATGGAGGTTTCCTACGCCTGACCAGCGGAGGAGCAAAGTGTGCTTCATTTCCGGTGGTCAGAGCAATTATCCCACAATTCAGTATTCCCAAACGTCATGTCACTTAGAACGCCGGTGAAACTAACAAAATTTTTAACCTAACAAAATGAGGACAGTTTCTCCATTCATGTTAGGACGCAATTCAGGACTTTGTTCAGATCGGAATTTCATTTTGATGAATAAAACTCAGATCCTATTCGTGCCGCAGCTGCATCTTGCAGCCTCTTTGTAGATAACTCCCTAATCCCTACGGTATCAGGTAGCTATCTACCAAAAGGCTGACAGACCTAAATTGGTCTTTCAGCCAAATTTACTAATACTATGTAAAGATTAAATAACACTAAGGGGACATACCTACCGTCCGTCCCCCCCAGCCTCCACCCATTAGTTTCGGGTGGGGGCCCTAAATGAAAATGGTGGGGGGAACTATTGTCCTTCCCTCCTGGACCCCACCCCTGAGCGGCGGATGGGGTGCTAAATAAAAATGTTGGGGGGACCTATCGCCCGGCCCCCACCCCATAGCGGCGGATGGAGGACCTAAATAAAAATGGGGGGGCCTATTGTCCTCACCCCCCGGCCCCCAACCCTGAGCAGCGGGTGGGGGACCTAAATGAAAATGGGGGGGACCTATTGTCCTCCCCATGGCCCCCACCAGTGAGCGGCGGGTGGGGGCCCTAAATGAAAAGTTTTCAAGAACTTTGAAAATAAAATAAAATAGCAGGAAAAAAAAAATGAAAAAAATAAAAACCCAACTCCTAACTCTCTGGTTGTGTATTTTGCGCTTAGGTTTTTTATTTTATTTTCAAAGTTCGGGTATTATGGACTTTTATTTGACCTTTTTGGGATTTGTGATTTAGTTTTATTGTTCCACCTCACTATTTTTAGGGTGAAAGGGTTAGGTAGAGGTTTATTATTTTTTTTTATTTTTTTGTGGGGGGAGGTGACTAAGGGCTTGGGGACGCCTAGATACCTGCGGGGGGTTAACATTTTCATTTAGGGCCTCCACCTGCCGCTCAGGGCATAGCGAGTAGGGGCGGAATTTACTAATACTAAGTAATTTTTACTTAGTATTGGTAAATTTGGCTGAAAGACCAATTTAGGTCTTTTAGCCTTTTGGTAGAAAGCTCCCTGATACCATTGGAATTAGCGAGTTACCTGCTAAGCGGCTGCAAGATGTAGCCGCAGCACAGATCGGATCGGAGTTTCATTCATTCAAATGAAATTCTGATCCAAACAAAGTCCCGAACTGCGTCCTAACACGAATGGAGAAACTTTTCTCATCCTGTTAGGACGAAATTCGGTAGTTTCACCGACGTTCTGTCTAAGTGACATGACGTTCGGGAATACTGACAGGAAGCATCTCGAGATCACGGATCAAAGGTGAGAATTGTGGGAAAATTGCTGTGACCACCGGAAATGAAGCACACTTTGCTCCTCCGCTGGTCAGGCCAGTAGTCCCTGCTTTGTCTTATGTTTTAAAGAAAACTAGAGCAGACAGGAAGAAATGAAGAACAGATCCTGACAGAGGGAGAGAAGAAGAATCGATTAACCCCTTAAGGACTGGACTGTTTTTGCGATGTTGTACATTTGCGACCAGGCATATTTTTACACTTTTGTGGTGTTTGTGTTTGGCTGGAATTTTCCGCTCTCTCATTTACTGTTCCCATACAAATTATATATTGTTTTTTTCAGGACAAAAGGGGCTTTCTTTACATACCATTATTTATATAATCTCATGTATTTTAATTTAAAAAAAATAAAAAATATGATGAAAAATTGAAAAAAATACATGTTTTTTGACTTTTACTTGAAAAATCTTTTACTCATCTACAAAAGCGAATTAAAAAAACTGCTAAATAGATTAAAAATTTTGTCCTGAGTTTAAAAATACCCCGTGTTTACATGCTTTTTTGCTTTTTTTTGCATGTTATAGGGCTATAGGTACAAGTAGAATATTGCGGTTTCAAAACATAAATTTTTTTAAATTTATCAATAGTGACATTGTAACACTATTATCTGTCATAAATCTCTGAATAACACCCCACATGTACATATTTTTTTTAAAGTAGACAACCCAGGGTATTCAATATGGGGTATGTCCAGTCTTTTTTAGTAGCCACTTAGTCGAAAACACTGGCCAAAGTAAGCATTCATATTTGTTTGTGTGTGAAAAAAGTAAAAAAACTAAATTGAGCGCTAATTTTGGCCAGTGTTTGTGACCAAGTGGTTACTAAAAAAGACTGGACATACCCCATTTGCAATACCTTGGGTTGTCTTCTTTTGCAAATGGTATGCCATCATGGGGTAATTCTCATTCCTGGGCTACCATACGCTCTCAAAGGCAACGTAACCAACCTGGCCATTTTCAATGTAAAAATATTTGACCCATATATTTGACCTTGTAACTTTCAAAAATGCTATAAAACCTGTACATGGGGGGTACTGTTTTACTCAGGAGACATCGCTGAACACAAATATTAGTGTTTAAAAACTGGAAAACGTATCACAACAATTATATCATCAGTAAAAGTGCTGTTTGTGTGTGAAAAATGCAAAAAAAGTCACTTTCACTGACAATATCATCGCTGTGATATGTTTTACTGTTTTGAATCACTAATATTTGTATTCAGCGAAGTCTCCCGAGTAAAACAGTACCCCCCATGTACAGGTTTTAGGGTGTCGTAGAACGTTACAGGGTAAAATACAGTGCTAACAAATTCAATTCTCTGGAATTTCGGCCTGGGTTGGCAGGCAGGTCCCTCAAATTGCAATCAATAAAATTACTGAATTATGTAAAATATTACATAAATACGCACGTAGAATTTAAATATATATGCATATTTATATATTTGAAGTCTACGTGTATATTTATATAATTATTTATGTAATTTTGTATATGGACATATGTATATTTCTTATTATTTTTATTTACTTTTATATACATAGATATATATACAAATTCATTCTAAGTGTATTTTGATATAAATATATATATATTAATTTTAAAATACAGTTAGAATAAAATTTCATATAGATATAATTTTTTTTATTTTTTTATTATTATTTTAAAAATTTATTTAATTTAAATTACTTATTATTTATATTTTATAATAATATATATATACAATATATATAGTTATTATATATATTATATATATACGTGTGTAATTTAATTATAAGTGTATTTTTATATTAATATAAGTACATATTAATATAAAAATACACTTAGTATGGCATTATATATATATATGATATATAGACATATATTATATACACCTATATAATTATTATTATTTTTTTTATTAACATTAACTTTTTTTATTTTTTTTATTTTACACTAGCAGGGAGACTGCCTGTCAGCACAGACAGTCCCCCTGCAGGCAGCACTATGGACACCCATTGTGACCATGTGATCGCTGTGTTAAGCGATCACATGGCCCCAGGGGTCCTAATTCAGTGTGGGGAGACTGTCTGGGCTGCAGGCAGTCTCCCCACAACCGGAGCCACGCTGATCGCCGCCGGGGGAACGACGGCGATCAGGTAAGTAACGGAAACCGTTAGGACGGTTCAGGACCGTCATCGGTCCTCAAGGCAAAAATGCAGATGACGGTCCTGAACCGTCCTGGGTCGCTAAGGGGTTAAAGAATGGTAAGTTTGGCATGACAGTGCTGCTTTAATCAGTGTGCAAGTACCAGTTTGTAACTTTTTAGAGTATCAACATTCTATTCCCACTTATAAATAGTTTTTTTTTTAAAACTGCATTTTCACATCCAAACAAAATTCTGGAACTAGGCAGTTCTAGTAGTTCTCATATCTCTAGTAAATAATCAAGAATTGTGCAATCATTATTGCATTTTGGATTTCTTCAAACACTTATACAATCTGTGTTTTTATGCTTTTTTGTTTCTCTTTGTCTATGAGTGATTATTGAGTGTTGAGTATCCATCTACTCATTGGGGTAACCTCCCCAGATACAGATGTATGCAATGAGTAAATGCATTGCATCAGAGCAGTTACATAACCCCTCAAACATTGTTGATGCTCAGGATACTTGTCAGCATTGCTAGATTGCAAGATAATATAAACAATTACTCATTCCTCAGGTGAGAGAATGGTTGCAAAGTGAACATATGTATATTAATTATGAATTTTGCTAAGTTATATTGCTGTTAACTTGTACATCATTTGCTTTAATTGATATAAGAAGCATTTGTGTTATTATATAGAGCTAGAAATTGCTCTGTTTGCGCTTGGGCGGTACAATCCCCACCTAAGAATATGGTTTGTAGTAAATTAAGTGGTGTAATCTCTTGTTAATTTGTCGACAATCCAATTTGTATTTCTCCTCTTTTATTGTATATCCTCCATCATCCAGAGTGTCTTAAGGCACTACTCCTTTCCGCCATCATATAGGTTTATGAGTTTGTGATGCGTCAAAAGTTTAGGTTATATTTGTAAATTTTAAATATTCAGCGAGTGTGCCAAAAAAGGTAATGCAGAACAGAAAACCAGTCTCTTAGACAGTTTCCAAGAAGTTATAAAGTTATCAAGTCCCTTCTTCCTATAAATCCCACATATGTTTAAGAGCTGGTCCATTATAAAATGTACTTATAAAAACTTAGATTTCACCTGTTCTCACTATAGGCAGATCATCCATACACCTTAGAAGGCAAGAGCAGTACATAAAAAAATACATTCATGGAATGTTATCAAATAACATTTAGTAGAAACATCTTATTACTTTGTCTCCAAATAGCACCAGCACACAATAACCAAATTAGTCGGAACACTTCAGTCCACTGGCACCAGAAACTCTGCTTGTCCAGGCTAAAATTGTCCCAGTTTAGTAGATAGAGCCCCAAACGCAGTAATTGGCTGAGAGTGTTCACATCAAGGTATAGATAAGGGTACGGCAGAAACGTAGTTAGGCAATGGGACAGGCAGCACATGTTCTTAAATGGAAGACTAGCTAAATGTCTGATACCAGATAATTAGGAAAGGTAGCACATAATACTGAACACAGGTATCGGGTATGAGCATGTTTAAATAGGAGAAAATGTACATACGTCCCTATGTGTCCCACCTGCTACCTGGGTACTTCCCCTTTAAGAATCCACGTGATTGGCGGGCGTTCCTCTAGTCCAGGGCTGCCCAACAGGTAGATCCCCAGATATTGTAGAACTACAACTCCCATGATGCTTTGTCATTCTAAATGCATTCTAAAGGCATGCAAAGCATCATGTGAGATTTACCTCTTGGGCAGCCCTGCTCTAGTCTGATGATTGTGCAGGATCGTTAGGTCGGGCCTGAATGAATAGGTGTGGCTTCTGCTTTCTTTCGTGCAGCATGGTATAGCATTTGGAGAAAAAAAAATGGGTCGCAAGAGTATACTGAGAACGGGCAGCAGCTGAAGTAGCCTGCCCTTCGGTGGGACCCGGTTAAATCTCAAGCTGGTTTTTGCTCATCTTGTGCCATTACAGAGAGAACATATCTGAAGCATATCAGACTGGTCCCACCCATACGGGCAGTCCAGATCCGAAATGCCAGCAAGTTCTCTCTGCATGAGAGATACAGCAACCTCAGACGATCGCTTCAGCCTTGTTAGGCATCATCAGTGAGGCATAGCTGATATCTCCCTAGGCACCGTGAGCAAGGGGTCCACGTCTGGATTATCCCTTTAAACTTGTGGAGAACAAAAAAATGGGTCGCAAGAGTATAGCATTTGGCAGCAAAAAGGGATGGAGGTAAGTGTCAGGCTGGCCGAGGGCATGACAAAAATTAATTCCATGTTCCAACTCTGGCAGTTTCATTGAGGCAGTTCCAGTATTGTATAGACTTTAGGGATACAGTTATATGCGATGTAAAATCAGTACAGAGTTGTCACAGTTCACCAAACACGTTTCACTTCTCCAGAAAGTATTTTACACACTTACAAAACAAATAATGATAGAATCGCCCCATCAACAAATCTCTGAGGTAACTGGATCAATGGTAAAGTAAGATATACACACATGATCTTCCTTAACTAAGATTAAAAGCAAGTGCTATATACACATAGTCTTCCTTGACTTCAGATGAAATGCAGGAAAATGGCATAAAAAAGATAAAATAAGATAATATTAATTAGTGAGGCACATACTACAAACCCTACTCGTTTCGTCTCATAAGAGACTTCTGTGACGAGACCAATCTCGCCACTGTGCATTGGAGGAGCCTGGTTACCTGCCTGCTGCCTTTTGACTATGGACCGGCATTTAAATACTTTATTTTCCTATGCAGAAATTCATGTATTTCTGCCCTGGCGTTCTGTAGATTCTTGGATTTACTGAATGAACTCATTTGACCCAGATAGCTATGCCATGGAGCCTATTCGTGTAATACAAGACTTTGGCTCTATGGCGATTGAACTGTATGTGTGTGGTCTCAGCACCATTCAGTAATAATGTGCGCTCAGACCTAAGCTATCTGGGGTTATGTTGCATGTCTGTATTTTATGTAATAAATGTAACCTTGTGTATTTTATTGTATTTTACTGTCTTTTTACTGCCATGTGCTTAATGGAGTTTTGCCTCTGTCCTTGGAAATAATTGGATTACTTCCCAACTATCTCCAGGATAGAAGACTCTGTGGAACTGGTTTTGGGCAGAAACGCCATGCTTCATTTGGTCACAAAGGATCTATCTTTTGAATCATTGGACCAATTTGTATGATTTTGACGTATGCTTGTATTTGGAGTATGCTGATTCTGAAAATGTAAATGTGAATGTGAGGCATACTTTTAAAATTATGAATAATGTGGAAAAAACTGTATTTCTCTGCCTGTGATAATTACATTACCCATTGTGTAAGGTGATTGTATCAAAGGCAGAGGTGAGGATTTTGTGTGGGAGTGTCTGAGTGTATTGTACGTGTTTATTGGTTGTTTTCCAAAACCCTGTGGGTGGTACTAATGTGTATATAAGAACAATAAACCCACAGCTCTGTCTATTCCTGCTTGACCCACAAAATGGAGCCTTGTCTCGTTCTTGGCGGGATTTATTGTATGCTGTTCCAGGTTGTTGGTTGTTGGTGTCTACAATAGCTGTGCCTGTGTCGCTGGAAGGGAAGATGTACTAAACGGCTTTTAACCCCTTTTTATGCCCGGGGGTGCCGTTACAACTTCTGATATTGGAAATTAATATGCCCACAGAAATCTCAGTATACAGTACTGTCTTACATGCAAGAAAATGATTTTTAAATGTATTAGGGTACACCTAATGTTTTGTTTTAATTTCCTGGTGTAGGTTTTCACGTAAGGATTTTTTGTTTTCCTTATTAAGGTCATGCAGTTGTTTGCGCCATTCACTTAGCTGTGATTGGGCTTGTTTCTTTAACAGGGAAGCTCTTTGAATTAAAGACCTCTGACCACCGGTTTGGCATGGTTGTTGCCAAGCTGAATAGAGCCCATATTATAGGTAGAAGGTAAAGGAAAGGTGGAGTAAAGAGAACAACAAAAGTGAATAAGACAAGCATAACAATACATATGCCTATTGCCATATTCTCAAATGGAGAAAGAGAAGTAAGGCAAATAGGCCATTCATCAAAATTACAATTCTACACTTAAAGGAACACTATAGTCACCTAAATTACTTTAGCTAAATAAAGCAGTTTTAGTGTATAAATCATTCCCCTGCAGTTTCACTGTTCAATTCACTGTCATTTAGGAGTTAAATCACTTTGTTTCTGTTTATGCAGCCTTAGCCACACCTCCCCTGGCTATGATTGACAGAGCCTGCATGAAAAAAAAAAAAAACTGGTTTTACTTTCAAACAGATGTAATTTACCAGGGAGACTGCCTGTATGCCCGGGCAGTTTCCCCTCGGCAGATCAGTACCCCGCGGCCACGTGATCACTCGATCACATGACCGCAATAGGTGTCTGTGTATCTGCCTACAGGGGGACTGTCTGTGCTGACAGGCAGTCTCCCTGCAAGTGGAAAATCAAAAATAAAGTTTAAAAATAAAGCAATCAGTGTAAAAAAAAAGCATATATATATATATATATATATATATATATATATATATATATATATATATATATGTATATATATATATATATGATATATATATATACATGTATTATATCTATATATAATATATGTATATATATCATATATATATAATGTCATACTAAGTGTATTTTTATATTTATATATACGTATATTAATATAAAAATACACCTTTAATTTAAAATTAATAACTATATATATTGTGTATATATATTATAAATAATATGTTAAAAATAAATAACACAAAGTAAAAATAATTTTTAATAATTAAAAAAATTATATATTTCTATATATGTAATTTTATTCTAACATTATTTTGATATTAATATATACATTTATATCAAAATACACTTAAAATGTAATGAGATATATATATATATACATATATATATAAATAAAAATAATATGAAATATACATATGTCCATATACATAATTACATAAATAATTTCATAAATATACACGTAGACGTCAAATATATAAATATGTATATATATTAAAATTCTACGTGCGTATTTATGTATTTTTACCTAATTAAGTAATTTGAATGATTGCAATTTGAGGGACCTGCCTGCCAACCCAGGCTGACAGTCCAGAGAATTTAATTTGCTAGCACTGTGTTTAACCCTGTAACTTTCTATGACACCCTAAAACCTGTACATGGTGGGAACTGTTTTACGCGGGAGACTTCGCTGAACACAAATATTAGTGTTTCAAAACAGTAAAACATATCACAGCGATGATATTGTGAGTGAAAGTGAAATTTTTTTCATTTTCCACACACAAACAGCACTTTCACTGATGATATTATTGCTGTGATACATTTTTCTCTTCTGATACACTAATATTTGTGTTCAGCGAAGTCTCCTGAGTATAACAGTACCCCACATGTAGAGGTTTTATAGTGTTTGTGAAAGTTACAGGGTCAAATTTAAGGCTTGTTTTTTGTTTTTTTTTAATTGAAATTTGTCAGATTGGTTAGGTTGCCTTTGAGAGCGTATAGTAGCCCAGGAATGAGAATTAGCCCCATGATGGCATACCATTTGCAAAAGAAGACAACCCAAGGTATTGCAAATGGGGTATGTTCAGCCTTTTTTAGTAGCCACATAGTCACAAACACTGGCCAAATTTAGAGTTTTTTGCATTTTTAACAAACAAATATAAAGGCTAACTTTGGCCAGTGTTTGTGACTAGGTGGCTACTAAAAAAGACTGGACATACCCCATTTTGAATACCCTGGCTTATCTACTTTAAAAACATATGTACATGTGATTTGGGGATTTATGACAAATAACGGTGTTACAATGTCACTATTGATAAATTTAATATATATATATATATATTGAAACAGCAACTTGTTTTTTTAGGCCTATAACTTGCAACAAAAAAGCAATAAAGCATGTAAACACTGGGTGTTTTTAAACTCGGGACAAAATTTTGAATCTATTTAGCAGTTTTTTTCATAAGCTTTTGTAGATAAGTAAAAGATTTTTCAAGTAAAAGTCCAATAACATTTTTTTTTCAATTTTTCACCATATTTTATTATTTTTTTAAACTAAAATATATGACATGATACAAATAATGGTATGTAAAGAAAACCCTTCTTGTCCTGAAAAAAACAATATATAACTTGTATGGGAACCGTAAATGAGAGAGAGGAAAATCACAGCTAAACACAAACACCACAAAAGTGTCAAAACTGCTTTGGTCCTTAACGTACAACATCGCAAAAACAGGCCGGTCCTTAAGGGGTTAAATAATTAAAGTTCAATTTAGTGATTGAGATACAATCACATAAAGGAAGCTCCTGCAGGGTCTAGCAAACTATTAACATAGCAGGGGATAAGAAAATCTTAATTAAACAGAACTTGCAATAAAGAAAGCCTAAATAGGGCTCTCTTTACAGGAAGTGTTTATGGAAGGTTGTGCAAGTCACATGCAGGGAGGTGTGACTGGGGTTCATAAACAAAGGGATTTAACTCCTAAATGGCAGAGGATTGAGCAGTGAGGCTGCAGGGGCATGTTCTATACACCAAAACTGCTTCATTAAGCTAAAGTTGTTCAGGTGACTATGTCCCTTTAAACCATTTTTCTTCTGTTACCATATATTTTATCATATTTACTAGCGTCTCACTATTCTGATTCAGATATTTTTATTGAACAGTATTTAAAAAAAAAAAATTCACATTAATTTGGTATATAAAGAAATCAACGTTTAACAATAGAAACAAGTAGAAATAAGAGGGGAAGGTGAAAAAAATAATGATCAAAAATTTACTATCCAAATGTATAATAATAAAATAGTGGATTTGTTCCTTTCAAAATATATTAGAGAAAAAGAGTGTAATATAACTAATTGTATGTCTAAATATATTGTATATTAATATGTAACAGGGTATGTGGAATTGTCTACAGGAGAAACTCTTTACTTATATCCTGTGGCGTACTAAGTGGGGGACGGTGGGGGCGGTTTCCGCCCTGGGTGCCACTCACTAGGGGGGTACACGGGGCGAACTTTCGCCCCTGTGTCTTATGTAAAGGGACCGGCCAATTAGGAGAGTATCCACACAATTTCCCATCCAGCAGCAGCAGGTCCTCTGTTCTCGCGATCCGCGAGAGCGTTGCCGTGGGTTGCCATAGCCCGCGGCAACGCTCTCGCGGATTGCGAGAACAGAGGACCCTGCTACTGCTGGATGGGAAACAAGCTTGCAGAGTTCTGGACCCCTCTTCACTGCCCATCTAAAGCTGTGCCACCGGACCACCAGTCGGAGGACGGACAGTTAAGTGGCAGCACTTATTCCACACAACCACACTGCATCTGCATACACTATACACACACTCCATACACTGTACACACACTCCATACACTATATACACACTGCACACTTTATACACTATACACACTGCATACACTATATACACACTGCACACTTCATACACTATACACACACTGCATACACTATATACACACTGCATACACTATATACACACTGCACACTTCATATACTATACACACACTGCATACACTATATACACACTGCATACACTATATACACACTGCACACTTCATATACTATACACACACTGCATACACTATACACACACTTCATACACTATACACATACTGCACACTTCATGCACTATACACACACTGCACACTTCATAAATTACACACACTTCATACACTATACACACCCTGCAAACTTCATACACTATACACATACTGCACACTTCATGCACTATACACACACTGCACACTTCATACACTATACACACCCTGCACACTTCATACACTATACACATACTGCACACTTCATACACTATGCACACTATACACACTCCATACACTATACACACACAGGGCCGCCACCAGACATTTTAGGGCCCCTAACTTAGCTCAGGGTCTGGGCCCCTGGGGGCCCACCTCCAAAACCGCCCACAGAGACCGCCTCCAAATCCCGCCCACAGGAATACACACACAGACACATTCCCTGATACAAAAGGACATAGATACACACACATACATACTAACAGACACACATGCTGATACACATATAGGCATACATACTGACACACACATACTGTGACATACACACATATACAGACACACAGGCGTACATAGTGACAGACACATAGATACAGACACACAGGGGACGCATTTCGCCCCTGTGTCTTATGTAAAGGGACCAGCCAATTAGGAGAGTATCCACACGATTTCCCATCCAGCAGCAGCAGGTCCTCTGTTCTCGCGATCTGCGAGAGCGTTGACGTGGGTTTCCATAGCAACCCGCAGCAGCGCTCTCGCGGATTGCGAGAACAGATGACCCTGCTACTGCTGGATGGGAAACAAGCTTGCAGAGTTCTGGACCCCTCTTCACTGCCCATCTAAAGCTGTGCCACCGGACCACCAGTCGGAAGACGGGCAGTTAAGTGGCAGCACTTATTCCACACAACCTACACACTGCATCTGCATACACTATACACACACTCCATACACTGTACACACACTCCATACACTATATACACACTGCACACTTTATACACTATACACACACTGCATACACTACATACACACTGCACACTTCATACACTATACACACACTGCATACACTATATACACACTGCATACACTATACACACGCTGCACACTGCATACACTATACACACACTTCATACACTATACACATACTGCACACTTCATGCACTATACACACACTGCACACTTCATACATTACACACACTTCATACACTATACACACCCTGCACACTTCATACACTATACACATACTGCACACTTCATGCACTATACACACACTGCACACTTCATACACTATACACACCCTGCACACTTCATACACTATACACATACTGCACACTTCATACACTATGCACACTATACACACTCCATACACTATACACACACAGGGCTGCCACCAGACATTTTAGGGCCCCTAACTTAGCTCAGGGTCTGGGCCCCTGGGGGCCCGCCTCCAAAACCGCCCACAGAGACCGCCTCCAAATCCCGCCCACAGGAATACACACACAGACACATTCCCTGATACAAAAGGACATAGATACACACACACCCACACTGATACATACTAACAGACACACATGCTGATACGCATATAGGCATACATACTGACACACACATACTGAGACATACACACATATACAGACACACAGGCGTACATAGTGACAGACACATACATACAGACACACATGCATAAGGACATACAGACACATTCATAATGACATACAGACAGACATTCATACTGGCATACATACATTCATACAGACATACACACATTCATAATGACATGCAGATATACATACACTGACATTCATACACACATAATGACATGCATACAGGCATACAGACATGCATACAATCATACATACATACATACATTCATACTGGCATACATACATTCATACAGATAGACAAACATTCAGACACACATAATGACATGCATACAGACATACATTCATACTGGCATACATACATTCATACAGACACTGACATCCATACATACACACATTCATAATGACATGCAGACTGACATACACTGACATTCATACACACATAATGACATGCATACAGACAGACATCCATACATACACACAGACATAGACATACATACAGACATACATTCACATACACATACACACACAGCTCATTTTCCAGCCACCCTTCTGTCTCTTACCTTGTCTTTGCAGGAGGGTGGCTGGGGCTGATGGGACTGGGAGTCGGCTGGCTCTACCTCTTCATTGCCGGATACTTCCTCCCAGCAGCACTTGCGCTGCGGCTGCATTTATTTTATTTTTTTTAAAGGGGCCCGGTATCGCTATACCACGGCCACAGCACTGACAGGGCCCCTGAAGATATGGGACCCATCAGGTGGCCCTAAGTGCGTGGGCCACCCGATGGGCCCCATCAGCAGTTCCGCCGCTGGGCCCTTGACAACCATTATGGTTGTCACCCCCTGATGGCGGCCCTGTCCACACACTGCATACACTAAACACACACTACATGCATACACTATACACACTATATACACATGCTGCATACACGATACACACAAGCTGCATACAGTATACACACACACTGCATCCACTACGCAAACACACTGCATTCACTACGCAAACACACACTTATACATGTGTATCTGTATGTATGTGTATCTGTTTGTGTGTTTGTGTGTCTGTGTTTGTTTCGGTGTGTCTGTGTATCTGTATGTATGTGTCTATCTGTATGTGTGCCTATGTGTCTCTCTCTGTATGTGTGTTTGTATCTGCATATGTGTCTGTGTATGACTGTTTTTCTATTTAACTGCACGTGTGTACTTATATCTCTTCTGTTATTTACCAAGTAGATATTTATGACAAGCGTTTTAGTCTTCGCTATGCCAGTTTAGGTACTCTAATAATACTCACATAGTTTACTTTTCTTACACTCACTAGGTCCTCACTGTCTTAGTGGCCAGCAGGTTCATTTCCAAGCCTGACATATTAATGTATGTAGGTATTTCTTTTAATACAATATTTAACCAAGTACATACACCTTTACTTAGGTTTGTCTACATATTTCCACTTTTTATTAGGTTTGGGTTTCAATTTTGTTCACAAGATTATTTTCTCTCAGGGGTCTATAATTCACAACAGGTACATCTCTATCCTATTTGTTCAAATAATTTCGACTCCTTACATCCGTTGGGTTAGGGTTAAATATTACTGGTTGTAGGATAAGAATATGAGCCAGATATAGTAGTTTTGTCTATGCCTTCTAAGCCTTAGGATAGTGGTTCCACAAAACCAATATCCATTCTTATACTCAGAGGTATTTTGCCCCCTCAGCCCAACTCACAAGGATACATAGGTAGAGCCTCACCTGTCACTCTTTTTCTATTGCATGCTGGACACTAGGTTTAACAAGAAACTTACTATATCAGAATTTTTTCTCTTGGCATTTATAGAGCATCTAGGTAATCTAAGGCACAAATATGAGGATTCTGCGCTTTCAGATTATCATTGTTCCTATTCAGGTGCTTTTAACATCAAAGCTGACTGGAGGAATTTGGATACAGAGTTTTACTGTAGACATTTTGCAGGTCTTGTGCCATCGGCTCCTCTACTTCAGATTCTTCCAACCTATGCCCTTCTGATGTCAACCTGCCTACCTCTAACCATTCCCATACTAACCTTTTGGCAAGACCAGATCAAACGGAATAAAAAGATAAATTAGGCCGTTCTGCTGTTTTGCTTGGTAAAGCACAGATTTGTAATGTAAATGCGAGTTTCAGAGCCTGTAGACGGTTGCTCAGTATGCTTCAGGACACACGCTAAATTAACGTGTCCAATTAAGATGTATTGTAAACCATGACTAACATCAGTAAAGGTTGATGTTACGACTCAGCTATTGTCTACTCATCCATCACTTAATTTATCAGATTTACTAAACATTGGGATCACCCAAGGTTTTCACACCTTTGTAGCTTTTTTACCTACAGGCTTCTTAGAATGTAATAATCTTTAAACTTCATTGAATGATCCTGCATTGCAAGAGCTCTGATTTCTGGAGTTAGAAGGAATGTGGCAACATCAACTTAAAAGAAAGTTGGGTTCCATACTGCAAATCCAGGTTCATATTTTCCCTTATGTCAAAATCTTGAGTTCAGTATTCAGGCTGAGTACCTCCGTTGTATTTTTCTTCCAGGAGAAAATCGCACTTCTGTGATTATAGCTCCCCACGGACAATAGATGATAAATAGTGCTGGGTACAAGAACTGGCTTTGTCACAAAAAGCAGTTTAGGCACAATATCAGCAGGCAGTCGCACACAAGAACCCCCCCCCCCCCACCCCCCCGGAGTCTCTGCGTCTGGGAGATAAACAAATTACTATGCTTTAATTTTGACAAAAAACAGAAAAATAGGTGCACTATACTTTGAAGTGCAGAATTATTTAGCAGCATAAAAGTGCAAATACAGTGAAGTATCATAAATTGCAATAATCTGTGTCAAAACTCCTATTCACATATATAACAATCTGTGTGAATAATCAACTTTTTCCAAATGTGCAAATTTCAGGAACCACTTAAAGTGATATTGTGCATAAAAATATCAACTTACGCTAGCAGCAACTTTTCAGTTAAATCACATCTCCAAATATAGGAACATAAAAGGAACAAAACGAATACATAGTGTCATATTGTAAAATACAAATAGATAAAAATCTGGGTAAGATAAGAGATAAACTCACACACATAGAGCAGATGAGTCTGCTCTAACTTTGACAGCCCAAATAAAGACTTCCACTCTGGCCAGTGAAAACAGGTGAACAGCCTTTATGGAAGATAGATTAAAAATGCATGAGATATCACCCGGGTTGCACTTGGGTTTTTTCTTTTTCGTCTGTTTATCTCGCTTTTAATCTCCCTTATGCTATTATGGGGGTCATATTGACCCCCATAGAGTGAGGGAGGACATGGGGGGCTTAGGAAGTGGCAGGCAGCACTGCTCCTTCCGCTTCTATCTTTACATATTACAAGGAGGGAGCTGCGCGCCGGTAATAAACTGTAATAAACTGACCGAACAAACGAACACTGATGCTGTTTGTTCGTCTGACAATGCTATTCATTCATTCGTCTTTCTGACGAATGAATGAATAGATGAAATTCCCGTTCGCATGCCCAAGTGTTTAGCTTTCAACACCCTCCCCAAGATGCATAAGGATGCGCAACAACCCCCTTGTAGACCTATTGTCTCGGGGATAGTTTCAGTGTCTGCAAACCTCTCAAAGTATGTAAATATCTGGTTACAGGATCTGGTAAAAGCGATGCCTTCGTATTGTTAAAGATACTACAAATGTCATAAGAATAGTGAAGAATATTAAATGGTAAGAATCGTGTATTTTAATAACCAGCGATGTTTCCTCCCTGTATACATCCATTCCCCATTCCCTTGGTTGTGAAGTGACTCGAGTCCAAAAAAATTTTGGAGGAGCATGTATAATTTTTAATTGACAGCATTACATGGATTTTAAATAACTATATTGCTTTTAGTTCCAAATTTTATTTACAACCCCAGGGTACAACTATGGGGACCAGGTTTACCCCCAGTTATGCGAACTTGTACATGTCAGACTGGGAAACCAAATATATATATATATATGGCAGCCGATCCTGGGGGACAAACCTAGTCTCCTACTGTAGATATATTGATGATCTATTTTTTATATGGAATGGCTCTGAAGAAAGTTTAAAAGAGTTTTTAATTCAACTAAGTATTAACGATTGGGGTACTAGGCTAACCAGTGATTTTAGCACATTGAATATTATTTTTTTAGATTTAAATATTTATGTTGATAATGGTATTTTAAAAACAAAGAATTTTTTTTTTTTAATGCCAATAGCTATGTTCTGTATAATAGTGATCACTATTCAGCGTGGCTTAATAATATCCCCAAAGGACAATTTAGGAGAATTCGCAGAAACTGTACAGAGGTGGATGTATTTAAAATCCAAGTGACCATATTAAAAGAAAGATTCAAAAAGAAGGAATATCCTATTAAACTTGTAGATGAGGCATATGAAGAAGTGCTTAATTTGAATCAGGATGACTTGATTCTAAATAAGAAAAGTAATACAGATCTTAAATATATTGATAATATGTCTCCAATGATATTTGATTACAATAGAGACTGCAGAAGGATTACATAAATTATAAGGAAATATTGGCACATTTTAAAGAAAGATAATGAATTGTGTAAAACTCTCCCCAGCAAACCTCATATCACCTTTATATCACCCTCATATCACCAGTTTTAAACAGATTTTAAGTTTTAACCACCCCAAAGAAGAGTCGCAGAAAACCTTTTTAAACGATAAAAAAGGCTTTTATTCATGCAGTCTATGTACAGGATGTAAATGTAGTAAAAATAGAAGTCTGAAAGGTATTAATACATTTAGGAACAAAATATAGAGATGAGGAGTTTTATATAAAAGATTTTATTACCTTTTTTAGTAAAAATTTTATTTATCTTTTAATTTGTCCTTGTGGGCTACAATATGTGGGTCGTACTATTCGCCCGCTACACAAGAGAATTTACAAACATGTAAATAACATCCGTAAGGGATATGAAAGTCACAGCGTTTCAGCCCATTTAAAAAAAAACCCCATCAAAATCAAGACCCAAAAGGTCTTATTTTTTATGTATTAAAATAGTCAATAAAACCTGGTAATCATATAAATAATATAGGAAAATAAGAAATTAAGTGGCTGTACAGACTAGATAATTTGAAGCCAAAGGGTTTGAATATAGAATTTGATCTTTTTAATTTTCCTTAGATAACTTTTTAGAATAGAATGGTTAGGATTTTTATAATTTTTTTTAAATTTTGATCTTGTTCTCCCCCTCTTTCTCCCCTGAGCAGGTTGCATTTGCTCTCTTTGTCTGGATTTTTGTATTGGATTAAGTCTATTTTAATAGTATGTGGATTGTTAGTTTTTAGACTATTTAGAATTCATTTTTTATAACATCTAGAAAGTATTTTTCAATTTTAGACTGTTTATGTAAATATTTAGGGGCTTGTTGTTTAAATAAAAGTATGTCTCATAATAAAAGAATACACTGATATTTAAATGAATTCATGATTGTGGCATATTTCTAAAGAAAGGGTTCAATAACCAAATAAGAATTATTGCAGGCTCTGCTTGTAAGTGCTTTTAAATGTTTTCAAAGGTTTTCAAATCAGATGTTAATGGAGTATGGGCATTTAAATACATGAATGGCTGCTGCACTTCTAGTGCAAAAGCATTGAACACTTTTTTCAGCAAAATTTATGGTTTGCTGCGGTAGCCAATAAGAACTTATTTCTGTATACTACGCCCACTGGGGTGGACTTTTAACCCTTTTAATGAATAAAAGGGAATCATGACATGTCACACATGGCATGTGTCCTTAAGGGGTTAAAGAATACGTGAAGCTGGAGTGTCAGATCTGAGGAAGCCGTTGATTCGGCAAAACGCGTCATCTGACCTGACATCATCACGCAAATCCCACTTCCCGGAAGTATCCCGACCGCGAAGACTGCTGCATTAGGAACGTGCCTGTATACGTTTGCCGGCCAGCAATTATCTCATGCAATTTTAATCTATCTTCCATAAAGGCTGTTCACCTGTTTTCACTGGCCAGAGTGGAAGTCTTTATTTGGGCTGTCAAAGTCAGAGCAGACTAATCTGCTCTATGTTTGTGAGTTTATCTCTTATCTTACCCAGAATTTTATCTATTTGTATGTTGCAATATCACACTATGTATTTGTTATGTTCCTATATTTGGAGATATGATTTAACTGAAAAGTTGCTGCTAGTGTAAGTTGATATTTATATGCACAATATCACTTTAAGTGATTCCTGAAATTTGCATGTTTGGATACTTCAACACTAAAAAGTTGATTATTCACACAGATTGTTATATATGTGAATAGGAGTTTTGACACAGATTATTGCACTTTATGATATTACACTGTATCTGCACTTTTATGCTGCTAAATAATTCTACACTTCAAAGTATAGCGCACCTATTTTTCTGTTTTTTTGTCACTATTAGAGTGTTTTTTTGGGCTGACACACTGTATAGGTGCTGCTTAATTTTTTCATTTTTTTATTTTTAATTTGTGATTTCAATTTGTAAGCGCCAATTTTTCACTTGTTTTATTGTGTTTTTATGCTTTAATTTTAATAAGTCCCAGGCTCCAGGGCTGCTGAATAATAAAACTGTATAAAAACATGACTTCTACATAACATAGGCACATAGATCCCTTGATAGGTCTCGTTCCCCCAAGCAAAGTGTCTAAAAAGCACCCTGATCGGATGTTCCAAGCCCGAGAAATCGTCGACTGAAGTTTGACTGTGCTAAGGTCACATCCCGATCCGGCGTGAAGTTCCAGACTGTTTGACGCTAAGCGCCGGTCACCAAAATAGTCCTTATTTTTATCCTGGAAAAGGGCTCTCCTAGAGGTGAGGGATTAGGGACGACTATTAGTTTAACCAGGCAGCCGAACTGAGCCAGGACTTTGAGCTCCATGAAATTTCCATCTGGTACTGCTGGAGGTATTACACCTGTTCTGGGCTTTTTGAGCTGTTCTGCAGTTGGGAGTATCCCATGATACTCCTATCAAAATTAATGGTTTTCAATATACTGATAAACATTGCACTATTTGAGGCTGTGAATGTGTGGTATGGCCTACCGTAATTAGGAATTATATTAATTTTGTTTCTATATGTATTTGTTTATAAAGGCACAAGACATTTTTAGTAAAACTATGTTAGAACTTATGTGTAGGGTTTGTGTTGGTTTACAAATACAACCAATTTAAGAAAACTCCTCAATACAGAAGTGCTCAAGATGGAAGATGGAACTTTGCAAAGTATTTTCTGACTTCATCTATTTTGTTCTTAAAGGGACACTATAGTCACCAGAACAACTACAACTTATTGAATTTGTTCTGGTGAGTAGAATCATTACCTTCAGGCTTTTTGCTGTAAACACTGTCTTTTCAGAGAAAATGCAGTGTTTACATTACAGGGAGTGCAGAATTATTAGGCAAATTAGTATTTTGACCACATCATCCTCTTTATGCATGTTGTCTTACTCCAAGCTGTATAGGCTCGAAAGCCTACTACCAATTAAGCATATTAGGTGATATTAAGCAACTTCCTTTCCTTTGGCAAAATGGGTCAAAAGAAGGACTTGACAGGCTCAGAAAAGTCAAAAATAGTGAGATATCTTGCAGAGGGATGCAGCACTCTTAAAATTGCAAAGCTTCTGAAGCGTGATCATCGAACAATCAAGCGTTTCATTCAAAATAGTCAACAGGGTTGCAAGAAGCGTGTGGAAAAACCAAGGCGCAAAATAACTGCCCATGAACTGAGAAAAGTCAAGCGTGCAGCTGCCACGATGCCACTTGCCACCAGTTTGGCCATATTTCAGAGCTGCAACATCACTGGAGTGCCCAAAATCACAAGGTGTGCAATACTCAGAGACATAGCCAAGGTAAGAAAGGCTGAAAGACGACCACCACTGAACAAGACACACAAGCTGAAACGTCAAGACTGGGCCAAGAAATATCTCAAGACTGATTTTTCTAAGGTTTTATGGAAAGATGAAATGAGAGTGAGTGTTTGTTTCGGTGTGTCTGTGTATCTGTATGTATGTGTCTATCTGTATGTGTGCCTATGTGTCTCTCTCTGTATGTGTGTTTGTATCTGCATATGTGTCTGTGTATGACTGTTTTTCTATTTAACTGCACGTGTGTACTTATATCTCTTCTGTTATTTACCAAGTAGATATTTATGACAAGCGTTTTAGTCTTCGCTATGCCAGTTTAGGTACTCTAATAATACTCACATAGTTTACTTTTCTTACACTCACTAGGTCCTCACTGTCTTAGTGGCCAGCAGGTTCATTTCCAAGCCTGACATATTAATGTATGTAGGTATTTCTTTTAATACAATATTTAACCAAGTACATACACCTTTACTTAGGTTTGTCTACATATTTCCACTTTTTATTAGGTTTGGGTTTCAATTTTGTTCACAAGATTATTTTCTCTCAGGGGTCTATAATTCACAACAGGTACATCTCTATCCTATTTGTTCAAATAATTTCGACTCCTTACATCCGTTGGGTTAGGGTTAAATATTACTGGTTGTAGGATAAGAATATGAGCCAGATATA
Source organism: Pelobates cultripes (assembly GCA_933207985.1). Classification (NCBI taxonomy): domain Eukaryota; kingdom Metazoa; phylum Chordata; class Amphibia; order Anura; family Pelobatidae; genus Pelobates; species Pelobates cultripes. The sequence continues at coordinate 146,726,142 of OW240919.1, forward strand.
GTAGTTTTGTCTATGCCTTCTAAGCCTTAGGATAGTGGTTCCACAAAACCAATATCCATTCTTATACTCAGAGGTATTTTGCCCCCTCAGCCCAACTCACAAGGATACATAGGTAGAGCCTCACCTGTCACTCTTTTTCTATTGCATGCTGGACACTAGGTTTAACAAGAAACTTACTATATCAGAATTTTTTCTCTTGGCATTTATAGAGCATCTAGGTAATCTAAGGCACAAATATGAGGATTCTGCGCTTTCAGATTATCATTGTTCCTATTCAGGTGCTTTTAACATCAAAGCTGACTGGAGGAATTTGGATACAGAGTTTTACTGTAGACATTTTGCAGGTCTTGTGCCATCGGCTCCTCTACTTCAGATTCTTCCAACCTATGCCCTTCTGATGTCAACCTGCCTACCTCTAACCATTCCCATACTAACCTTTTGGCAAGACCAGATCAAACGGAATAAAAAGATAAATTAGGCCGTTCTGCTGTTTTGCTTGGTAAAGCACAGATTTGTAATGTAAATGCGAGTTTCAGAGCCTGTAGACGGTTGCTCAGTATGCTTCAGGACACACGCTAAATTAACGTGTCCAATTAAGATGTATTGTAAACCATGACTAACATCAGTAAAGGTTGATGTTACGACTCAGCTATTGTCTACTCATCCATCACTTAATTTATCAGATTTACTAAACATTGGGATCACCCAAGGTTTTCACACCTTTGTAGCTTTTTTACCTACAGGCTTCTTAGAATGTAATAATCTTTAAACTTCATTGAATGATCCTGCATTGCAAGAGCTCTGATTTCTGGAGTTAGAAGGAATGTGGCAACATCAACTTAAAAGAAAGTTGGGTTCCATACTGCAAATCCAGGTTCATATTTTCCCTTATGTCAAAATCTTGAGTTCAGTATTCAGGCTGAGTACCTCCGTTGTATTTTTCTTCCAGGAGAAAATCGCACTTCTGTGATTATAGCTCCCCACGGACAATAGATGATAAATAGTGCTGGGTACAAGAACTGGCTTTGTCACAAAAAGCAGTTTAGGCACAATATCAGCAGGCAGTCGCACACAAGAACCCCCCCCCCCCCACCCCCCCGGAGTCTCTGCGTCTGGGAGATAAACAAATTACTATGCTTTAATTTTGACAAAAAACAGAAAAATAGGTGCACTATACTTTGAAGTGCAGAATTATTTAGCAGCATAAAAGTGCAAATACAGTGAAGTATCATAAATTGCAATAATCTGTGTCAAAACTCCTATTCACATATATAACAATCTGTGTGAATAATCAACTTTTTCCAAATGTGCAAATTTCAGGAACCACTTAAAGTGATATTGTGCATAAAAATATCAACTTACGCTAGCAGCAACTTTTCAGTTAAATCACATCTCCAAATATAGGAACATAAAAGGAACAAAACGAATACATAGTGTCATATTGTAAAATACAAATAGATAAAAATCTGGGTAAGATAAGAGATAAACTCACACACATAGAGCAGATGAGTCTGCTCTAACTTTGACAGCCCAAATAAAGACTTCCACTCTGGCCAGTGAAAACAGGTGAACAGCCTTTATGGAAGATAGATTAAAAATGCATGAGATATCACCCGGGTTGCACTTGGGTTTTTTCTTTTTCGTCTGTTTATCTCGCTTTTAATCTCCCTTATGCTATTATGGGGGTCATATTGACCCCCATAGAGTGAGGGAGGACATGGGGGGCTTAGGAAGTGGCAGGCAGCACTGCTCCTTCCGCTTCTATCTTTACATATTACAAGGAGGGAGCTGCGCGCCGGTAATAAACTGTAATAAACTGACCGAACAAACGAACACTGATGCTGTTTGTTCGTCTGACAATGCTATTCATTCATTCGTCTTTCTGACGAATGAATGAATAGATGAAATTCCCGTTCGCATGCCCAAGTGTTTAGCTTTCAACACCCTCCCCAAGATGCATAAGGATGCGCAACAACCCCCTTGTAGACCTATTGTCTCGGGGATAGTTTCAGTGTCTGCAAACCTCTCAAAGTATGTAAATATCTGGTTACAGGATCTGGTAAAAGCGATGCCTTCGTATTGTTAAAGATACTACAAATGTCATAAGAATAGTGAAGAATATTAAATGGTAAGAATCGTGTATTTTAATAACCAGCGATGTTTCCTCCCTGTATACATCCATTCCCCATTCCCTTGGTTGTGAAGTGACTCGAGTCCAAAAAAATTTTGGAGGAGCATGTATAATTTTTAATTGACAGCATTACATGGATTTTAAATAACTATATTGCTTTTAGTTCCAAATTTTATTTACAACCCCAGGGTACAACTATGGGGACCAGGTTTACCCCCAGTTATGCGAACTTGTACATGTCAGACTGGGAAACCAAATATATATATATATATGGCAGCCGATCCTGGGGGACAAACCTAGTCTCCTACTGTAGATATATTGATGATCTATTTTTTATATGGAATGGCTCTGAAGAAAGTTTAAAAGAGTTTTTAATTCAACTAAGTATTAACGATTGGGGTACTAGGCTAACCAGTGATTTTAGCACATTGAATATTATTTTTTTAGATTTAAATATTTATGTTGATAATGGTATTTTAAAAACAAAGAATTTTTTTTTTTTAATGCCAATAGCTATGTTCTGTATAATAGTGATCACTATTCAGCGTGGCTTAATAATATCCCCAAAGGACAATTTAGGAGAATTCGCAGAAACTGTACAGAGGTGGATGTATTTAAAATCCAAGTGACCATATTAAAAGAAAGATTCAAAAAGAAGGAATATCCTATTAAACTTGTAGATGAGGCATATGAAGAAGTGCTTAATTTGAATCAGGATGACTTGATTCTAAATAAGAAAAGTAATACAGATCTTAAATATATTGATAATATGTCTCCAATGATATTTGATTACAATAGAGACTGCAGAAGGATTACATAAATTATAAGGAAATATTGGCACATTTTAAAGAAAGATAATGAATTGTGTAAAACTCTCCCCAGCAAACCTCATATCACCTTTATATCACCCTCATATCACCAGTTTTAAACAGATTTTAAGTTTTAACCACCCCAAAGAAGAGTCGCAGAAAACCTTTTTAAACGATAAAAAAGGCTTTTATTCATGCAGTCTATGTACAGGATGTAAATGTAGTAAAAATAGAAGTCTGAAAGGTATTAATACATTTAGGAACAAAATATAGAGATGAGGAGTTTTATATAAAAGATTTTATTACCTTTTTTAGTAAAAATTTTATTTATCTTTTAATTTGTCCTTGTGGGCTACAATATGTGGGTCGTACTATTCGCCCGCTACACAAGAGAATTTACAAACATGTAAATAACATCCGTAAGGGATATGAAAGTCACAGCGTTTCAGCCCATTTAAAAAAAAACCCCATCAAAATCAAGACCCAAAAGGTCTTATTTTTTATGTATTAAAATAGTCAATAAAACCTGGTAATCATATAAATAATATAGGAAAATAAGAAATTAAGTGGCTGTACAGACTAGATAATTTGAAGCCAAAGGGTTTGAATATAGAATTTGATCTTTTTAATTTTCCTTAGATAACTTTTTAGAATAGAATGGTTAGGATTTTTATAATTTTTTTTAAATTTTGATCTTGTTCTCCCCCTCTTTCTCCCCTGAGCAGGTTGCATTTGCTCTCTTTGTCTGGATTTTTGTATTGGATTAAGTCTATTTTAATAGTATGTGGATTGTTAGTTTTTAGACTATTTAGAATTCATTTTTTATAACATCTAGAAAGTATTTTTCAATTTTAGACTGTTTATGTAAATATTTAGGGGCTTGTTGTTTAAATAAAAGTATGTCTCATAATAAAAGAATACACTGATATTTAAATGAATTCATGATTGTGGCATATTTCTAAAGAAAGGGTTCAATAACCAAATAAGAATTATTGCAGGCTCTGCTTGTAAGTGCTTTTAAATGTTTTCAAAGGTTTTCAAATCAGATGTTAATGGAGTATGGGCATTTAAATACATGAATGGCTGCTGCACTTCTAGTGCAAAAGCATTGAACACTTTTTTCAGCAAAATTTATGGTTTGCTGCGGTAGCCAATAAGAACTTATTTCTGTATACTACGCCCACTGGGGTGGACTTTTAACCCTTTTAATGAATAAAAGGGAATCATGACATGTCACACATGGCATGTGTCCTTAAGGGGTTAAAGAATACGTGAAGCTGGAGTGTCAGATCTGAGGAAGCCGTTGATTCGGCAAAACGCGTCATCTGACCTGACATCATCACGCAAATCCCACTTCCCGGAAGTATCCCGACCGCGAAGACTGCTGCATTAGGAACGTGCCTGTATACGTTTGCCGGCCAGCAATTATCTCATGCAATTTTAATCTATCTTCCATAAAGGCTGTTCACCTGTTTTCACTGGCCAGAGTGGAAGTCTTTATTTGGGCTGTCAAAGTCAGAGCAGACTAATCTGCTCTATGTTTGTGAGTTTATCTCTTATCTTACCCAGAATTTTATCTATTTGTATGTTGCAATATCACACTATGTATTTGTTATGTTCCTATATTTGGAGATATGATTTAACTGAAAAGTTGCTGCTAGTGTAAGTTGATATTTATATGCACAATATCACTTTAAGTGATTCCTGAAATTTGCATGTTTGGATACTTCAACACTAAAAAGTTGATTATTCACACAGATTGTTATATATGTGAATAGGAGTTTTGACACAGATTATTGCACTTTATGATATTACACTGTATCTGCACTTTTATGCTGCTAAATAATTCTACACTTCAAAGTATAGCGCACCTATTTTTCTGTTTTTTTGTCACTATTAGAGTGTTTTTTTGGGCTGACACACTGTATAGGTGCTGCTTAATTTTTTCATTTTTTTATTTTTAATTTGTGATTTCAATTTGTAAGCGCCAATTTTTCACTTGTTTTATTGTGTTTTTATGCTTTAATTTTAATAAGTCCCAGGCTCCAGGGCTGCTGAATAATAAAACTGTATAAAAACATGACTTCTACATAACATAGGCACATAGATCCCTTGATAGGTCTCGTTCCCCCAAGCAAAGTGTCTAAAAAGCACCCTGATCGGATGTTCCAAGCCCGAGAAATCGTCGACTGAAGTTTGACTGTGCTAAGGTCACATCCCGATCCGGCGTGAAGTTCCAGACTGTTTGACGCTAAGCGCCGGTCACCAAAATAGTCCTTATTTTTATCCTGGAAAAGGGCTCTCCTAGAGGTGAGGGATTAGGGACGACTATTAGTTTAACCAGGCAGCCGAACTGAGCCAGGACTTTGAGCTCCATGAAATTTCCATCTGGTACTGCTGGAGGTATTACACCTGTTCTGGGCTTTTTGAGCTGTTCTGCAGTTGGGAGTATCCCATGATACTCCTATCAAAATTAATGGTTTTCAATATACTGATAAACATTGCACTATTTGAGGCTGTGAATGTGTGGTATGGCCTACCGTAATTAGGAATTATATTAATTTTGTTTCTATATGTATTTGTTTATAAAGGCACAAGACATTTTTAGTAAAACTATGTTAGAACTTATGTGTAGGGTTTGTGTTGGTTTACAAATACAACCAATTTAAGAAAACTCCTCAATACAGAAGTGCTCAAGATGGAAGATGGAACTTTGCAAAGTATTTTCTGACTTCATCTATTTTGTTCTTAAAGGGACACTATAGTCACCAGAACAACTACAACTTATTGAATTTGTTCTGGTGAGTAGAATCATTACCTTCAGGCTTTTTGCTGTAAACACTGTCTTTTCAGAGAAAATGCAGTGTTTACATTACAGGGAGTGCAGAATTATTAGGCAAATTAGTATTTTGACCACATCATCCTCTTTATGCATGTTGTCTTACTCCAAGCTGTATAGGCTCGAAAGCCTACTACCAATTAAGCATATTAGGTGATATTAAGCAACTTCCTTTCCTTTGGCAAAATGGGTCAAAAGAAGGACTTGACAGGCTCAGAAAAGTCAAAAATAGTGAGATATCTTGCAGAGGGATGCAGCACTCTTAAAATTGCAAAGCTTCTGAAGCGTGATCATCGAACAATCAAGCGTTTCATTCAAAATAGTCAACAGGGTCGCAAGAAGCGTGTGGAAAAACCAAGGCGCAAAAATAACTGCCCATGAACTGAGAAAAGTCAAGCGTGCAGCTGCCACGATGCCACTTGCCACCAGTTTGGCCATATTTCAGAGCTGCAACATCACTGGAGTGCCCAAAAGCACAAGGTGTGCAATACTCAGAGACATGGCCAAGGTAAGAAAGGCTGAAAGACGACCACCACTGAACAAGACACACAAGCTGAAACGTCAAGACTGGGCCAAGAAATATCTCAAGACTGATTTTTCTAAGGTTTTATGGACTGATGAAATGAGAGTGAGTCTTGATGGGCCAGATGGATGGGCCCATGGCTGGATTGGTAAAGGGCAGAGAGCTCCAGTCCGACTCAGACGCCAGCAAGGTGGAGGTGGAGTACTGGTTTGGGCTGGTATCATCAAAGATGAGCTTGTGGGGCCTTTTCGGGTTGAGGATGGAGTCAAGCTCAACTCCCAGTCCTACTGCCAGTTCCTGGAAGACACCTTCTTCAAGCAGTGGTACAGGAAGAAGTCTGCATCCTTCAAGAAAACATGATTTTCATGCAGGACAATGCTCCATCACACGCGTCCAAGTACTCCACAGCGTGGCTGGCAAGAAAGGGTATAAAAGAAGAAAATCTAATGACATGGCCTCCTTGTTCACCTGATCTGAACCCCATTGAGAACCTGTGGTCCATCATCAAATGTGAGATTTACAAGGAGGGAAAACAGTACACCTCTCTGAACAGTGTCTGGGAGGCTGTGGTTGCTGCTGCACGCAATGTTGATGGTGAACAGATCAAAACACTGACAGAATCCATGGATGGCAGGCTTTTGAGTGTCCTTGCAAAGAAAGGTGGCTATATTGGTCACTGATTTGTTTTTGTTTTGTTTTTGAATGTCAGAAATGTATATTTGTGAATGTTGAGATGTTATATTGGTTTCACTGGTAATAATAAATAATTGAAATGGGTATATATTTGTTTTTTGTTAAGTTGCCTAATAATTATGCACAGTAATAGTCACCTGCACACACAGATATCCCCCTAACATAGCTAAAACTAAAAACAAACTAAAAACTACTTCCAAAAATATTCAGCTTTGATATTAATGAGTTTTTTGGGTTCATTGAGAACATGGTTGTTGTTCAATAATAAAATTAATCCTCAAAAATACAACTTGCCTAATAATTCTGCACTCCCTGTACAGCCTAGTAATAACTCCACTGGCCACAGTAACGGATCACCTGGCACCCCGACTGGGTACTTCCATTGATAGATGCTCCTAGTGCTTCCCGAGGGCTCCAAGCACTCCACTTGACACCATAAGCACTGCAGATCCCACAAACCGCCGCAGCTTGGTTGGGGCCTCGTCTACGACAAGGGTGAACAACCTATCCAAAAAACACCCAGATCAGAGCAGGGGTTCAGGAAATTCCTGGAAGTCATATTTGACTGACCGCAAGCATGGCTTTCATGCCCAAAACAGTTCCACAGATTTAGGCTGTGCGGCCGGTCTATCTCCTCCTCTATCTTGGAGATAATTGGCTTAAGTGGCTGTGGTAACTTAATTATCTCCAGTAACAGGAACTATCTCTAAGTCAAAAACTGTTACAAAAACCACATAAAAATACCTAACTCTTATAATACAATGTTTAACCTATATGTCCAACATACCCCCAGACTTTTTAGCATGTCTTTTTGCAGGGCCCATAGTCTTTGGGCAAAAGGCTGGCCATTAGACCTCTCCAAAACCCAGCGGCGAGTTTATTTTAGCCACAGCCACACCTTAGATGGCTGTTAGAGATCCTTCCTGGGTCATGGCTGCCTAAAATGCATCCAAACATTAAGTATCTCCTCCCTCTGCATGCAGACACTAAACATTCCTCAGTTTCATTGATTCAATTCATCTCTGTGAGCAGATGCTGTGTTTGAATCATGCTGGCTCTGCTTCTGATCTGCCTCTTTGTCAGTCTCCAATTCTGATGATGTCAGCAGACTGCTTGTTTTTTGTTTTTTTTTAGGCAAACTGCATGCAGATCTACAGCTTCTGGCTTAAATACAGTAAGATGTTGCTATATTTATGAAGGCATGAGAAGCCCAGGGGGGCTAGATGGTGGTTTTAACACTATAGGGTCAGGAATACATGTTTGTGTTCCTGACCCTATAGTGATCCTTTAACTTCAAATGTAATTTCTCATGTACCCAATATTTTTGGTATATAAATTGGTAAAAGTGTATGCAAATCTCTCTATTATGTTGTATGTCTTACAGGATACTCGTCGTTACTGCCCTCATCATGTTGGCCATTATCTTGGCATGGATGTCCATGATACACCAGATATATCACGCTCTATTCCTCTGCAGTCAGGGATGATAATCACAATAGAGCCTGGTAAGGATAAATATATTAATCTTACCTAAGGTAGCTACCGCATATATTATTATGCACTACTGCAATAACCTTTTATAAGTGTGCCTTTAACTTTTTGTAACAGTGTTAAGAAATGCTTTCCACCAGAAGCGTGCTATCTCAGGGACGCTAGGTGTGATCTGCCCTGTGTAACAGGTGGCAGGGAGGTGCACTGTCTACCTGTGCATTGATAAGTGGGCAGCTTTGTGGCAAGTGCCGACTCTGCGCAGTCTAATGGCTGCAGAACTGGTGGCAAGGGGGCTGCTGGGATATCTCTGCACTAAATTTCCAGCTCCCTCACATGCCCTGTACTTATGCTGGGAGCCAGGATGTCACATCACCTCAGCCCGGCATCAGTACAGAGCTGGCTGGAGCTGAGCCATCTATGCAGATAGATCCCAGCAGCAAATCACAGGACTCCAGGAATGAGTTTCCATTCCATCTCCCTTTCAAATTAAGAAAAATGAGACCAGGGGGAAAACATAGTAGAAAATAGCATATAAAATAGTGTGTCTGCCTGTGTGCGTGTATGTAAGTGTGTGTGTGTGTACACACTGATCAGCCACAACATTAAAACCATAAGCCTAATATCAGCCACAACATTAAAACCACAAGCCTAATATCAGCCACAACATTAAAACCACATGCCTAATATCATGCTTGTGCAGCCAAAACAGCTCTGATGTGTAAAACATCTGAACATGTTCTGGGGACTGGGGTATTTGGTACACATTAGCAACAGATCCTGCAAGTTTTAAGGTGGGGCCTTCGTGGATCGAATTTGTTGTTCCAGCATATCCCACAGATGCTCAATTGGGTTGAGATCTGGGGAATATAGAGTTATAAAAGCAACACATTGAACTATTTGTCATGTTCCTCAAACCATTCCTGAACAATTGTTGCAGGGGTGCATTGTCCTGCTGAAAAAGGCCACTGCCATCCTGGAACAACATTGCCATGATGTGGTCTGCAACAATCTCTATGTAGATTGTACATGTCAAAGTAACATGCCAGGACCCAAGATTTTCCAGCAGAACATTGCCTAAAGCATAACACTGCCTCTGCATGCCTGCCTTCTTCCCATAGTGCATCCTGCTGCCATCTCTTCTCCAGGTAAACAATGAACATACATCCAGTCATCCACTTTTGCTTAAATAAAATGCGATACATCAGTACAAGGCATTCTTCTTCGATTGGTGTGGAAAAGTCCAGTCAGGAAATTCAATATGCTAAACGAAATATGCTGTAGTATTTTCAGATAGTTGGTGAGGTAAATAAAAGGAAAAACACTTACACTTTTTGGAGCTGGTAATTAGCTCCAAATATATGTGCTGGTGGTTAAATGGTTAAATTTAAAGTAGTACTAACACCTCAAAGGAGACCTGTTACATAAATGGAAAACCTGACCCACCACCCCTCACAAGGATTTCCCTCAACGAGTTAAAGGTTTATGTTTGGTTGGGTTCTGAGAGTGGTATACAGCAACAAGATCTGGAGCGTGTGTTGTATAATAAGGAAACCAAGAATTCTCTTCATGACTATAGCCCTTTTATTTCCCATTTTATTTCCCTTCTGTATCTAAATCTAGAAACTAGAATTGTTTCTACCTGATAGGTCATGTGCTTATGGAATCACCAAGATGGCCGTCGAACATGTTCTTCCAGAAGCACCAATATGACAACTGATCACTAACCTCCAATTCTGACACTCACTCAGAAACTGGCAAAAGTAATATGTTTAATAAAATATGGTAAAAAGTATAACAAATTAAAATAGAAATGTTACAGCTAAACACGTAGAGCAAACAATACAATTATAGTACATATACTATGCTAAACAAGCAGGATTGTATGGGATTACATGAGTGAGATTTACAGCTGAAAAAGTATAAAAATATAAAATCGATAGTTTTCATATTTTTTTATATATATGCTTTATTTAATGATTTTGTCTTCATTTACAAAGAGAAAATAATCTCAAAAACATTCTCTACTATTTAAAAATAGAGAAAGGGATTTCTCCACTGCTGGTGGACGTGCCCGAAACTTCAACCCCTTTGAAGCAGGGAGCTACACAGCTAATAACCAAACTGGTGAACAAACCCTACCCTTGGACCCTGTTACTCTTAAAACCCGTGGAAACATTCACAAGAGCTGAGAACAAACTGCCAGCCCGCATCGCCCTGCCAACATGCAGGGCAATCGCTGAGGTATGTTCCTCGCTCTGCAACACAAGACATGATCACAAGGAAAATACTAGATAGCTTGCAAATGGATAAACTTACGGCGCAAATACACGACACGCCTAAACAGTTCCACAAAATCTGGGACCCCTAGCTAGAAGGAGACACAACCTTACCATGGAAGAAGTAGATGTTGGATCAGCGCTTGTATGATCAACCTAAAGCTGAAATAAGTATAAGGCTGCAACCTATGGAAATTAGGTTCCCTCACAAACCCTCAAAACAGATGTAAAGCAAAAAAAAAAGCAATAGCCACAATTAGCTAAACGTAATATAGACTGCAAAAATGTACTTACATATATTTAACAAAGCAAGGAAATATATATTAGTCCAGATAGAGAATGGATAGGAGGAGGACCAGGTAGTCTTGCCGGTACTTGAGTTTGGTGTGAATCTAAATGGATTCTTAGACTTAGAAAATAGTAGAGTTTTCTTGGTGCAGGTTGGAATATGTGGACAGAAAAAAAGGAAACTCCAATAGTGTAGCTGGCACATGACCAGAAGAGGAAAAGATTCACAGCAATGTGGTATTTACACTCACCTATTGGAGAGCTAAAACTAGAGCTTGGATATAATTAGCATTCAGTGGCATCGATCCCCCACTGGTAGGATATGAGTGATGATAACCAAACGAAGGTCCTCGGAATTTGGAAGAAATAAAAACAAATATAGTGCTCACTGTGGTTTTAGCAAAGCAGATGAATTTGAAACGTAAAGTACTCACATTTAAGTGAGCAGGAATATACTGCTCACTATAATAGCGTAGGTGGTACAATCCCCACCTAGGAATTCTTGGGCGGATGACTGCTCCGAAGTAGCTAATGACCAGGTTAAAAATAAAAAATAATAAAAAAAATTGTAGTTACAAACAAAAATTGAATAAAAAAAAGTATATGGCAAATAAATTAAAAAGCCAATATTCCTTTATTAATATACATTAAAAAAAACAGTTAAAGACAGCCAAAACGCATTTCGCCACACAGGCCTTTTTCGACTGGCAATAGAAACATCAACCTGGTACATGAATGCTTATATAGGCTTTGTGATTTTATGCTAATTCAAATTTTGGTGCCAAAATGACGTCATTTGCATAATACATATGAGTAGTACAAAACATAAATACAATAGGAGCAGAAAAAGTTAAAAAAGACATACATATTTATAAAATGTTTTGATAATAAAACAGAGTATGTTTCTTTAAATAGGTGTAGAAAAGAATGGACATTTGTTAAATAAGAAACGCTTACAAGATCGCGTTTACCGCGACCACGTGATAAGCCTCAATGCCCTCTGGGGCCACGTGAATGTAAACACACCCCCTTGTTTGAGTGGCACCTTTGGGTTGAACAAAGCATTTACATACAGCGCAGTGAGTGCGCTTGTCCCACGGCAAAAGTGCCACTCGAGGGCTGGGCGGGGCTTCCTCAATTAAATTGTGATGCAGCCTGGGAAGTGTGGTCAGCAGCTGGAACGCACCAGGAAGTGGATGCGTTCCACCGATAACCACCTCCCTACATCGCAATTGCTACCACAGCAGAGGCAGATACAAAAATTTACCTGGACATATTATATTGATTGCATTCATTTTAAAAGGAGATAATGATAAAAAGAAAAAAAACTAAAAATGTATAATAATAAGAGATGTAAACCATAAAAAATGAGTCTGACCACTCCATGTGGATATTTTGGACAAAATTAATAACAAATAATTGATGTACAAAGAATAATAAAATAGTAGTGGGGACACTTAAGTATAAATAAGACAATTGCTGATAAATGGTCTTATGTGAAAAAAGGCCATGTTTTAAAATACTTAACCATATAAATGGCAGCTAGAAGTAACATGAGGGGTTGAATAACCCTATGAGACATGAATAACATCTAGCAAAATAATTATAACAGTAAAAAACAAAACTTAAAAAATCAAATGTTCAGCAAAGGAATTAATTTTGCATGAATATGGTCTCATTGTAGATCAATTAGTTTAGACCAAAATATAAAGTGCACAGCGACATTGAAGGAAAAAAAAAAAGATAGTACCACCTACGCTATTATAGTGAGCAGTATATTCCTGCTCACTCAAATGTGAGTACTTTACGTTTCTACATTCATCTGCTTTGCTAAAACCACAGTGAGCATTATATATGTTTTTATTTCTTCCAAATTCCGAGGACCTTCGTTTGGTTATCATCACTCTTTCCTACCAGTGGGGGATCGACGCCACTGAATGCCAATTATATCCGAGCAGGTTTTAGCTCTCCAATAGGTGAGTGTAAATACCACATTGCTGTGAATCTTTTCCTCTTCTGGTCATTTGCCATCTACACTATTGGAGTTTCCTTTTTTTCTGTCCACATATTCCAACCTGCACCAAGAAAACTCTACTATTTTAAGTCTAAGAATCCATTTAGATTCACACCAAACTCAAGTACCGGCGAGACTACCTGGTCCTCCTCCTATCCATTCTCTATCTGGACTAATATATATTTCCTTGCTTTGTTAAATATATGTAAGTACATTTTTGCAGTCTATATTACGTTTAGCTAATTGTGGCGCAACCTATTGTTTCTTTTTTTTTTTTTTGCTTTAAACGACCACATACATTTACACATACCCTGGCGAGATCACAAACAGCACAATATGCCCAGTCGATCCCTCAGAAACCCAACTTATAAGAGAAAAAACACAGTTCGAATTACTCTGCACACAAGAAATGTAACCACCACGAGCCATATCCCTGCTATACTCTGACCTAATAATGAGCAGATAACTTCTGGTTCCCACATGCATCAGGCAATGGGAGGAGGACCTTGAGGAGGCAATGACAGCAGCTGATTGGGACAAGGTCATAACCCATATACAGAACACCAAGGTTGGCAAGGCTACAAGAAAACTCATGTAAAATCTTCACACGGTGGTACCTTACCCCAACAACCCTCCATGCCAGGGACCCTACAATCCCTGAAACATGCTGGTGATGTGAGGAGGCTTTAAAATGTGCATTCATTTTAAAAGGAGATAATGATAAAAAGAAAAAAAACTAAAAATGTATAATAATAAGAGATGTGGTGGAACTGTGCCCTCATCCGACCCTTCTGGGAGTAGGTCCAAAAGGTGATACAGGGGTGACAGATGAATTCCTACCACGATCATCGGCCACCTTCCTCCTACACCACAACACTATGCCGACACTGACATATAAACGGTCCCTCATCCCGAGCCTTCTCAACGCTGCTAAGGCGATCCCACCCATCTTCTGGGGACAGACATGTACGCTGGGTGGAGGAGGACACCAGGAAATGCGAGGACTTGAAAGTGACTACACCGAAACAGAGAGACAGATATACAAAATGCTGGTTCCACTGGCAACGCCATGTTTCCTCAGACGACATCATACAACAACTGACCAACCCATGAGCAATTACGGAGAGGAGGCAGACAATGGGTACGGACAAATTCAGAATGGACCACAGGGTGTGGCAGGATGGGACGGCGACTGGGGATGTTACCTCTCCCCACCAGCCCTGGTATTGGATATTTGCTTTATTAGGCGATATGGGCGATACTTAACCTCGATTGACCTAATTCAGGAACACTAAATCAATGCTTAATTATTCACTGTTTCATTGCGGTTAAAGTGTTGATTGCTTGTTCATGGAAAGACTCATTAGTTCTCTCATGGGCACATGTAAAAAATCTACTTATTACGCAAATGGTTATGGAGAAGCAGTATATTTGAATAACCTCCCATTCCGTAAAAAAAACTAACAAGATAGAAAGCTGAATCTTTTATATAGAACAATGGTCCCCACACCTCTGTGCAGACAACCAACAACTAGCTTATTTTCCTTATTGGAATTAAAGGACCACTCTAGGCACCCAGGCCACTTCAGCTTAATGAAGTGGTCTGGGTGCCAGGTCCCTCTAGGGATAACCCTTTTTTTTAATAAACATAGCAGTTTCAAAGAAACTGCTATGTTTATAAATGGGTTAATCCAGCCTCCAAAGCCTCTAGTGGCTGTTTCACTGACAGCCGCTAGAGGTGTTTGCGTGCTTCCCACTGTGAAAATCACAGTTCGAAGACGCCAGCATCCATAGGAAAGCATTATGAATGCTTTCCTATGAGACAGGCTGAATGCGCGCGCAGCACCTGCCAAGCATGCGCATTCAGCCGAAGAGGAGGATCGGAGGCGGAGAGGAGAAAAGGTAAGTTTAACCCCTTTTCTCGCCATACAGCCCGGCGGGAGTGGGACCCTGAGGGTGGGGAAGTTCTAATAGCGAGCGGATGGTGAATGTGTGTTGGAGAACGTCCATCATACGGAGTACCGGTACGTGCTTGGTCAGACCCAGGATAGGTCCCTGGTCCCCCGCCAGGAAGTCCAGGTTGCCCCTAAGGGGAGCAATGGACTGGGGTTTGTTGTTAGATATTGCTTCGTGCTATGTCTGTGCCAGGTCTGCATGGTCGCTGCTACGAATGGGTTGGAGATTGGAATGTGTTTGCTTGCTTCTTTGGTAGGCCATGGTAGGGATCTTAGGTTGCAGTTGGTGGTGTCCAATTCTATTTGGATCCATGGTTTGGTGCCCCCTGTTACCAACCAGCAGATGATCTTGGTGAAGGGAGCCGCTAGGAAGTATTTCTCAAAATCAGGGAGCGCTAGTCCGTCCCGGAGTTGTGTATATTTTTTGTAACATAGTGGAGAGCCTCATATTTTGTCTTTGTCATTATTGCAACCCAGTTCTTCTTCTCACTTAAATATTGCCGGTGGAACAGGGGTTGGAGAAATTAAATGTATCAACTCTATGGCTTTGGAGGTGGGCCTTTCAACACCTTTGTAATTAGATTATTTAAAGGGACACTATAGTCACCCAGACCACTTCAGCTGAATGAAGTGGTCTGGGTGCCAGGTCCCACAGGTTTTAACCCTTCACATTGCAGGGTTAATCCAGCCTTTCGCGGCTGTCTTCCTGACAGCCGCTAGAGGCGCTTCTGCGACGCTGGATGCGAAAATCGCATTCAGCGTGCAGAACGTCTATAGGAAAACATTGAGAAATGGTTTCCTATGGACTGTTTGAATGCGCGCGCGACTCTTGCTGCGCATTCCGCTCAACTCGGAAGCTGACGTCGGTGGGGGAGGAGAGGTCACCAGTACCGAGGGAGCCCAGCGCTGGATTAAGGTAAGTGGTTGAAGGAGTTTTAACCCCTTCAGCCCTGAGGGTAGGGGATACCAAAAGGTTATATAGTGTCAAGAAAACAAATTTGTTTTCCTGACACTATAGTGATCCTTTAAGTAGAGGGAAACCAGGAATAGAAGAGGGTCTCGACATAGATGTTTACAAAATGTTTGAGTGTTATATAGGTAAATAATTCTTGGCTAAGTAGGGAGAATTCTACTTGTAGTTGAGGGAAGGTGTTGATATTATTTCCTTGTATCAACTGTTTAAGATAACCTATCCCAGCCGTTATTCAAGGTTTAATGTTATGATTCTCTATAAATTGTTCTAATGTATCTTATTTGGAGATAAGGCGGGATTGCTTAATCCATTTTCATAATTATTTTGAGAAATTCCCACTGATATAATTGTTAACTACTAAGCAGTTACACATTGTCACACATTTTTTACCCCAGCGAGATTACACTCAATTGCCACCATGTTTCTCTCTGGATATCAGCAATTGAGATCTGTACATGAGTTATCATGGTGGCTTTGTATGTACAGTATCTCACAAAAGTGAGTACACCCCTCACATTTTTGTAAATATTTTATATTTTTTTCATGTGACAACACTGAAGAAATGACACTCTGTTACAATGTAAAGTAGTAAGCGTACAGCCTGTATAACAGTGTAAATTTGCTGTCCCCTCAAAATAACTCATTTATTTAAGAAATCTTTCTGATTCTCATACAGAGTGGGGAGAGAAGTTCTCTTCAAATAAGTTCCAATTTGATCTTTATTTGCTTAAGGGATCAGGTTGTATAATTTAGAGTAATAAGAATTGAAATATGTAGCGGAGCGGAAATAATAAATCCCACGATCTCCGCTGGTTCAGAAGGTAATCCACAGTCAAGCGCTGAAAAGCAAGGCAATATCCCAAATCTCCCAGTAACCGGACGAAACACAGTTCTGAGAGTCAACCGAAGGCTTTATTCACAGGCTCCACAATTTATACAATTCCCCATGCAAGGGGTTTCCTGAGTCCTATCCCAGGGGTATTCCAGGGGTGGACTACGTGGGGAACTTACAGTACAAAGCATTTCTCCCATCAGGCACTGCTGCACGAGAGGGATCCTCCCACTGGAATGTGCCGTGCAGCAGAACCGGCAATTTACTTTAAAATATACAGTTTTTCGATTATTAGGTATATTTGCACGAATGGACGTTCGGTAGATAGCTGTGGTCTGAGCGCATCATTCGTGAGATTACCGCTCAGATCCCAGCTAAAACAACCGAACGCCACACGAAAAACATATTCATCCAAACATACATTTAAAAGACCGATTGATATATGGAGAATAAAATACCGAACGGCCCGGAACTCCCGAACGGCCTGGAAGTCCAGCAGTGTTCGCGCCGTCGAGTAGCCGCACTCGACGACCAAACACCGCTAGAGGAACAAAGGATCCAAGATGGCCGACCGTTGCATGGTCGGTAGTCGAACGACCGCCACCTAGGAGAGCCTGTAATTACCGATTGCAACATTGTTGCAATCGGTTAATGAGCGCCACACGTCTCTCAATGTGTGGGCTATACATGTAGGTCTTAATCGGTTCACGAACGGCCCGCAAAGGCGCTGTTCGTGAAACGAAAGGAAATCAGCTGTCTGCTTTCGGCAGATAGCCAATGCAAGTAATACAGCGTTAAGCAATCACAGTCTATACACACAGAAACATACGCATCCTCAAAACAGCACAGGCAACCCTTAAAGCTATTGTCCTTATATAATGTCCAAGTGGCTAGGTTTGCCACAAAATTTTTACCAATATATTACCTTCTATTAGTTTGAATACTCGGTTATGTGTTTGTTTCTATCTTGGTTAAAAGTTTATTTGTTTTATTACCCTTATAATAATAATTTAGCTGCAATTTTTCTACGTTTTTTCTTGTTCGATCTAATACACTGTTTGATTTGATTCTGAACTTGAGTTATTTCAGGTAGAGATTCTCTTGTAGGGAGGATTTTACTCTTCTTGGACAGAGTGTAAAGTCTATGATGTAAAGCTGATAATTTTAGACCTTATTTTTTTTAATCTGTTTTGTAACTTAACCCCTTCAGGACGGGACGGAGTCAATAGTGCACTTTCTGATCAAAACAAAACATAAACAAAAACTGGAATTTGCGCTAAATGTCTGTTCAACCGTAATTCACATGTCACATTACGTGCAACCACACTTATATATCATTTTGTTCAGGAGAAACAGGGCTTTAATTTATCATTAACTATTCATATATGGAACATAATTTATTATAAATACAATTTTAAAAAAGTGAGAAAATACGATTTTTAAAAAAAAAATTGTATTTCCGTCTGACATTTTAGCTGTTAATGTCATAATACTGTTAGGTTTTACTGCAAAAAAATGCACATATTTGTAATCTGTGATGTCTCACGAGTACAACAGTACCCCCATTATCAGGTTTTATGATGTTTTGGAAAGTTACAGTATCAAATATAGAACGTTCCATTTTCAAATTGAAATTTGCCAGATTAGTAATGTTACCTTTGAGACGGTGTGGTAGCCCAGGAATGAGAATTACCCCCATAATGGCTTACCATTTGAAAAAGTAGACAACCCAAGGTATTGAAAGTGGGGTATGTTTAGTCTTTTTTAGTAGCCACTTAGTCACAAACACTTTTTAAGCAGCAAGCTCACAGGCCGAGCAGCAGAGGCATACCGAGCAGTTATGGCCAACCCCAGACCAAACACGGTACCACCCATGACACAGCCTAATTTTAACAGGAGAACACAATTGGTATGTCACCAGTGCAATCAGCCAGGGCACTACAAAATACATTGCCCTCAGCGGAGCAGAGGCAACTGGGAGCGGCCACCACCACCACCGAGGGCCGCCGCTCAGCACTATCAACATGAACCGCTGGAAGAGCACAGCCTGGATTTGGAGCAATGGGCCATACTACATGAGGTGAACCTAGCCCAAGCCGAGGGGGACAACCGGGTGCACCACAGACAATGGGTCACCATAGATGGAAAAGAGGCTGAGGCACTACGAGACTCTGGGGCCACCCTTACTTTGGTGCAGCCTCACACCGTATCTGCAAAGGACTGTTGCCATAAGAGTGGCAGGAGGCGCCATCCACAAGTTACCCACAGCTCGAGTACAGTTAAATTGGGGCACCGGAGCCAAGCAGATGGAGTTGGGCATTATGTCTGGACTACCTGCGGAAGTTTTGTTGGGGAACGACTTGGGGTGCCTGACTTCGCAGCTGATTCACCCCGATCCTGCTGGAACCTGCCCTGTGACTACCAGGGCGCAAGCCCGCCGAGCTGGACCGACACACTCCGAGGAACCACAGGTAGGAACCGAAATCCTCGTAGCATGCCCTAACCCTATCCCCTTCTGGGGCACTCCCCAAGACTTTGGCCAAGCCCAGCAGTCAGATGCCACCTTAGCAGGTTACAGGAAGGCAGTAGGTACCCCTAAAGAAGGTAATGCCCACGAGAACTTCCACTGGGACAAGGGACTGCTATATAGGGTCACAGGGGGAGTGGGAAAGGGGGCAGCCCAAGTTATAAAAAGACAGTCGTACCCCGTAAATACAGGGCAGAGCTTCTAAAGCTCAGCCATGATATCCCGCTAGCAGGACATCTGGGTATCACGAAAACTAAAGACCGCCTTACCCAGACGTTCTTCTGGCCATTGATATCAAAAAATTTGCAGACCTACTGCAGGACATGTGGCACATGTCAAAGGATAGGGAAAAGGGGGGATCACCCTAAGGCCAAGTTACGGTCCCTACCTATAATAGAAGAACCATTCTACAGAGTGGCAGTAGACCCAGCTCCTCCGGTAAGCGCTACATCCTCACGGTGGTGGACTACGCCACCTGGTACCCTGAGGCTGTGGCGCTCTCCAACATTGGAGACAGTAGCAGAGGTTCTAGTCAGGATCTTTTCCCAAGTAGGGTTCCCCCGGGAAATACTTTCAGACCAGGGAACACGGCAACTGTATCTCAACAGTTGTGGCAGAGCTGCGGTTTAAAAACATTATTTAGCTCCCCTTACCACCCCCAGACTAACGGTCTCTGTGAACGATTCAACGGCACGCTTAAGAAAATGCTCACAAGCATTCACTGAGTCCTACGGTCAATGGGAGAAATTTCTACCTCATCTCCTGTTTGCCTACCGGGAAGTGCCTCAGGCGTCCACCGGCTTCTCCCCTTTCGAACTCCTATATGGGAGAAAAGTCCGGAGACCCCTGGACCTCATACGAGAGCACTGGGAGGGCAACACAGTAGAGGAAGGGATCCCAGTTTTGCCATACGTGCTGGAGTTCCGGGACCGCTTGCAGGCCCTGACCGAATCAGTTCGGGAGAACCTGCAAACGGCCCAGAAACGTCAGAAACAATGGTATGACCGGGGAGCACGAGATAGGAACCTGGAAGTAGGGCAAAAGGAACTAGCCCTTAAGACCTTCCAAAAAGGACAAGCTCCAGGCAGCTTGGCAGGGGCTATTTAAAGTGGTGGAACGGATTAACGACACCACCTATATTGTAGCCAAATGTTCCGATGAAAGGATCAGACGAGCCTTTCATGTAAACATGTTGAAACCGTACTTCGAGAGCTTCGAGGACGTGGCCGCTATCTGTGCCCCGTCCACTGATGATAGTGAAGGGCTTCCCTTACCCGACCTGCTGGCAGCCAACCAAGGTACGTTAGAACAGGTCAGGTTGGAGGAGAAACTAGACCCCAACCCGCAGGCAGACACAAGAATACGGTGTGGGAATACGGTGGGCTGTTCTCGGTCCTTCACGGGTACACCTCCGCAGCAGTGCACCGGGTGGAGACGCAGGGGGAGACCCCATTACGGCAACAGCCGTACCGTATCCCGGCAGCAGTATGGACTAGCATGTGGAAAGAAATCCAAGAAATGTTAGAATTAGGGGTTATTGAGGCTTCCCAAAGTCCCTGGGCATCTCCAGTGGTTTTAGTACTGAAGTGAGACAGTACGACTCACTTCTGTATTGATTACCAGAAACTGAATGACCGGACTATCACTGACGCATACCCCATGCCACGGATCGACAAATTGCTCGATCGCATGGCCGGCGGGCACTTCCTAACTACCCTGGACCTGTGCAAAGGATATTGGAAAATTCCACTAGACCCGGCCGCCATCCCAAAGTCGGCATTCTTCACCCCATTCAGGCTATACCAATTTCGGGTTATGCCGTTTGGGATGAAGAATGCCCCAGCTACATTTCAAAAGATGGTGGACCTACTTCTGGAGGAAATGCAAGACTTCGCATGTTCCCATCTAGATGATGATATTGCCATCTATAGCGGCACATGGGAGGCACACCTGTCGCACTTGGCTACGGTATTTGGGAAGTTACAAGAAGCCGGCCTCACCCTGAAACCCGAGAAATGCCACGTGGGTATGGCAGAGGTTCAATACCTAGGGCATAGAGTAGGGTCTGGGAAACAGCGACCCGAAGTAGAGGCCATAGCCAATTGGCCCCAGACTCGCAACAAGATGCAGATACTAGCCTTCCTAGGCACAGCAGGGTATTATAGAAAGTTCGTCCCTGAGTATAGCACCCTAGCAAAACCCCTCACTGATCTGACTAAAAAGTCACTACCCCACCAGGTAGCGTGGTCCCCAGAATGTGCAACGGCATTCCAGAGACTTAAAATGGCTTTGAGCGATGCTCCAGTATTGGTGGCCCCAGACCCTAATAAAACATTTCTGGTTCATACAGATGCCTCCATGTTTGGTCTGCGAGCCGTGCTGAGCCAAGTGGGGGAAGATGGCATGGAGCACCCGGTGGCATATCTCAGCCGTAAGTTACTACCTCTGGAGGTCAGCTATGCCTCTGTGGAAAAAGAATGCCTGGCTCTCGTATGGGCCTTAAAGAAACTCCATCCGTACCTGTATGGCCGTGCTTTTACCCTACTTACTGACTCATCTGGTTCAACTGAGTCTCTGGAGACAACTCCCGGTTGCTGCGCTGGAGTTTAGCGTTGCAGCCCTACAATTTTACACTGCAATACCGCCCGGGCAAGCAGAACGGCAATGCGGATGGGCTTTCCCGTCAAACCGACTTGGATGTTTAATTATGCTACCCGGACATCCTCTAGCCAACCCGGCAGGGTTTAGGCGGGTATGCCGACCCATGGAACCAAGGGGGAGTATTGTGAAGAAAACAGACTTTTGTTTAACATTTTCTTCTTTGTTCGGGTCTTTCCTACAAGTATTGCATGTATATTTAATCTATTGGTTCGGTAGTTTGAAACTACCGAACACCGACCACGCTCCTGGCTCATTAACTACAAAGGAACCGTCTATTAAGTGCTCCCTGGCGGCCGCTGTTCGTATAGCCGAATGCCACGTGGAATAGAAAATGGCGGCCATCTTGTTCGCACGAGGGGAGGCAGCGGGACTTGATCGTCGAGTGTCTGGAACTAAAATTGGACGCTCGACCTCACGAACCACAGCTGAAACTACCGAACGCCTGCTTCCCTTAGGTGCCGAACAGCCAGGAGAGCGCCATTCGGTAGTTTTGTGCGTACGAACAAGGGGAGCAATAGCTCCTATGAGCCAGGAGGATCCATTCGTTACTTTATTCGTTTTTTACCTTTTTCTGAATTGACCGACCGCACACGCTGAATTCGTGGAACTGTTTTGGGCAGGAGCCTCGTGTGTGGTCGGTAAAATGTGTCTTCCATACTTTCTGAGAACCCCTGAACCGATCTGGGTGAAATTTGGATATGTTTGTCCCCCAGATCGGGGCTATCAGGGGATATGTAATTTGTGGGGATATCTTTTGTGGAAAGGGGTGTTCCAACTTTTGGGAAAATTGTGTGCCCTCTGCCTGGAGATAATTGATTTATTCCGTAACTTATCTCAATATCTCCCAGGCAGAGAGAAGGCAGGTATTACTGGAAAACTGATGATTGGTTATTGTCTTTGTTTGCTGTGGGAGGTCCTCTTGCAGGAGGATTTCTCATAAAAGCCAGTGTGTTTTCAATAAACATCATTCCTGTTACGCCCTTCATGAAGTCTAGGCTCATGTTTGGGTGATATTCTATTTGCTGGGGAGAATCTTCTTGGAAACTGCATTCATCTACGCTATTCCTCTATTCCCTGCTCAGCTGTTGGGAAAGGAATAGAAGAGCGCATCACCATAACCACTGCAGATCTTAACAACTGCCTTTTCTCTGATGGCTGAAGGTAACTATTATACTCACCAGAACAACTACATTAAGCTGTAGTTGTTCTGGTGACTATAGTATCCTTTTAAAAAACATGCAACCAACAAAAACAAAAAAAAGGATCCACATCAGATGCACCATTCGTCCAACAGGTTGAAAAACTTTAGGGCAGGAGGCCCTAAGTTTAATCTCCTTAAGAAAAACCCATTACGGAAAAAGCATCTCATCGTAAGATGCAAAGTGTGGGGTGGGACATTTTTAAAGACCGAGCGGGAATTAAGTATACTTTATACCTGTAATTGAAAGGGAGACAAAAACAAAAACATGAAAAGTGCTCCCTTTTACAAGGCCTTGTGTGCAATCAATCGTAAATGATAAGACCTATAATATCTCCTATTTGTTTTATTTCTCTTTTCTCTTTGTTTTCTCTGTTAGTAGTACTGTTTATATTTAATCCCGTAATTATATCAATACAGGGCTAAACAGTATGGGTTTATTTAGGTTGCCACTGCTTTTTTTTTTTTTTTTTCTTATCCTTCTCCACTACTCTAACTTTTGCTGTGCAATAGCATATTTTAGATTCAACCTGTATATATTTGAGATTTAAGAAAAAATAAAGGATTTTAGTGAACTATACAAAAAGGAGGGTAAATAAAAGTTAAAATTGTGATTGGTGGACACTAGAACCAACTATGTATAATGCAGCTTAGTTAAGGTATAACCTCATATTGATCTGAATACATTTTATTATCCAAACAGTTTAATGAGGGAGATTACTTAATCCTTATAAATTAGGTACCTGAAAACAGACTGTATAATTGTGAGTCCTTATTGGTAAACTGTGCTTCTATTGGTGCTGGGTGAGAAATTCCATTTTAATATATTCTCCATAATCTATTAGTATAGGGTAGACAATTTAGGGTTTTTCTAATTTGTCTTTATGATTTTGCAAGCTCCTCTGTTTGTTAATCTTTTCCCACTTGCTTATCTCCCATTCAACAATTGGGTATTAAAGCCCATACTGAGGAATAGTAAAGAATAAGAAAGTAAATATTTGTTATAAGCAGTACAAATGAAAAATAAATAAAATAGCTAAATAAAAAAATAGTCTCAAATACAATTTGTGGACTATTTAAGTTGTGCATTAATAAGAACTTAGTTAACAAATTCTGTGTATCTTAATTTAAATGTATCCTCATATCTGTCTAAAAAATGTTTATAACCCCCCCAAAAAATTTGCATTAAAAAAATAATGACTCCTTATATGTGTGAACATATATGGACTATATATATATATATATATATATATATATATATATATATATATATGTGTGTGTGTGTGTATACACACACACATAACAAAAGAGACTACAGTGCCTTTCAAAAGTATTCACCCCCTTAACCTTTTACCTATTTTGTTACATTACAGCCTTAAGTTCAATGTTTTATTAATCTGAATTTTATGTGATGGATCAGAACACAATAGTCTAAGTTGGTGAAGTGAAATGAGAAAAATATATACATAAAATTATTCTTTTAGAAATAGAAAACAGAATATGTATTCACCCCCTTTGTTATGAAGCCCATAAAAAGCTCTGGTGCCACCACTTAGCTTCAGAAGTCACATAATTAGTGAAATGATGTCCACCTGTGTGCAATCTAAGTGTCACATGATCTGTCATTATATATACACACCTTTTTTGAAAGGCCCCAGAGGCTGCAACACCTAAGCAACAGGCACCACTAACCAAACACTGCCATGAAGACCAAGGAACTCTCCAAACAAGTAAGGAACAATGTTGTTGAGAAATACAAGTCAGGGTTAGGTTATAAAAAAATATCCAAATCTTTGATGATCCCCAGGAGCACCATCAAATCTATCATAACCAAATGGAAAGAACATGGCACAACAGCAAACCTGCCAAGAGACGGCCACCCACCAAAACACACAAACTGGGCAAGGAGGGCATTAATCAGAGAGGCAGCACAGAGACCTTAGGTAACCCTGGAGGAGCTGCAGAGTTCCACAGCAGAGACTGGAGTATCTGTACATAGGACGGCAATGACCTGTACGCTCTATAGAGTTGGGCCTTATGGCAGAGTTCCCAGAAGAAAGCCATTACTTTCAGCAAAAAACAAAATGGCATGTTTTGAGTTTGCAAAAAGGCATGTGGGAGACTCCTAAAATGTATGGAGGAAGGTGCTGTCGTCTGATGAGACCCTAAATGTAACTTTTCGGCCATCAAAGAAAAAGCTATGTCTGGCGCAAACCCAACACATCACATCGCCGCAAAAACACCATCCCCACAGTGAAACATGGTAATGGCAGCATCGTGCTGTAGGAATTTTTTTCAGCAGCTAGGACTGGGAAACTGGTCAGAGTTGAGGGGAAAGATGGATGGTGCTAAATACAGGGATATTCTTGAGCAAAACCTGCACCACTCGGTGCGTGATTTGAGGCTATGACAGAGGTTCACCTTCCAGCAGGACAATGACCCCAAACCCACTGCTAAAGCAACACTAGAGTGGTTTAAGGGGAAACCTGTAAATGTGTTTGAATGGCCTAGTCAAAGCCCAGACCTTAATCTAATAGAAAATCTGTGGTCAGACTTAAAGATTGCTGTTCACAAGCGCAAACCATCCAACATGAATTAGCTGGAGCAGTTTTGCAAGGAGGAATGGGCAAAAATCCCAGTGGTAAGATGTGGCAAGCTCATAGAAACTTATCCAAAGCAACTTGGAGCTGTGATTGCCGCAAAAGGTGGCCCTACAAAGTATTGACCTGAGGGAGGTGAATAGTTATACACTTTGACTTTTCTGTTATTTTGTCCTATTTGTTGTTTGCTTCACATAGAAACATAGAATGTGACGGCAGATAAGAATACAGCCCATCTAGTCTGCCCAATTTTCTAAATACTTTCATTAGTCCCTGGCCTTATCTTATAGTTAGGATAGCTTTATGCCTATCCCACGCATGCTTAAACTCCTTTACTGTGTTAACCTCTACCACTTCAGCTGGAAGTCTATTCCATGCATCCACTACCCTCTCAGTAAAGTAATACTTCCTGATATTATTTTTAAACCTTTGCCCTCTAATTTAAGACTATGTCCTCTTGTTGTGGTAGTTTTTCTTCTTTTAAATATAGTCTCCTCCTTTACTGTGTTGATTCCCTTTATGTATTTAAATGTTTCTATCATATCCCCCCTTTCTTGTCTTTCCTCCAAGCTATACATGGTAAGATCCTTTAACCTTTCCTGGTAAGTTTTATCCTGCAATCCATGAACCAGTTTAGTGGCCCTTCTCTGAACGCTCTCTAAGGTATCAATATCCTTCTGAAGATACGGTCTCCAGTACAGCGTACAATACTCCAAGTGAGGTCTCACCAGTGTTCTGTAAAATGGCATGAGCGCTCCCCTCTTTCTACTGCTAATACCTCTCCCTATACAACCAAGCATTCTGCTAGCATTTCCTGCTGCTCTATTACATTGTCTGCCTACCTTTAAGTCATCAGAAATAATCACCCCTAAATCCCTTTCCTCAGATGTTGAGGTTAGGACTCTATCAAATATTCTGTACTCTATCCTTGGGTTTTTACGTCCAAGATGCATTATCTTGCACTTATCCACATTAAATGTCAGTTGCCACAACTCTGACCATTTTTCTAGTTTACTTAAATAATTTGCCATTTGGCTTATCATAGTTACATAGTTACATAGTTACATAGCTGAAAAGAGACTTGCGTCCATCAAGTTCAGCCTTCCTCAGAAATGTTGTTGCTGTTGATCCAAAAGAAGGCAAAAAACCTGGTCTGAAGCACTTCCAATTTTGCCACAAACTAGGAAAAAATTCCTTCTTGACCCCAAAATAGCAGTCAGATGTCTCCTTGGATCAATCAGCTATTACCCCACTAATTAGAAATTATATCCCTGTATGTTATGTTTTTGTAAGTATTTATCCAATTTCAGTTTAAACATCTGTATGGACTCTGACAAAACCACCTCTTCAGGCAGAGAATTCCATATCCTTATTGTTCTTACTGTAAAAAAACCTTTTCTTTGCCTTAGATGAAATCTCCTTTCTTCCAGCCTAAATGTGTGACCTCGTGTCCTATGTATAACCCTGTTTATGAATAGATTTCCAGATAAAGGTTTGTACTGGCCCCGAATATATTTGTATAAAGTTATCATATCCCCTCTCAGGCGCCGTTTTTCCAAACGAAACAGATTTAATTTTTGTAACCTTTCTTCATAACTAAAATGCTCCATTCCTTTTATCAATTTTGTAGCTCGTCTCTGGACCCTCTCCAGTGCCATGATATCCTTCTTTAGAACAGGCGCCCAAAATTGCACAGCATATTCAAGGTGTGGTCTTACCAGCGATTTATAAAGAGGCAAAATTATATTTTCATCCCGAGAATTTATGCCCCTATTATCCCTCCTGCAACATCAACCCAGTTACATATATTAGTATCATCAGCAAAATGACATACCTTACCATCAAGACCTTCTGCAATAACATAAAAATATTAAAGAGAATGGGTCCAAGTACAGATCCCTGGTGACAAGCCCAAGCTTCGAATATACTCCATTGACTACAACCCTCTGTTGCCTGTCACTCGGCCACTGCCTTACCCATTCAACAATATTGAAATCCAAACTTAAAGATTGCAGATAATTGATAAGCCTTCTATGTGCAACAGTGTCAAAAGCCTTACTGAAATCTAGGTAAGCAATGTCTACTGCACCACCCTGATCTAATTTTAGTTACCCAATCAAAAAAATCTAAAAGATTAGTTTGGCATGATCTCCCTGAAGTAAACCCATGTTGTCTCTGATCTTGAAATCCATGTGTTTTAGATGTTCAAAAATCCTATCCTTTAACATGGTTTCCATCACTTTCCCCACTACTGAAGTAAGGCTTACTGGCCTATAGTTGCCCGACTCCTCCCTATTACCTTTCTTGTGAATGTTAACAATGATTGGTTAAATAAATCTGTAAATGGTTTTGCTAGTACACCACTAAGCTCTTTTAATAGCTTTGGGTATATTCCACCAGGTCCCATTGACTTACTTGTCTTTACTTTTGACAGTTCAAATAGAACCTCTTCCTCTGTAAACTCACGTGTAATAAATGACTAATTTATCCTTTTTCTTAACTGAGGTACCTTTCCTTCATTTTCATCTGTAAATACTGAACAAAAATATTAATTGAAGCAGTCAGCTAGACCTTTATCCTCTTCTACATACATTCCTTCTTTTGTTTTTAATCTAACTAATCCTTGTTTTACTTTTCTTTTCTCATTTATGTATCTAAAAAAGGTTTTGTCCCCCTTTTTTACTGACTGTGCTATTTTCTCTTCTATGTGTGATTTGGAAGCTCTTATAACTCGCTTATTCTCTTTCTGCCTAATCTTATAGCTCATTCTGTCTCCCTCACTCTGGGTTTTTTTATAATTACTAAATGCTAACTTTTAGTTTTTTACTATTTTGGCCACATCTGTGGAGTACCACAGTGGTTTCTTGAATTTTTTGCTTTTACTGACAAGCCTAATGCAATTTTCTGTTGCCTTCAGTAGTGCAACTTTTAAATAATCCCATTTCTATTGGACTCTATTTAAATTGCTCCAGTCTGATAATGACTCCTTTACACATATTCTAATTTTAGAAAAGTCAGTTTTTCTAAAGTCTAAAACTTTTGTTTTTGTGTGGTGTGACTCAGTCACTGTTCTTATATTATACCACACTGACTGATGATCACTGGATCCTAAACGTTCACCTACAGTAATATCTGATACCAAATCTCCATTTGTTAACACTAAATCTAGGATGGCCTCTTTACGAGTTGGCTCCTCAACAACTTGTTTTAGAGACAATCCCAGTAGGGAGTTTAGAATATGCGTGCTCCTGGCACAAGCAGCTATTTTTGTTTTCCAATTCACATCAGGAAGATTAAAGTCACCCATGATGATAACTTCCCCCTTCATTGTCATTTTAGCTATTTCATCAACTAGTAGATTATCTAACTCTTCAATTTGTCCTGGGGGCCTATAAATCACACCTACACAAGTTACTGTGTGATTACCAAATTCTAACGTAACCCAAACGGACTCTATGTTCGCCTCACTAACTTTTATTAGGCTAGATTTTATGCTATCATTCCTCCTTTCTTGCCTTCCCTGTCTTTTTTTCAAAACACTTTATAGGTTGTAAAGAACTGAAAATTGTCATTTCTTGTGTTTGCAGCATATTTACTGAAATCAAAAGCTATTTCAATCAAACTTATAACAACATTTTAACCTTTTGGACATTTTAACAGGTCACGTTACATTTTAACATAGGACCCCTTATTTGACAGCAGCTTCACAAGTCTTGCATCCATTGAACTTGTGAGTTTTTGAACAGTTTCTGCTTGAATTTGTTTGCAAGATGTCAGAAAAGCCTCCCAGAGCTGCTGTTTGGATATAAACTGCCCCCCACCCTCATAGATCTTTTGCTTGAGGAAGCTCCAAATGTTCTTAATAGGATTGAAGTCAGGGGGAGGATGGCAGCCACACCATGACTTTCTCTCCTTTTATCCCATAGCAGCCATTGATGCAGAGGTATTCTTTGCAGCATAAGATGGTGCATTGTCATGCATGAAGATGATTTTATTACGGAAAGCATAGTTCTTCCTTCTGTACCAGGGAAGAAAGTGGTCAGTCAGAAACTCCACATACTTTGCACCTTCGGGAACCATAAAGGGGCCGACCAGCTCTCTTCCCATGATTCCGGCCCAAAACATGACTCCATCACCGCCTTGCTGACGTCGCAGCCTTGTTGGAACACGGTGGTCATCCACCAACCATCCACTACTCCATCCATCTGGACCATCCAGGGTTGCACGGCACTCATCAGTGAACAGGACTGTTTGAAAATTAGTCTTCATGTATTTTTCTGCCCAATGCAGCTATTTCTGCTTGTGAGCATTGGTTAGTGATGGCCGAATAGAAGGTTTATGCACAGTTGCAAGACTCTGGACGACTCTACACCTTGATGTCTGTGGGACTCCAGAGGCACCAACAGCTTCAAATATCTGTTTGCTGCTATGTAGTGGTATTTCAGAAGCTTCTCTATTGATCCGATGCATGGATCTGGCAGAAATCTTCTTCAATGTGCCTTTATCTGCACGGACCCGTCTGTGCTTTGAATCAGCCACAAATCTCTTAATAGTGTGATGATCACGCTTAAGTTTTCGTGAAATATTTAATGTTTTCATACCTCATCCAAGGCATTGAACTATTTCACTCTTTTCGACAGCAGAGAGATCCTTTTTCTTCCCCATATTGCATGCAAATTGTCCTCTGCTTAATAATGTGGAACACCGTGCTTTAGTACACCTTTCTTAAATTAGGCTCACCTGGCAATCTAATTATCACAGTTGTCCAAGATTGTTTTTAGAGATCAAAAGAGCTCTGAGACACAATGCCATCCATAAGTTAAACTGAAAAACAAAATATTTAATCTTTGTGACACTTAAATAGAATTTAGAAAGGCAGGAAATAGTGTACCTAGGAAAATAATAAACTGTGAGTACGAGAATTAATGTCTAAGTCTACAAGGAGAATATCAATCAGACAAAGTACTAATGAACCATTTGGCAATATTTTATTGCAAAGTATGCATTGTGCTTCAGGACAATCTTTATTTCTAGCACTTGTGAATCCAAATGACAAGTAGCGAGCAATCATCGTATTTTCTTTTCTTTGTTTGAGAAGAAGATTGGCTAGCATTGTGTGCTTTTCTTTTTTTTTTTGACTTGTCACTTGTCTCTGCTATTTGAGGAACAGTAGATACAACTATTTTGAGCATGTTTTCTGAATTTTTAGTTGTATCTTCTTTCCCAGTTTCTATAAGTGCCAAAGAAGTAGAAGTAGTAATAATTTTTCTCGGAAGAGTTCCCTGCTTTCCAAATTCATGGTTGTTTATGGGTCAAAACAAAACAAAACACTTTGAAAAATACAGATCTCACAACCTGACTGAAAAGGATGCTGATTTTGATAACACTCTTAGCAAGAACTGAACTTAAGCAGGATTTTTTTTTTAAATTCTTTATTTGTCTTGTGCATGTGAAAAAACAGATAACATTTTATCTTACAGTGCCCCAAGAGCATCTATAAGCTCATTCTGAACATTAGATTGATAAGGCATGTGAGGTAACGTCACAATTTTATATTATATACAGGCTAAACATTGTGAGATTATGTCAGGGTGACAGTCGCAGGTCTAAACAAGAGATTACAGAGGGTTCAAGACTTTTCAGGTTAGATATTAACATGAGTATTTGCACCAGTTGCTTAGAAACAACATGCTTGCACGGGAGCAGTGGTTTGTCAATCGCCACAGCAGTATCGGTATGTACCTTTGCAAAGGGTTAGCATTAAGTTATTTACAGGCTTAGTAGAAGTGGCTGATTGTGACTGGCGATTAACTGCTATGAAGTGTAGTGTCCCTTTGGGGTGCGATTAAGTTGCAAGAGATTCATTGTAGGACTATCTGAGACCCAAATGTCTGCATGTATTACAAGGTGGGAGATTTACGAACAATATGTGTTGTACCCTCCCTAGGTGCTAGTGTGCATGGATATGTACGGTTAGGAGTGCAGCAGAGAGAGGGAGTTAGTGAACCACTGAAGCTAGTGAGACAGTGTAGTTCCATCTGAGTGCTCGGCATGTGTTAAACAAGCAATATATCATTGGGGTATTTAAAATAATAAAAGTGGCAACAGGCCTAACTAAAACATAGTAATAAGAATATCGGATGATGTTTGATGATGTCACTTAAGTTCAGTTGATCGAGTCGACATCCTGAGGGAGAAGCCCGGCTGTCAGCCGATCCCTGTGTATGGCAGTCCCCTCAGGCTTTGTGGTAGTCCACACCATGTCTGGTAGGGCGCTCTTGTGTTCCCCTCACCCGTCTGCGTACCGGGTCTGTGGGAGTCAGGTGCTGTTTCCCGCCGGCCGGGTATGGGTCCGCGGGGTCTCCATCTTCCATGTCTTCGGCCCAAGGCCTTTGTGGGAGCCCGTGCCTGGTGTCCATTGATCCTTTCTTTAGGATCGTGGGCCCATAGGTTTTCCGGGTTTCGGACGGCCATCTGGGTATATGGACGTCGGTGGGGGGTTACCTCCAATTGAGCCCCCGGCTCAGAAGAAGAGCAGGCATGGAGGACCTCAGCACCCCTCACCCACTCCACCGATAGCGTAGGGAAGTGCAAGCTATTTCTCTTAGTAGTCTCCAGCTTGGGTGTGGGGTGTGCTTCCACGGTGTTGTTGTGGTACTGTGGTTCTTTATGAGAGGGTTGCATCTGAGCTCGGTCGTGGATCCGGCTCCAGAATTTCTGGCAGATGTCTTCAAATCTCCGATTGAATGAGGTGAGCCACTCCTGTGTCGTCAGGCCTGTTAGTAGTTGCTGAGTCACTGGGACGGCGGCCATGTTGAGTGCGCCGCCTGGGTCCCGATTATGGTGCTGGAGAGCGAGAGTCCTTCAGTGGGGACCGGGATATCCCCCCGGTCCAGAGGGGGGGGGTGACAAGGCAAGTAGTAGACCTCACTTGGTTCTGCTTTGTGTGGGACAGGTGATCGGCTGTTTCATCCACCCGGTAGCAGTGGTAGGCCGCAGTGTGGTCTCCGCGGGAGAGTCGAGCAGGTAAGTTTGCAAGGTCGCAGAGAGCTCCCCCGGGGTCGCATATAGCGATATGTGGCTTTGTTGGGCGTCGGTAACTGGCTGTATGTCCGATATCGGGCAGTATATGCGTGTCAAGTTAAGAGCTTAAGCGATGTGCGGCCAGCCGCCATGATACCCTGGCCCCGCCCCCACTTAAGCAGGATTTATGAGTTAGACTTTGAGCAAAAAGATTTGAACACTTTGAAAAATACAGTTAACTTTTTTTGCCCCTCACAGAGCCTTTTAATGTCCCCAGCAGAGAATTTCAATGTCCATGACAGAGCCTTTTAATGTCCCTATCAGAGAATTTAAATTCCCTTAACAGTCTTTCAATGCCCCTGAAAGAGCCTTTTTTTTTTTTTTAATTTTTAGTAACATAATAATGATATAGAGCATATACATGGGATGAGACATTGGCACAGTTTATTTTTATTTTTTAAGTAGATTAATACACAGGTTAGACGTGCTTGTTTAAATAGAAGTGGTAAGAGTATAACTAGATACAGGCGTAAAACAGGTAACAATAGAGACCTCGCTTAGTCTGCGTTAGCACGGAGACAAGATTGATAGACAAGATTAAGAGTATTGGGGCATATACTTGGCATATTCATTTCTTTTAATTATTTTAGCGGAGATATCAAGCTTAATATAGACAGTGACTAACATTCAAACTTTACCATAGACAACGCTTGATAGGTAATGTCATTGTAATAAGGTAACCAGGGCTTAGACTGCTTAAAACATATTATAACCTAGATTTAATACAGGAATCCCTGATTGCTTCGCTTATCTGCGGGAGAAAGAGTCCTCTGCAGTCCAGGGTTAGCCATGACAGCCATGCAGGTGAAGGCAACCGGTGTCCCGGTGATGTATAAAGGAGACAGCAGGTCAGAAAAGATTAGCGGACTGAGAGTTTGTGTTGCAGCGCTGGAAACTTTCCCCCGTGGTCATGTGGTGTACGTGAGACTCAGTCCTCAGGGTGTGGAGCCATTAGAGTTGTGTGAGTGCCACTCGAGTCAAGGTACATATGCCCATTGTGGATACTGTCTCGATGTCCATGCTGATTTTCTGTGAGTCATGTGGGGGGTGAGTCTCGGTGGCCTCCCGGTTAGCGTGGGGGGCAGTGACTTTATCTGTGTCCTCTCGCTGGGCCCTTTCTAAAGCCCTAGTGGGATGTTCGCTGTTCTGGTTAATCTCGTTTACCCGAGCTTGAGCCTGGGAGGTGGCAAGTTCCGCCTGATGGTCGGAGGTTTCAGATGTCACTGGGCGGTAAGCGGGTCTGGCAAGGTGGCTGGTCCCCCACTGGGGATTTATCGATTTCGTCTGCCATCCGGGTGCTCGGTGTAGCCTCCGTCTGGTAGCTGTTGGCGTGTGTCTGCAAAGTTGGTGGCAGATCGTAGGGCGTACCCATGCCACTGCTTGTTTCAAAGCTAGCTTAAAGATCTGGCCTTTGGTATGGAGTGCTGACCAGAGACTTGCGCCAAGCCGGTCAAAGAACCCGCCATCTTGGTTGGGCCCTGGCATTCTTGCTTGTCTTCAGTCTCTGTCGCTTGTTTGGGGGTAATCATCCCCAGCGAGGACTGGGATAGCCCCCGCCGGTCCAGCAGGGCTGTGTGTGCTTCTCGTGTGCGAGCGAGTCACTTGCCGGGTGATCGTCCGCCTCCCCCATGCTGCAGGCTCCGCTCAGTTTTTGGCCTCTTGGCCAGTTCTGGCTCTCGTAGTGCAAATCGGTCCCTGCGAGGTTCTGTGTCATATTCCAAGCACCTTATGTTGCTGGCTCCTGTGGTTTGGACAGGATTAGTGTATTTGTGTCTGCTGGTGCTGGATCTTTCAGAAAGCACGTCCGGCCATCTTGGCTGTCAGTCCCTGCCCCCCGCGCCCCTGTTTTTGTTTAAATTCTTTATTTTTCATGTGCACAAGGTAACAGAATTGCTTGCGCTGCCACGATAGCTAGTGCAAGAACAGTAAAGTATGACAGCAGGAAACAAACATGGCGTTAGTAACATCTGCACATATTTTAAATGTATAAGACAAGTGAAAACGTGATATGTTCAAGCTAGGTAAGTGTAATGGATCACCTGGCACCCCAACTGGGTACCTCCGTTGAAGGATGCTCCTAGCGCTTCCTGAGGACTCCAAGCTCTGCAGCAGACACCACAACCACCGAACCGGAGAAGCATACGAATGCTCTCAAGCTCTCAGCTTTGAATGCTGTAAGCAGCTGAACAGGAAAAGCATACAGTCAGCTTACACTCCTGGCAATCAGCATACAATCCAATTCCCCCAATAACGAGACGACACTTCGTTTTGAGGTCAAGCAGAACTGACTGTACTGGCACATACAGCCTCTTTTATTCACAATCCACAAACATAGTACTGCCCACAGGGTTTTGAAATACAACCAATCAATCCGTACAATACACACAGACACTCCCACACATAATCCTCCCCTCTGCCTGTGATATGATTACTGAACACAATGGTTAATATAATTATCACAGGCAGAGTAATACAGTATTATAAAAAAAAAATATCACAGGGAGCCCAAAACATGCAATAACCCAATAAAAAGTATATCCTCTGAACCGGGGGATCTGGGTGAACCACATATCCTAAATTAACCCAGATCCATTCAGTAGTTTGGGAGATACAGTTTAATGCAGATTCAGCAGAACATATACAGGCTATATGAAAAATAATTACAAACTTACCCTTTTGTATAGTTTAAAACTACTGCACGATGTCTTTGTGCACCAAATACCGGCGAGATGGCACCGTGTAGAAAAGTCCAAACAGTGTCTGTGAGTTAAAATGGCCACCATCCATTGTTCTCACCATGTGCTTCATCTATTGTTCTCACCATGTGCCTCTGATACATGAAATGGTGGCCACCCAGTAACTCCAGCCAGAGCAACAGATGAAACATACGGGGAACA
Source organism: Pelobates cultripes (assembly GCA_933207985.1). NCBI lineage: Eukaryota > Metazoa > Chordata > Amphibia > Anura > Pelobatidae > Pelobates > Pelobates cultripes. The sequence continues at coordinate 146,761,932 of OW240919.1, forward strand.
GTGCAACAAACAAAGGTAATCATAAAAACTATGGACAATAGTCATATTTGTGCACAATCTCCAGTTTTGTCACAGGGCACAAATAGTGTTTTCAAATGCAATATATCCCAGGGCCATAGTCAGAAGGTAGGAGGCGGGCAAGCAGCCTCCTCCAAGAACACGTGGCGAGGTCTGTTCCGCCACATTAAGTAGTTAACTGATATGCATTCTCTCAACAACCTGCAGTACACCGTTAAAAACAGAGAGTGACAGACTTGGCATTAGAGTCGCGTTGTAAAATAAAAGTATGTCACATTCAGGCTGTTGGCTAGCTAGTTATGGTGAGGGTAATGAGATGTATTTGCTGGTGTGGTGTCTAGGCTGGCTAGGGGCGAAGATGTTATCTTACTAAGGTGTATAGTAGAGTAGCATAAACAGATGGTTTCTATATACAGATTGTCTTACCTAGCCAGCAGATGTAAGCACTAATGCTTAGCCAGCAGATGTCATGCCTAGCCAGCAGATGTAAGCACTGTGATTCAAGTACAGAGATAACTGTCACGTATTCATCCGCTTATATAAATGTGAATACCAATCAAAGTTCGCCTCTTTTTACGGAGGGATGTGTGTAACAAAGTGCTTTACAAAGTGAAGGTAATTTACAGGCAGCTCTATACACTTGTGTGAAAATATCCTCTATCCCACTAGACAAAATAATAGATTTAAGTACGGTGTAAGTAACAGAGACCTACACCTATAAGTGGAGCACTCAAACACATATATAGCTTACCAAACGTTATTTCGTATCATGGTACAGTAGAAAATACATGTAAAGAAATACAGAAAAATACAATATAGTGCAGATGGTATATAAAGTGGCAATGCAATAATAATGATGGAATCTTAATGGCTGGTGCACTCACATTCCAAGGAGCCTGTATATGGAAACACTGGCTGTGTATCAAGGCTTGTGTGCTTATAATGGAAGCAACACCCTTCTACTTCGATTTGGAGTGATTCTCAAAGACAAAAAACAGAGGGAGAGCGAACCAATGTGTAGATTGCGGTCATAAAAGCACACATATATATTAATAATGCTCACGTGGTCCTGAGCCTGTGGGTCCTGGCTCTAGGTTTGTAAACTTTGTGCCAATTTAAATGGGGATGGCACTACCCCTATGAAGATTCTCTTGGAGGCTCCAAAAAAGGACTTAAATAAGATTTAAAAATGAAGTAATAAATTTATTAATATATCATATATAAAAAATGTATAAAACAAATAGTTTAAAAAAGTCATCAATAAAAGTCCTTTAAAAATGGCCAATATGCGTTTCACTCTCAAATAGAGCTTCTTCAGTCAGCTGTAACGTAGGTCCTCTAAATCTTCCTTTTTTAAATGTCTCTTGGGTCTTCCCCTTTAATGAGCTAAATGCATTTACTCCAATCACAATGTGGTTTACATATATCAAGTATAAAAAAATTTGTGTGTGTCTATAATTGGTCGAGGTTATGGGCGCCTTTATTTGCTATTATTTTCATTGGTGAACAGTAGTGGTTGGTGGAAGTGTTCTGCGGGCTTCCGGGTGGTTGGCGGAAGTGACGTCACGTATACACGGGATCGGCACTCCGCGGTTGGCGGAAGTGACGTCCGGGCGGTTGGCGGAAGTGATACTATTTACTATTTTGGGTTTTGCTGGTAAGATTTGAGCTAGGGTATCGTCCTGTAATAGAATGGGCCAATGTTTATTTAAAATTTTCTTTAGTGCTTTATTGTTATGACTGTAATTGCATACAATGGGTAAATTGACCTCCCCTTCATTTTGTGTTTTGTTTTTCTCTTGTAATAAAGTGCTTTGTGGAATCTTTAAAACTTGTGTGTAGTTATCTTGTAGGTTTTCTTTTTTATAGCCCTTGTCCAACAGATCGGTAATTAATTTGTCAGCTTGTTCCTTAAATTTCTCCTCATCTGTACAGTTCCTTTTAATTCGTATCAATTGTGATTTGGGTACACTATTTAGCCATGGGGAGAAATTTTTTGTTTTATTGATGACTTTTTTAAACTATTTGTTTTATACATTTTTTATATATGATATATTAATAAATTTATTACTTCATTTTTATATCTTATTTAAGTCCTTTTTTGGAGCCTCCAAGAGAATCTTCATAGGGGTAGTGCCATCCCCATTTAAATTGGCACAAAGTTTACAAACCTAGAGCCAGGACCCACAGGCTCAGGACCAGGTGAGCACCACATTTATTAATATATATGTGTGCTTTTATGACCGCAATCTACACATTGGTTCGCTCTCCCTCAGTTTTTTGTCTTTGAGAATCACTCCAAATCGAAGTAGAAGGGTGGGGCTACCATTATAAGCACACAAGCCTTGATACGGAGCCTTTTAATTCGTATTTCTCTGTATTTCTTTACATGTATTTTCTACTGTACCATGATAGGAAATAACGTTTGGTAAGCTATATATGTGTTTGAGCGCTCCACTTATAGGTGTAGGTCTCTGTTACCTATATAAATGTGATTAATGGAATTTACTGTTCAGACAGGAAAAGTTGTGCCGAGCAGCAATCAAATCCACAACAGGGTTTGTACTGAGCAGCAATTATGCAAATGGAAACCAAAGTGTGAGAGCAGCAATTATGCAAATGGGAACCAAAGTGTGATTGTCTGAGAGTGCGTTATTGATTCTGGTTATTCTGGTAATTTGACTTTGGCATTGATTTTGACTTCCCTATTTTCTGGCATCCCTGACCCCTGGCTTTTCCTTATCATTGTGTCTCTTTCTGTGTCCCTTGACCTCAGCTATTCCTGAGTATTCTTTGGTACGTTAGTCCGGCCATTCTAAGGTCCAGTATACGTTACCTATCAGTCCTCTGTGTTACACAATTCTACGTGCTGGATCATACTTTAATCCTGACAATAACTGCCTTTGTGAACATCTCTAAATCTAAAGAGAGGGGTGAGATAATAGAAGCTTATAAATTTATCAAACTGTTTGTTGTCTGTGTGGACTCTTCTCTGTGGGTGGTCTGGTACAAGATTAGTCCCCAACATAGTTTGTATCGTTCAGCTGACGCCGTCCCTGGAGGCTGGACAGGTGCGCTAGGAGTGAAGGCTGGTCGAGGTTGTCGATGGGGAGAGCCGCAAGGAGGCAGGTATTGTGCATGTGAGTCAAGCTGTTTTGCAGCGGTGAGGTGCTCCTTCAGCGGTCTGTTCCGGTGCCTGCTTCACATTGCCTCGATCTTGTAATCCCGTTGTGACCCAACAGAGTCCTTGTGGGTGATGGCAGGCAGTTCCCTTAGGCTTGAGTTTATGTTGGCAGACCTTATTCCTCTGCTTGTGTGGCTGGTGTGCCTTGGGTATCACCCGTCTCCTCCGCAGCTCGTAGGGTTTTTTTATAGGCCTTCCGGCTGGTCAAGCTTGGTGAGCATCGGGGAGATGAGTCAAGTGGCGGGTTCGCGATCTGCTCTTGAGCCTCTGCCAGAAATCTGTAAACAGCCTGTCGAATCAGACTCCAGTAGGCTTCGTGTGGTGGAGGCCCACATGGAGTCTGCCATCTTGTCCGCGGCAGACTGTATGTCGTTCGTTGTCGGGTTACCCCTCCGTTGCTAGGTAGAAGGCAGTGGGTGACTGGGACCGGGATAACCCCCACCTGTTCATAGGGGGGGCGCAGGGCCGATCTCGCTCTGTAAGCCGTCGGGTGAGCAGCCGTCTCGACCGCGCCAACCATGCTGGTAGGCCTCGGACTGGGTTGTCTGCGGCTGGTGCCTTATGTTTGGTGCAAACGTGTAGCCCCTGTCGTCAGCTCCTTGTTGGTGGCCCATGAGTTTTATAGTCTGTTAGTGGCTATTAAGCATGAAAGTTTGCCGCATGGAGCAGGAGCAGCTCTGTCCTGCATCCGCTCAGCTCTGTGGTCAGGCCCCGCCCCCCCTGACAGAGCCTTTCAATGGCCCTGCCAGAGTCTTTCAATGCCCCTGACAGAGCCTTTCAATGTCCCTACCTAACAGAGCTTTCTATGCCCCTACCTAACAGAGCTTTCTATCTGACAAGCTTTAACTATCAGCTCTACTCTCTATCACTCCTCTACCACGAGTGATAGAAAATGGCTGACTGAGGGCTGGGTGGGCTTGCTGATGGCTGGACAGGCTCTCTCATGGACGAGCTAAGTCTAAGTGGCTGGCTGATGTCAGGGCGGGCTCTGACGGCAAGACGTGCTGACAGCAGGGCGGGCTTAAGATTGCGCTCCCGTGATCTCTTATGAGATCGTGGTTGCGTGATCTCTGCTATTTCCAACCTTCCGGGAACAGCAGGTAGCGGCGGCCATGTTGGATGTGGCAAAATGCTTATTTGTTCTATAGGGTTCCACAGAACACCAATTGGGAAACGCTGATCTATATACTCCAACTTTGTAAGTCCTTTTTTTGTTGCAGTGTTTTTTTTTTTGCCTTATTATTCATGTTTTCTGTTTTATAATTGTATTTTTACATGTAATGTGCATACATATTTATTTTCTGTATATTGGTTTCCTTGACAACCATAGCCATGTGACTCTAATTATTGTGGGTTGTCATGCATTTCACTCAAGTGTTTCAAACAATATAGTGATAAAACAAAGCTCTGTGATACCCAGCTCAAGCTGTCTCTTCTCTCCTTAATTACTGTTGCTGGCTGGCTGCTGTGACTGTCAGGCTGCTGTGGCCAGTTGGCTTGCTGGCAGCTGTGGCTGGCTGGTTGGCAGGCAGGCTCGCTGCTGTGGCTAGCTGCCTGGCTGGCAACTGTAGCTGGCCTCTTTCTTCCACCAGCAGGCATCTACTTCTAGGAAATAAGAGAAAGTGATGTATAGTGTATGTATAGAGTTCCACTGGTATAAGAAATGAGAAAGGGGGGGCCCTACGTTTAATCAATCTAAGGATAAAAATGGATATTGTCAGTATATTTACATCAGGAGACATTTTGTGTTAAGACAGAAATTAAAAGTGTATACTGCCAATCACTCTCAGAACAGAGGTGACTCCATTTTGTATTACAAGGCTAAGACAGACACAAGATTTCTCTCTCTATCACTCTATTCATCCAAAGTCTGTGCGAAGGAATGCAACTAATGTAAACAAGACTAGTGATAAGGCATGATGTCTAACAGTCAAAAGGGGGATGGAATACTAACCCAGATACAAATGTATACATAATTATATATACAAATCCACTTAAAGGACTCAAAATGTATTTCAAATAGTTCTTTTTATTTAAGCATCAACTCTTTGGATACAGAGTGTCGACGTTTCAGTCCCACTGGACTTTTATCATATATACATATACACACTATCCACTTATAATTTACTATTATTATATTAATCATATATAATTAGTGTCATGTTAAAGAAAAAAAAAATCTCTCAAGGTAAGAGTTACCTCGACACCACTAATGTCTACCTGAACTAACTCTCCCTAATACAGTTATAAATAAATAAACACCTAAAAATCAATAACCATAGTGGTAACAAAAATATAAAAGTGCTACCAAGTCCAGTGGTTAAAGAAAATGAAAGTTGGATACTAGGAGAACTGGAACTTAGATGCTATTTAGATAGCACCGTATAGTAGAGCTCCCTTTTTTCAAGATAAATTTAAGTTTGTTTGCATATAGGGGTAGTGCCCCCCTTCCTCATTTCTTATACCAGTGGAGCTGTCCTGATGTTAGTTTCCCTTGTGGGATTCTATACATCACTTTCTCCTATTTCCTAGAAGTAGATGCCTGCTGGTTGGAGAAAGAGGCCAGCCACAGTTGCCAGCCAGTCGGCTAGCCACAGCAGCCAGCCTGCCTGCCAACCAGCCACTGCAGCCTGACAGACGCAGCAGCCAGCCAGCAACAGTAATTAAGGTGTGAAGAGACAGCTTGAGCTGGGTATCACAGAGCTTTGTTATATCACTATATTGTGAATGGGCGCCAGCATTTTAGAGAAAACAATCTCCAGGGCCTTTTAGACTCCATTGTAGTTTCTAGTTGGGTCTTGAAGGGACTTTTATTAACATACAGTTTACACATTTGTGGAATTAATATTCTTGAAAACATTTTTTTTTTTTTTTAAATTGTGGGTGTTTTTTACATTTTAAAAATGTAAAACACACTGCATCCCATGCACACAGACTCAGACTCACAGTATATCCCCTGCACACAGATACACCATTCATTCCCTGCACACACACACTTAGTCACTCTGCATTCCCTGCTCACAGACACACCCAGCATTCCCTGCACACACACAGAGATACATTGCATTCCCTGCACACACACAGACACACACTGCGTTCCCTGCACACACACAGTCACACTGCATTTTTTGCACAGAGTAGACACACACTGCATCTACAGTACACCCTTAGACACTATTCACTGCATAGCATAATGGATGTGGTTGTGTTTTGGTGTGCATGCTCGTGGTGAGGGGGGGGGGTGCAGCATTTCATCAATTTTAATTTTATTTTTTACGGTGCAGCTGAGCAGGATTATTAGGCAATCTTAATGTCAACTATAGGCAGGGTTATCAAATGTATTTTTGGGCTGAAGTTCCTGGTCCTCATAGCAACGCCCCCGGGGATGGGATAGAGAATGGTGAGATAAGTCACACAGGAACATTTAGAAAAATAAACAAACATACTGCTGAAAACAACAATGCATGCACGGTAGCATCCAGTACTCATACACTCATATCTTACAAATACATTCTTGCACTTACTAACATATCTTACAAAATATTCAATAACTGCATCTGCACACATTAATATTATAAACACACATTCATTTGAATACACACACATCTGTAAATACATTTCTCCATTACAAATACATTGACTCTCTGCAAAATACACCCAGCTTACACACAGTTCATACAAAAACACTACCAGCTGACGAGCTCTCTGAGGACAAGATGGCACTGGTATGCTGTTTTGAAAAAGAAATGTCACTGATTAGCAATTTTGGGACAACAATGACAGTGGTCTGTGATTGGGCACAAAAATGCCACTTTTAAGCTATTTGGACACAAAAGTGGCACATAAGATGTGGACAAAGATATTTTGAAACTAAGATGGCACAAATTAGCTATATTGGGACAGAGAGATGGCACAAATGAGCTATTTTGAGACAAAGATGGGAAGCTGTATGGGGCAGAGGTGGCACTGGGAAGCTGGGCACAAATATGGCACTAATACGCTTTTTGGGGGCAAAGCTGGCACTGTAGGAAGTGGGTGATATGTGACATGGGTTGGGGGGTGTAGTGGCTTCCATAAAAAATGGATGTGGTTAGAAGTGTTATGTTTGTGAAGGGGAGGAGTTAGCAATATAGCCACACCGATGGCAGGGGTGGGTGGTGCCAAAAATATTCTTGCACCCAGGCATCAGTGACCCCAGGATGGGCCCTGTGTATAGGTATCTATTTAAGTCTGTATCAGGATTGGTACTATTGACTCTTAAGTATTTAGGATTGATTATACTTCTTTAAAGGACCACTCTAGGCACCCAGACCACTTCAGCTTAATGAAGTGGTCTGGGTGCCAGGTCCAGCTAGGCTTAACCCTTTCTTTTATAAACATAGAAGTTTCAGAGAAACTGCTATGTTTATGAATGGGTTAAGCCTTCCCCCAAATCCTCTAGTGGCTGTCTCATTGACAGCCGCTAGAGGCGCTTGCGTGATTCTCACTGTGAAAATCACAGTGAGAGCACGCAAGCGTCCATAGGAAAGCATTGATAATGCTTTCCTATGCGACCGGCTGAACGCGCGCACAGCTCCTGCCGCGCGTGCGCATTCATCTGACGTGGAGGAACGTAGGAGGATCGGAGGCAGAGAGCTCCCCGCCCAGCGCTGGAGAAAGGTAAGTTTTAACCCCTTTCCCCCTTCCAGAGCCGGGCGGGAGGGGGACCCTGAGGGTGGGGGCACCCTCAGGGCACAATAGTGCCAGGAAAACGAGTATGTTTTCCTGGCACTATAGTGGTCCTTTAATTTGATTGGGATACATGATTTACATTGATTGTATATGTATAGTTCTGTTCATGCTGAGATTTATTGATGCATATTTTGTGATACCTATGATCTTGTACCTGTATAATAAAGTAAATTTTATTTAGTTGGTTGTCCTCCTTATTTATTATTCTAGCATCATGGCTTTCGCCTGTTTGGCAGGGAAGAGATTCTGTAGTAGTCTCCTGAAGATATGAGGAATTTCAGCAGCGGTTATCTCATTCACTAGGCCACGTACTTTAACGTTATTCCACCTCCTTCTGTCCTCCATTGCCGCTATGCGGTCTTGTGCGAGGTCGTGATTGCGCTGTAGTACCTGAATGGTGTGCTTCAGGCTGGTTAATCGGGCTTCATGGTCGATTGTGCTAATTTCTGCATCATGGAGACGCACAGACACCTCTCTGACCTTGCAGACCTGGCTGATGTCAGCCGCAATGTTGCGTCGGTATAGGAGGCCTCTCAACCTGCCCTCTGTCACCGGCATGCCCGCGGTGATTGTGGGTGGTGCGGGTACTGGCTCTCACACCATCTGTGTGCATACTGTCCCCAATTCATCTAAGGAAGCCTAACGGGAAGATCAAAAAGGTCCATCAAACTTAGACGCTATGACAGGTCTCTGTTGATGTTGAGGCCTCCGAAGCAACTCACCAATATTGGTGGATGCTGAGGGGTTTTCGGGCTGGTATTTTTTTCTTCAAGCAGCACTTTCTCATTGTTTGAAAACGCTGGGGTAAGAATCGACCTGGATTTTAGGTAGATATAAATCTAATCAAGACTTCTCTTATTCTACCTTAAAGGGAAACTCCAGTGCCAGGTAAACAATCCGTTTTCCTGGCACTGCAGGTCCCCTCTCCCTCCCACCCCCAATCCCTGGTTGCTGAAGGGGTGAAAACCCCTTCAGTAACTTACCAGAGGCAGCGACATGTCCCATATTGCTGCTTCTTGGTCTTCCGCCGCTCCTACTCTGTATTACGTTGGCTGGTGGGTGAGACTGATCCCGCCCACTGGCCGGGGAGACCTAATGCGCATGCGCAGCAATGCCGCGCATGCACATTAGAGCTCCCCTTAGGAAAACATTGAAAATGCTTTTCAATGCTTTCCTATGGGGAATTGAGCGACGCTGGAGGTCCTCACACAGCGTGAAGATGTCCAGCGACGCTCTAGCACAGGTTTTCTGTGCTATGATGCAGGAAGTGCCCTCTAGTGACTGTGTAGTAGACAGCCATTAGAGGTGGAGTTAACCCTGCAAGGTAATTATTGCAGTTTATAAAAAAAAAACTGCAATAATTACACTTGCAGGGTTAAGAGTAGTGGGAGTTGGCACCCAGACCACTCCAATGGGCAGAGGTGGGCTGGGTGCCTGGAGTGTCCCTTTAAGTAAAAGTGGATTAGAGAAGTGAAGTTTATTCTGCTGAGGTCATACATGTTGAACCACTATCCATTTGGTCTTAGTACAAACCTATGTGACTTTCTATGTACACTGAAACATTTTCATTGTCTGTTTGTATTCTCATTAAGCCTGTCCATCCTTCTTTCTTATATCTACTTTTAGTCCCTTTATTCACAATCTATTCAGCAAGTTTTTATCAGACTAAGGCGCCATTTTTTTTTTTTATATAAGCCCTGACCTGATGCTATCAGTGCCATCTTTTCTGAGTTGCACCTTTACATTTCATTGTGTTGGCGCTGTGCCGTTCTGGCCCTTCTTTTTGACAATTCTCATAATTGCATGCATTTATGCTCACCTTGCTATAACAAGCATTTTTACATAGTTCTTCAAACTGTGTTTTTTGACGTAACACCATTTTGCCCACACCACTTGTCTTGATAACTTATTATTTTAGCTCAAATACCTAATTTTTATATTTATTATACATTACATATGTTATTTTGTTTAATATAGCTCATCCAGTAGTTTATTACTCAATTTAAGTGTTCTGCATGTTAATTATTCGTTGTCACGTGAGTAGGATGTTACCTGACTGCACATTTTTTATTTTACTCGGCTATAAAAGCAGTTTCTGTCCAGGTCTTTGTAATATACTTTGATAAAGCCCATCCAATAAAGCGAAACAATTTAGTGATTATTACTGTAGTTTTTGTATTTTCTATATAATTTTAATAAAGGATTATATTTTTAACCCTTTCTTGGAACATCCTGCTTTGTTCTTGACATCTTTTTAATTTCCTCTTTCTCGTATACCATCAACTTACTATACTATACAGTCTCCTATTTTGTGTTTACTCTCCTTTCATATTTCACATACTCCAAAGGTCCACCTTAGGTGCTGCTCCCTTCATTTGTATAAATAAAGCTGTCTTGGCAATATGGCGCTGTATTGTAATCATGTTCCCCCCAAAATAGAGGATAAAAAGTTTCATTCACTATAAAAATATAAGTAATTTGTAAAAAGTAAATTTAGCATGAGCTTAGGAAACCATCTCACTAAATAGAAGTATAAAGCGAGCATATGGAGTATGACAGTCGCCGCTCCCACTTTCTTTTTAAGGCTAGTGCTACTAGACTCCTGGCAGAGTTGTGTTGCTGCCTAGTTGCTCCACCCGTGTGCTCCTCAGTGCTTGACCTTTTCTATTGTACATTTCTGTATATCAAAAGCAACTTCCAGCAAACTCTAATAATCCCCTCACACCATATCCACTTCAAACAAGTAACCTCCATCCAAAATTTATGTATATTCAACATGAATAACACACTCTTTGTTTGGACTTTTCCTCTCTCATTCTGGGCAGGTCCAACCATTTTGAAAATTACCAGTGACATGTGGTGAGCCCCTGTCTCAATCTCATAGCTCCTGTCCAAATCTCATATCTTCTAATGCTTCCCATGTTGTTATGTTCTATGTGTTAGCTTTAACCTGTTATGGGTCCAATAGTGACTTGTTACAGGCTAGTCTGTTTGAAAAGAAAAAAAGGCAGAATATCATTATTATCTGCCCTTTGAAAGAGTCTCTATTATTTTGTGAGGACTTTTCAAGACAGTCCGTCGACCTATTAACATGAGCAGTGAGTGGCCCATGACTAAAAAGTGAATTTGTAAAGGCAGAGGGGATGATGTCAATCAAATGTATAGCGAATACTCCCAGAAAAAAACACAGTTTGGGTACTCGATAGTAGAAGCAAAGGAACAAATTATGTATTGGGACAAATATGGATCCAAAGTCAAAATTATTTTCCCGTTCTTATATACAATGGATAATAAATTGTTTTAAATAATACCAAGATTGAGATAATTGAAATGAAAAAATATTGTTATTAAAATTGCATACGGAAGTTTAGATTTAAAAAAAGAAAAGTTAGAACAGGCAAAAATTTGGTAGCAGTGTTTTTTGTTTTTTTTCTTTACATCCAGGGAAGCAAAACACAGCCATATGGCTTATTTAAATGTGAAAATTCCAATAAAATTAACTAATTGCACAAAAACAATTCACCTTTGGTAAGAGCTATATTGGGGTGCTGCAGTTGTGGTTCAAGAGTTTGTTGACGATTATTTGGAACCACACTTTTTATTTGTTTATTTTTCACTGACATTAATTTGAATTGAATATGAAATATGTACACTACTGCAGTTTTATACATTCTACCTATATTTCTATAGATATATACATTTGTGTGCATTTAAAATGAAGTTTGTATTGAATTAATATGCAATAATCATGCAAATTCATGGATTTTGAAAATATTTTCTTTACTGCCAGGTATTTATATTCACGATGATGACCTTGCAGCTCCTGAAAAATTTAGAGGACTAGGAATCCGTATTGAAGATGATGTGGTCATCACAGAACAATCCCCTATGATCCTTTCTGCTCAGTGCCCAAAGGAAATATATGATATACAGCAAGTTTGTGGAATGTAGAATGCATATTCTAAAATTTGTGAATCCATCTTTGGGCTTATATCTAGGATAAGAAGATAATAGGAACTTTTTACAATAAATATTAAAAATAAAAGTTGCAAATAAATATAATTTTAAAGTTTTCCTTTTGTTTTGTTTTTTCTGTTTTTGGTTTTTTACTGTTTTGCTTATTTTTCTGTTAACAGCTGTTGCTAATGTTGAGCGTTATTATACATTTAATTATTGTCTTAGTATTCCAGAGTCTCCATTGGGAGTAAATTCACTAATTGAAAAATGTAAACAATGTTGATAGACATCAATGTTTCAATGAAAACTATAGTGTTAATACAAACCTGTATTTCTGGTGCTAGACGTGATGACGTAACGCGTGCGAAGAGGTGGGAGGGTCCGGAGGAACGGTGAACGGGCGGTGAGCGGGCAGAGAAGCGTGGAGGAAAGTATACGCTGAATATGTTTGGCGGCTGTTTGGCGGCTGTTTGATGACCGGAAGAAAACGCTGCTGGGACAGAGGTGAACGGGCGGTGAGCAGGCAGAGAAGCGTGGAGGAAAGTACACACGCTGAATATGTTTGACGGCTGTTTGGCGGCTGTTTGACGACCGGAAGAAACCGCTGCTGGAACAGAGGCCGATAAGGAGAATATTAATTAAACTCATATACTGAGTATCTAAGCCTTGGCCGAGCTGCTACACTCCGCTCAATAAAAAGAAAAAAAAAAAACTGTTGAAAGAGATAAACTGCCTTTGAGATATTTTCATGAGCTGCTGGCATATTGAATAGCCAAATGAAGACAAAGACAGACAAAAGTAAAGGAGGACTTCTTTATAATAATGAGATGGAAGCTGTAAATCTTGTGAGTATTGCAAAGTGAATTTCTCCCTAACCTCTTGATAAACTGCTTATATCTTAGACATATTTAAAATTCATACATTCTGTTTGACAACTGAGAGTTGCAATTAAAGCAAATGACAAGTTGAGGCTGATATATAAGCCTAATCAAATCAAAAAAAAAAAAAGGGGCAGAAAGAAAATAAAAGAAAGGATAAAGAAAGCAGAGAAGAAAAGGAAAAGAGGGAAGAGGAAGGGAAGGGAAAGAAAAAAGAAAAAAAAAAAATATAAAACAAACATTAAAACTGGCTTTAATAAAGGCAAGTAAGCTAAAACAACTGCTATAATAAGTTCCGAGAGGTACAAGCAGTGAAATTGCTATTACTAAATATATACATACTTTTTTATATAAGTAGAGTAAAGAAGAAGAAAGAAGAAAGAGAAGGGAAGCAAAATATAGCTTGACAGCTTTTTTTTTTTTTTTAAGAACAAAATGGCAACTAGAAAAACTGCTATGGAAAAAAAGAAAGAAAATAAGGAAAATAAGTCAGTTCATCCAGTAGAAAAAAGGATGTCCGGTTTCTTTTCGACCCCATCAAAAGACATACAAGAACGTAAAAGTGATAACGAAACAAATCCAGTAAATACTCTTAACACCAATATGGATCCTTCAATGATGCAAGAATTATCATTAGTTCCTGAAACAATGAAAGAAATTCTACAGGATCAGCTTAAATCACTACTAGAGGCTCAATTCAATATGCTAAAACAAGATATGCTTAAGAGTCTTGAAGATATAAAACAAGATACTAACAGAATTGCTATATCAGTGCAAGCTATGGAAAAAAAATTTGTCTTGTTCGACAATCAATTAGGCACAGTTAATGAAACAGTGCAATCATTAACAAATAAAACTTCAATTTTGGAACATAAAATAGCCGCCCTAGAAGACAGATCAAGACAATTTAATCTAAGACTTAGAGGAATACCTGAAGATATAACAACAGAGAAATTAAAAGATTATTTATGTTGTCTATTTAAAGAAGTCTCTCCTGAGATAACTGATTATTAAATAGAAAAATTTCATCGAATACGAAAACCTAACGTAATTGCAGCACATTTCCCAAGAGATGTTATAGTGAGCTTCCGTTCACTTTCAGCTAAAAACAACTTGATTAAAGCCAGACGTACTAACCCTTTAGAAAATCCTGTCTATAAAGATATATACTTTTTGCAAGATCTATCTTATTTTTCTAGAACTTGGAGGAAGTCTTTCTCAACTCTTACGGACTTTCTGAGGAAAAAAGACATTAGATTTCAGTGGAATACTCCGGCTTCCTTGAAATTCATTTGGAGACAAGAAAGACTTTCCTTCACTAACCCGGAAGAAGCGAAAAGTTGGTTAGCAAGAATTCAAATATGAAAACAACTAGACTGCGGAAGTAGAACGAAAAAGGAAGGAAGAAAAGAGAGAGAAATTTTTTTTTTTTTTTTTGTAATATATGTAATCTTTCAATGTCAATTCTAAGAAGGAAGAGAATCTATTATTATAACGTTACACAAGAAAAGTAGTTTTTATATGCATATAGTTGAAGCTTACGCTATTTGCAATGCATAACAATAGCATCTTCAATATTCTTAATGCATACTGCTGCAGTTTAGGATATTTGTAATGTATAAAAGCACATGAAAACAATGTGAAGTTGTTGAAGTAAAAGGAGACACAATAGTCTTTATAAATACCTGTTCACATTTTAGTTAAGACGGCCGTAGGGTGGGAGAAAGAGAAAAGAAATGAAAAAGAGGACTACCCATTAGGCTGTTAATATATGTGTTTCTTTCTGGCTGGAGATTTTTTTTTTTTCAGTAAAAGAGGATAAAATTTGTTGAAATTATCTGCACATATATTAGCAAGAAAAGGGGAAGGGAAGAGAAATAGAAAAACATAGAATGGAAAGATAGATTCACTAAGGAGTTTATTTTTAGAAATAAAGGTTGTTATTTGCAATATACGACACATGTAATTATAATTAACACTAATAAGAAATAATGAGTTGGTTCAATAAGGTTAAATTTGCTAAAAATTAAATCTGTATATAGGTACACAAGATTGAATTAGAAAAACCGTATGGATTGACTCACTTATCACTGCATATAAAGGGCACAGAAAGGAGAAATAGGGAAAAAGAAAGGTCACATGGAAATAATGTAATGAAACACGATGATAAATGGATCATTATAAATATTTTTCACTTAATTGACACTTATTTTATAATGGCTATATTTAACTGAGTGATTAGGGTTTTTTTTTTTTTTTTTTCTCCCTTTTGTTGTAAAATAGACTGAAAGGTTTTAATATAGAACATCGCCCAAATCCCAAATCCGGACAATCCTACTTAGTGTCTATTTAATAGACATAAGACTAGACAGACTCTCCTGTTGGTGAGTCAATAGTCTATGTGCTTAAGGAGGATGATATCCTCCTATAGTTTTAGATATATGTTTCTTTGTTTTTTGTGTGTTTGTATAGCAATAGAGGATCAAAGGGAAGTTTACTATCTCGAGATGAAAGGAAAGAGATTTGAAGAACTCTAATGATAAGAATGTTAACTCTTAATGTCCAAGGCATGAATACAATAACAAAAAGGTCCTTAGTATATAAATATTTGGTCACTGAATATATTGATCTGGGATTTCTGCAAGAAACCCATTGGAGACAGTCAGATAAACAAACGTGGGGTGGAAAAAAATTCCCGCTCATTATACAAGCCTCAAATAGAGATAAAAAAAAATGTGGTGTAGCCATAATATTCAGTGAAAAAATAGAGGTAGAAATAATTCAACAAATACAAGATGTAGAAGGTAGATACTTGATAATAATATATAAAATCAATTCTAAGATATTTACACTCTGTAATGTCTATCTCCCAAATTATTCACCAGCTTCTCACTTAAGATCTATCTTAGAAAAAATAGAAGAAGTAAAAGTGGGAAACTTAATATTGGCTGGAGATTTTAATGCAGTTATCGACCCACAATTAGATAAAAGAACTATGAAAGGAGTTAAAATAAATAAGATGGTAATTAAACAAGCTAAATCCTTAAAAAACATAAAGGATGAATTTAATTTGTTCGACATTTGGAGGATTCATAATCCAAATCTAAGAGATTATACACACTTCTCTAAAGTCCATTTTTCTTATTCAAGGTTAGATATGATTTGGATTGATCCTAATCTAATCGATAAAATTAAAAAAGTAAATATAAACGAAGCAGTTTGGACAGATCATAACGGTGTAGTATGTGTAATAGAAGTAGGAAAAAATACAAAAAAGCCATATAGTTGGCGTCTAAATGACAGATTGCTTAGTTTTGAAACAAATAAAAAATTCATGGAAGTAAACATAGGTAATTATTTTAAAGAAAATAACACAGAGGATATTGATCCATCTACTTTGTGGTGCGCCTTTAAAGCAGTAATAAGAGGTTATTTCATTAAACTCCAAAGCCAAACCGATAGGGGTACTAGTCTATCTCACCTTTATGGTCAGTTAGGGAGGTTGACCCAAAACAATAAACATAATCCAACAGTTGAAAATTCCAAAGAAATATCGGCATTAAAGGACAAAATTAACCAAAAATTAATGGAAAGAACAGCTAAAAGCTTAGATAGATTAAAATTAAAATATTATTCTAAGGGTAATAGAGCCGATAAACTGCTATCACAAAAATTAAGAAAACAAAAGGGTATAAATAAAGTAGAAAAACTTATTAACAATGGAACAACTGTAGTAACTCCAAAATTAATAGGACAACAATTCAATGATTTCTATAGTAAGTTATACAACATTCCTCAAACTACGACAGATGAAGATATAAAAAAATATCTAGAAAAAATAAACAAGTTCAAATTAACAGAATTACAAAGTGAAGCAATAAATAAAGACATAACTATAGATGAAATAATGAAAGCTATAAATAATTTGGAGGAGTATAAAACCCCAGGTCCAGATGGATTTAGTAATTTATTTTATAAAATATTTAAAGAATCAATTTGCCCTTATATGACTAGTGCCTTTAACAGTGCGGCTAAAAGAGGATCTCTTCCAACAGAGATGTTAAAAGCCAATATTCTACCAATTTTAAAACAAAATAAAAACCCTACTGATGTTAAAAATTACCGTCCAATATCCTTGATAGATGTTGACACTAAACTATATGCTTCAGTGTTGGCCGCTAGACTTAAAAAACTTTTACCACTGATCATACATCAAGATCAAGTAGGTTATGTTCCCGGCAGAAACTCTTATACATGTATTAGGAAAATTGTCAACATCTTAGATGACGCTAATAGAAAAAGAGTTCCAGTTTTGGCTCTGTCGATTGATGCTGAAAAAGCATTCGACAGAGTCAACTGGATTTATTTGGAGGCAATATTGTCACACTATGGTTTTGACGGTTGGATTAAGAAAGCCATCATGGCCCTTTATGCAAATCCATCAGCACGTACTAAAGGACCAAACATCATAGCCCCATGGTTCCAACTGAAAAATGGTACACGACAGGGATGTCCACTCTCACCGTTATTATACTTGCTTTCTATTGAACCATTAGCCGAGAATATTAGAAACAATAAAAAAATCTATGGCCACAAAACATTAGATGTAGAACAGAAATTAAGTTTATATGCTGATGACATCCTAATTACCATAACAAAACCGGAAATTTCATTAGATTTTTTAATGTCAGAAATTGACAACTACAGTAAAATATCTAATTATAAATTAAATATAAATAAATCTATGATTCTGGACATTAATTTAGATGCACAAATGAAAAATAAGATTAAAGATAGATATAATTTTTTATGGGTCGAAAATAATATGGATTATTTGGGAGTTAAACTGACTAGAGATGTAAATAAAATGATGGAAACTAATTTTCTGGATTTATTGCAAAATCTTAACAAATGGTTGAAAAACCGAAGAAATTTAGAAATTTCTTTCTGGGGAAGGATTAATGTAGTGAATTCATACGTCATTCCAAAATGGAACTACTTGTTCCAAATGTTGCCATTAAGTATTTCTGACCAGTGGTTGCAATTAATACAGAGAAGTTTTACTCAGTATATATGGAAAGGCAAAAAACCAAGATTGAGTCAGTCAACACTAACGCAAAAACTGAATAAAGGAGGACTGGCTTATCCCCTAATATTAAATAATTATAGGGCAGCGATAATTTTACATATATACAGGATGCAAGTAGAAGAAAACAAAAACGAAAGTTGGTATAAAACAGAACTTACTGCAGGAGGAACCCCCAGCTTGGACTGTTTAATCTGGAATACTACCAAACTTTTTCAAAAAAAAGATTATTCTAGTATAACATTAACACACTTAATGAATAGTTGGCTTAAAATTAAAAAAATCCTAAAAATAGAAAACAAAATTCCAACTTATTTAGGTTTAGATTTTGTAGAACATCAAGTTGCAGATATAAATTTAAAAAACTGGAATCAAGCAGGAATTTTGCGACTGTCTCAACTACTTGTAAAAGATAAAATTAAAACCTTTGCTCAATTAACACAGGAATACAACTTACCATCAAAAGAGTTGTTCAATTATCTAAGACTTAAAAGTTTCTTGATAACACATTTAATTGTATCAAACATTAATCTGAATAATGGGTTAAATATACTCTTTAATACAGATAAGATAAATAAACCACTTTCAAAAGCTTTGGTATTAAGCAAAATGTGTAATAAATCAAAAACTCCAACAGCCATAACCGCTTGGAAAGAAGAATTAAATATGGATATAAATATTAGGCATTGGGGTTTCTCATTGACAGAAGCTTCGAAGTATACACACTCGTTAAATCTATTAGAAACTCATTTTAAAGTTCTAAATAGATGGTACCTAGTACCAGATAAATTGAACAAAATGTATTCTTCAGCAAACCATCTATGTTGGAGATGTGGTACAAATACAGGTACTTTTAAGCATATTTGGTGGGAGTGTAGTAAATTGAACAATTTGTGGTTTAACATACAAAAGTTTGTATCCATAGACTTGAACCTTGAGCTGAGGCTTTCTCCGGAGACTGTTTTGCTTCATCTAAACTGGCCGGTAATGACAAAAGATTTGAAAATTATTCTTATCCATCTTTTCTTAGCAACAAAAATTGTGATTGCAAGAAGATGGAAAGACGATAGTGAAGTTCCTTGGGATCAAGTCAAAGCCCAGCTTAAGTTCCAAGTAAAAATGGAAGTGTTATTGAGCAAACAAAAATTAAGTAGGAAAACAACAATGTGGTTGAAATGTTGGGAGAAGATTGATAAATAGAGGGGCCTTTATTTATATATATAAATTCAAGGTGAATAATGAGGTTGACTGTTAATGCTTTGGACAATATAATACAATATATATTATGAGATAAATATATATACTTTCTCGATGAGTTTCTTCCCTTCTCTCTTGCTGCATTGTCTTGTCTTGTTTATGTAGATGTGTAAGTCTAAAGTATTGTTCGTTTTTAGTTAATTGAAATGTATAAAGAAACATCTTATGGATGAACATCTTATATAGGAATTGTTTCTCTATCATTTGTTTGTAATTGTTGTAATGTATTGTATTGTGGGAAAAAAAAAGGGGGGGGAACCCTTAAAATAAAGATTATAAATATGAAAAAAAAAAGAGTGGTCCTGTCAATAGATAGATACAGATGCCCCCTGCAACTAAATACACTGCTCAAAAAAATAAAGGGAACACAAAAATAACACATCCTAGATCTGAATGAATTAAATATTCTTCTGACATACTTCGTTCTTTACATAGTTGAATGTGCTGACAACAAAATCACACAAAAATTAAAAAATGGAAATCAAATTGTTGAACCCATGGAGGTCCGGATTTGGAGTCACACTCAAAATTAAAGTGCAAAAACACACTACAGGCTGATCCAACTTTGATGTAATGTTCTTAAAACAAGTCAAAATGAGGCTCAGTAGTGTGTGGCCTTCACGTGTCTGTATGACCTCCCTACAACGCCTGTGCATGCTCCTGATGAGGTGGCAGATGGTCTTCTGAGGGATCTCCTCCCAAACCTGGACTAAAGCATCTGCCAACTCCTGGACAGTCTGTGATGCAACGTGATGTTGGTGGATGGAGCGAGACATGATGTCCCAGATGTGCTCAATTGGATTCAGGTCTGGGGAACAGGCAGGCCAGTCCATAGCATCAATGCCTTTGTCTTGCAGGAACTGCTGACACACTCCAGCCACATGAGGTCTTGCATTGTCTTGCATTAGGAGGAACCCAGGGCCAACCGCACCAGCATATAGTCTCACAAGGGGGTCTGAGGATCTCATCTCGGTACCTAATGGCAGTCAGGTTACCTCTGGCGAGCACATGGAGGGCTGTGAGGTCCCCCAAAGAAATGCCACCCCACACCATTACTGACCCACTGCCAAACCGGTCATGCTGGAGGATTTTGCAGGCAGCAGAACGTTCTCCACAGCGTCTCCAGACTCTGTCACGTCTGTCACATGTGCTCAGTGTGAACCTGCTTTCATCTGTGAAGAGCACAGGGTGCCAGTGGTGAATTTGTCAATCTTGGTGTTCTCTGGGAAATGCTAAACGTCCTGCATGGTGTTGGGCTGTAAGCACAACCCCCACCTGTGGACGTCGGGCCCTCATACCACCCTCATGGAGTCTGTTTCTGACCATTTGAGCAGACACATGCACATTTGTGGCCTGCTGGAGGTCATTTTGCAGGGCTATGGCAATGCTCCTCCTGTTCCTCCTTGCACAAAGGCGGAGATAGTGGTCCTGATGTACTGGCCTGTCTCCTGGTAGCTCCTCCATGCTCTGGACACTACGCTGACAGACACAGCAAACCTTCTTGCCACAGCTCGCATTGATGTGCCATCCTGGATGAGCTGCACTACCTGAGCCGCTTGTGTGGGTTGAAGACTCCGTCTCATGCTTCCACTAGAGTGAAAGCACTGCCAGTATTCAAAAGTGACCAGTGTGATTCAAAACATTAGCCAGGAAGCATAGGAACTGAGAAGTGGTCTGTGGTCACCACCTGCAGAACCACTCCTTTACTGGGGGTGTCTTGCTAATTGACTATAATTTCCACCTGTTGTCTATCCCATTTGCACAACAGCATGTGAAATTGATTATCACTCGGTGTTGCTTCCTAAGTGGACAGTTTGATTTCACAGAAGTGTGATTGACTTACACTGAGTTACATTGTGTTGTTTAAGTGTTCCCTTTATTTTTTTGAGCAGTGTATATTACACTTAAAGTTTTACTTTCCTTTTTTTGTCCAGATTCTCCTTTGGCATTGATCACCTCTCCGCCATAGTCCAATACAATGCTTCTCGTAGAGGAACATTCGGGACCTGATGGGTAGGTGCAGTGAGTACTGTGTGCACTTTCAAGCTTCCCCATAGGAAAGCATTGTATTCAATGATTTTCTATGGGCTTTCTTATCTTGTGACAGAGTTTTACTCTGTCAGTGCTGCTGAAGTGCCTTTAATGGCTGACAAGAAGACAACCGCAATGCTTTAATTTGCATAGTTAAAAGGAAAGGCTCAATGCACCTAGATCATTTCATTAAGATGAAGTGCTCTAGGTGCTTTAAGGTTCCTTTAATTTTTTTAAATTTATTTATTTACTTTTGTACTCCAGTCGTTTCCTCATATATCACCGCACAAGCTTTTTATCCTATTAATTTAGCTTTTTGTTCTCTCATAAATGTTAGCAAATGACAAGGTGAAAAGACAATAGGGTAAGAAATGTTGTTTGTTTTACTTTCTTTTCTCTGGATTAAAGGGATAGAATAGGCATCATAACAACTTAATCTAAATGAAGTTGTTATGGTTCCTAAAGGTGCCCCCAGTATAGAACGGTTTAACCCCAAAGCTGCCTCCAGTGCCAGAGTCAGCTCCCCCTGGAGGCAGCAGACTTCTGAAATTTCAGATTCAGGAAGAGCTGAGTGCGAGGGGCAAAGGTGCCGCTGATTGGCTGAGTGTGGTCACTGACGCCCTTTTACAAAACTAGCTTGGAAAAAGTACAACCAGTGGAGGCCGACAAGGTCCCCATTGTGCTGCGAGTTCAGCAACCTCAACAGCAGTCGCCATCTTTGAAAAAGGAAAGTGCCTGGTGGCTTCCCAACTGTACCGCCCAGACCTTCTATACAGTAGTGTTAGGTGCATCATTTATGCTTGGAGGAAGTGATTACACTTCACTTCCTCTGTGTACGCTGTCAGAGAGGGAGAGAAAAAAAGCCGGGGACAGCCACTTGTATCCATGGGCTTCCCTGGGCCACTTACTCACTTGGCCACCCAAAAGTAAAATTTTCATATAATTTATTATACATTATGGGAAGCTGAAACACACAGCCACCCACACCTTGCACAATCCACAACGTATGGAACAGACTCTTCTGGGGAATATGGCAAAGTCTTTAAAAAAAATAGATAATAGATATTTGGTTACTTGGTTCTGGTATTGGGTTACTTGGTTCTGGTCTGGGAATTGCTTTTATATGTGTGGCTGGGTGTGATGTGAGTTGGGGTGTGTTTGGCTGTGAATCTGGGGAGTGTCAGTAATGCTCTTATTCACTGTTGCAAAAGCTCTCTCTCCTGCTTGAGAGGGAGGAGGTTTAACTCACCCAGACATTTAGCCTGTCTGAATGCAAAAAGAGTTATATTGTGAAGGGGAATTTGTTTGCTCTGTGTGCCCAGTGATCTTATTGTCTGACATTATGGGTGATGGGGGGGGTCTAAATCATTCCGGATGGTCAATAATGTGGTAGTAGCTACAGGATAGGGTTAAAATGTATTGTTTTGTGTAAATGGGAGTAGCCCGTCATTTGTTTCCCTGCTGGCCGGTTGTATCTTGACTTGAATAACTTGCCCCCACCTCCCTCCTAATTGCTGGATACACCATCCAAGACCCTTGATGCGGCCTTTGGTCGCCCCCTTTGGTTACCCCCATATAGTCTGCCTCTGGACCTAACCAGCCCGTATCCTGTATCCAGTGCCTTACATAGCATCGATTATTCCTTGCCAGCAAAGGTTTTCCTTACGTCCCCCAAAGCCTCCACTAGCAACCGATATGACCTTAGGGCTAGGTCTGGTGCTAAAATCTTGCCCCTCAGAGCCTGCCCTTGATTTTGATGGACATTGGATTATTAAATCGTGTGATTAATTAAAATTAATAGGGAATGCTTCTGCAGACATTGAAATGTTGAAAAAAACTAAACAAAGATATTGATGTGGATATTTTAGATTTCCCTGTATAATTTGAAAATGCATATAGCATTGTTGCTGATTTTCCTGAAGATCAGTTAATCAATGAGTTTGTGCTAAAAAACAAAAACAAACTGCACTTGTGTAGAACCCACGACTAGATTGGTATGGTACTCCTGGTTATGATGCATATCGGCCACTTGTATCCAGGTGTTGAAGCATCAAAGGGGGGAATGTGGTAGAAGTTACAGGATGTTTAAGTAAAGTTCAGTACTCACATGGTTAAATCTACTGTGCAACTATCTTGGACCAGGGCGCATGTGTGGCATGGCCCCGGGGAGATTGTACCCTCTTAAATCAGCATTTGGGCTTATGGACTTTTATTGGACTGTGTATGGCCCTTTAAGAACCGTCTGTGGGCACATTGTGACTTTCCCTATGGACCCTGCAAGATATTGCCTTTTAAAGACTATTTTAGCAGACTGCATTTAAAAGACTCTTGCTGCCCCTTTAAATTGTATTGGAGCAGTTCTGCAGCTTTAAATTGGCACTTCGAATGCAGCCTGTTACGGTACCTTCCGTTTAGTGAATGCTCCCCGTTCGCAATAATGTAGGCTGTAAGCGTATCCAATGCGAACCATGCGAACTGCCAGCAAGGGAACACTCCAAACTCCCGAACGGTATCCATACGGTCACTTCCCTCCACGAGCTTCAAGCTCACGAACCGTCAATATCAGCCGAACGTCGGTATCTCCCAAGCGGCTGATAATTCCAAATAGCAGTCTCTAGTCGCCGATAATAAAATCCCCCCAATAACGAGACCAAGCTCCGCATTGAGGGTAAAACACGAACTGAGTTTACTGTGGGCTACCCGCCCATATTTATGCAGGTCTCCCACTTGGTGGACACTCCCCTAGGGGACCAAATGGGAGACTGGAATAGCAGATGGACATATGGCATTTCAGGACATACAGTCACACAATATTCCCAGCATCAGTTTCCTCCCCTCTGCCCGGGAGATAATTGAGAAGTAATTCAATTATCTCCCAGAGCAGAGGCAAATCGCCATTTTAAATACAAATCATAAAACACATAAAAATATATAACTTTATAACTGCCGAACATTTCTCATTCGTGTAACACATCCCCAGATAGCCTTTATTGGCGAATAGCGCTCAGATCCCATACGCATAGTTCAATCGCCATGGAGTCAAAGTCTATTACAGTTCTTCGGTATGCGATTGACTCCATGGGAAGGCTATCTGGGGTAAGTCCATTCGTGCCTTTAAATCTCCCGAACGGCCGGTGTTCACACACTTCTGTCGATTGGAGAAGGGAGGTCGACGGCATCAGCGGTGTTCGGTTGAAAAAGTGTCCGTTTTCAGTTCCATGAATTTAGTACCGAACACCGCTGGTCTTTCGCATGGTTTAAAATGTCTGCCGCCTCGTGGTCAACATACGAACGACGACCACCCTGTATTCGGTTTTAATTGAGAAGTGTCTGTGGTTAACCGCAACGTTCTAATTGGGATCAATAGGTTAACCAGCAGCACACTTCTCTTCTGGGTGGCCGTCCGTTCAACAGTTTTGTTCGGTAAAAAAGTCAATTCACTTAAATCCAGGCATACGAATGGGGGAGTTCATGAAACAAGCAAACAGACGAAACCCAGCAATCTTAGTTCATACGGATGGGTCTGTCACACAGCCGAAGTGCCGAAGTAGTCGAAGTGGCCGCCATTCGACAAACGAACACGTGGCGGCGGCCATCTTTGTTCATTCGAACGAGATCAGCGGTATGTGTAGCCAAATCCATGGAACTGAAAACGGCTACACATTTCAACGAACACCGCTGACACTTACCTTCTCCTACAATCCATTTTCAGCTGCAGAGACTAAGTCCCGTTAGAAGATTTTTTTCAGTGTGAAATTGACTGACCACACAGTCCAAATCTATGGAACTGTTTTGGGCAGGAAATGAGCCTGCGGTAGGTCACAAAGGACTTCCGACTAACTTTTGAACTAATGGAAGGATTTGCATGATTTTTGAGTATGTTTATATTTCAAGTATGCTGATTAATAATATGTCATTTGTATGAAGATTGGATGTATATTTTTAAAGTTATAGTACATGTGTAAAAACTGTATTTTTCCTGCCTGTGTTAATTATGTTAAGCATTGTGTGCCATAATTAGATCACCGGCAGAGGGGAGGATTTTTGTGGGTAATTACTGGGAGTGTTTTCTGTAATGTACGTGTGTTATTGGTAAAACCCTGTGGATGGTCCTATGTAAGGAAAACCTGCATAAAGGAAGGCCCTTTGGTGCCAAGTATTACAGTTCTTCTTGACCCTCAATACGTAGCCTTGTCTCGTTATTGGAGGGAACTGCTATAATCACACTGGGGATTGCTATGCTCTGCATACTCCCTTGAGCTTTTAATCACTTAGCTCTTTTAAGAGCTGTTCCCGTTACGCTCTCCTGGAAGAGAGGTCTTCCCCACACGGTCCTGGAGGACAGAAGCTGATCCAGGGTGGACAGAAGACAGCGAGACTCCAGTTAAGCTACGGCGGTTGTGGTGTCCGGTGCTTGTGGTCCTCGGCGCAAGCTAGGAAGCGTCCATTAACGGAAGGTTCCGTTACAGTCTGCAATAAGCAAGGTAGCCTTCTGGAAGACACACACTAAAACTCTATCCTGCACGGCATCATTTATATTTAATTTAACCACCCTGTACATTTATTTTATTTTATATATCCTGTGTGCATTGTATATTTTCTTGCCTTTATATCTCGTCATGCTAAAGTGTAGTTTTTCATCTCTGTGAATAGATACTCCCTCACAGGCCCGGACTGGCCATCGGGCACACCGGGCAAATGCCCGGTGGGCCGCGATGGCCGTGGGGCCGAGGCCGGCACGGAGATCACAGGATCTCCCCGGCCGGCCCCTGCAGGGCCAGCGCTATGCGAGCGCCGGCCCCGCTGTGTGCCTCCATGGGCCGGCCGGGGAGATCACAGATCTCCCTCACCAGCCCACAGGCACTGTTACATGCGGCCGCCGGCTGGATGAAGGAGGGAGGGAGGAGAGAGGACCCGGCGGAGCTCTAACAAGCAGCTCCGCCCGGTCCTCTCGCGGGATTCTGAGCGTTGCCGCGGCAACGCTCAGATCTCGCGAGAGTGAACTCTAACCTGCAGGTTAGAGTTCACTCTCACCACTGGACCACCAGGGAAGGCAGCATGGTCCCCTCAAGGCTCCCCCTGCCAGGCAGAA
>OW240919.1:146790311-146805595 GCA_933207985.1 Pelobates cultripes
CCACACCACACTCTACACACAGGCAATCCCACAAGCATGCGCCAAACACATGCACCATACACTTTCCTGGCCCTTTTGTCCTCTGGTATCCCACTTGTGAAGACACCAGAGACAATTTAAAAGCAAACACAGCGCAAGCATGTTATTACATTTGCTTGCGTTGCGCAGAACAAATACAGGGCCTTTTTCTAATGCTGGAGCTCTTCAGCGGGGCTCTGCGCATTGAACCAACATGCTCACTTTCTCTGGCCCGCCCCCTTTTTGGGGGGCCGCTCTAATTGAAAAATGCCTGGGCCTAATTTTTTTCCCAGTCCGGCCCTGCTCCCTCAGCTTTATTACAAGCCTATCTGACTCTTACATATCTTTATTCAACAGCCTGATTTCAAAACTATCAAGCCCCAATACTGCTGTAAGAAAGTCTGATACCCACCCCACCTCATGCTCATTATTACATTTATAGATTGTCTGTCACACCCAAACTTTAGATAAGTAAAAATAACACACTGCCTCTTATAAGTACACTCCTGCACTTTCTTAACCAATAAAACATGTTTACCCTACATTCACCTGCTGTTGATTTTACAATTATTTCCAATTTTCTTTTTCCCAGTGTAGTAATGATCTGTCTTCTCCTCCTCTTTATTTCCTCCTTCTCCCTCAGTATAAAAATCTCTACTAACACCCACTTTACTCATCCTCCCAACCCCTTTTTTATTTAAATGTTTCTATCATATCCCCCTTGTCTCGTCTTTCCTCCAAGCTATACATGTTAAGATCCTTTAACCTTTCCTGGTAAGTTTTATCCCGCAATCCATGAACCAGTTTAGTAGCCCTTCTCTGAACCCTCTCTAAAGGTATCAATATCCTTCTGAAGATACGGTCTCCAGTACTGTGTACAATACTCCAAGTGAGGTCTCACCAGTGTTCTGTACAATGGCATGTGCACTTCCCTCTTTCTACTGCTAATACCTCTCCCTATACAACCAAGCATTCTGCTAGCATTTCCTGCTGCTCTATTACATTGTCTGCCTACCTTTAAGTCAACAGAAATAATCACCCCTAAATCCCTTTCCTCATATGTTGAGGTTAGGACTCTATCAAATATTCTCTACTCTGCCCTTGGGTTTTTACGTCCAAGATGCATTATCTTGCACTTATCCCCATTAAATGTCAGTTGCCACAATTCTGACCATTTTTCTAGTTTACCTAAATCATTTGCCATTTGGCTTATCCCTCCTGGAACATCAACCTTGTTACATATCTTAGTATCATCAGCAAAAAGACATACCGTACCATCAAGACCTTCTGCAATATCACTAATAAATATATTAAAGAGAATGGGTCCAAGAGGTACCCCACTGGTGACAAGTCCAAGCTTTGAATATATTCCATTAACTACAACCCTCTGTTGCCTGTCACTGAGCCACTACCTTACCCATTCAACAATATTGGAATCCAAACTTAAAGATTGCAGTTTATTGATAAGCCTTCTATGTGCAACAGTGTCAAAAGTCTTACTGAAATCTAGGTAAGCAATGTCTACTGCACCACCCTGATCTATAATTTTAGTTACCCAATCAAAAAAAATCAATAAGATTAGTTTGGCATGATCTCCGTGAAGTAAACCCATGTTGTCTCTGATCTTGAAATCCACGTGTTTTTAGATTTTCATCAATCCTATCCTTTAACATGGTTTCCATCACTTTCCCCACTACTGAAGTAAGGCTTACTGGCCTATAGTTGCCCAACTCATCCCCATTACCTTTCTTGTAAATGAGCACAACTTCAAATCTTCTGGGTCTACTCCTGTTAACAATGATTGGTTAAATAATTACCAATAGTAAGCACACTTTTTGACTCTCAGATATGAACAGCAGGCCACAAAATGTACTATTTAGGAGATTAGCACCCAGAAAATAAGAATGTTTACCAATAGTAAGCGCACTATTTGACTCTCAGATATGAACAGCAGACCACAAAATTTACTATTTAGGAGATTAGCACCCAGAAAATAAGAATGTTTACCACAGCTCTCTAAGCACACTATTAGATGCTTCTATTTGACTCTCAGATATGAAGAGCAGGCCACAAAATGTACTATTTAGCAGTTTAGCACACAGAAAATAAGAGTGTTTACCACTATTTGACGCTTCTATTTGACTCTCAGATATCAAGTGCAGTCCACAAATGTCCGCAGATTACCACCCAGAAAATAAGAATGTTTAGGACTGCGCAGTAAGTGCACTATTTGACGCTTCTATTTGATTCTCAGATATGAAGTGCAGTCCGCAAATGTACTATTTAGCAGATTAGGACCCAGAAAATA
Source organism: Pelobates cultripes (assembly GCA_933207985.1). Classification (NCBI taxonomy): domain Eukaryota; kingdom Metazoa; phylum Chordata; class Amphibia; order Anura; family Pelobatidae; genus Pelobates; species Pelobates cultripes. The sequence continues at coordinate 146,792,638 of OW240919.1, forward strand.
AGAATGTTTACCACTGCACAGTAAGCGCACTATTTGACTCTCAGATATGAAGAGCAGGCCACAAAATGTACTATTTAGCAGATTAGCACCCAGAAAATAAGAATGTTTACCACTGCGCTGTAAACACACAATTAGACGCTTCTATTTGCCTCTCAGATATGAAGTGCAGTCCGCAAATGTACTATTTAGCAGATTAGCACCTAGAAAATAAGAATGTTTACCACAGCACTGTAAGCACACTATTAGACGCTTCTATTATTCTCTCAGATATCAAGTGCACGCCACAAAATGTACTATTTAGCAGATTAGCACCCAGAAAATAAGAATGTTTACCACTGCGCTGTAAACACACTATTAGACCTTTCTATTTGACTCTCAGATATGAAGTGCAGTTCGCAAATGTACTATTTAGCCGATTAGCACCCAGAAAATAAGAATGTTTACCACAGCTCTGTAAGCACACTATTAGACGCTTCTATTTGACTCTCAGGTATGAAGAGCAGGTCACAAAATGTACTATTTAGCAGTTTAGCACACAGAAAATAAGAATGTTTACCACTATTTGACGCTTCTATTTGACTCTCAGATATGAAGTGCAGTTCGCAAATGTACTATTTAGCAGATTAGCACCCAGAAAATAAGTGTTTACCACTGCGCAGTAAGCGCACTATTTGACTCTCAGATATGAAGAGCAGGGCACAAAATGTACTATTTAGCAGATTAGGACCCAGAAAATAAGAATGTTTACCACTGCGCAGTAAGCACACTATTTGACTCTCAGATATGAAGAGCAGGCCACAAAATGTACTATTTAGCAGATTAGGACCCAGAAAATAAGAATGTTTACCACTGTGCTGTAAACACACTATTAGACGCTACTATTTGACTCTCAGATATAAAGTGCAGTCCGCAAATGTACTACTTAGCAGATTAGCACCCAGAAAATAAGAATGTTTACCACAGCGCTGTAAGCACACTATTAGACGCTTCTATTATTCTCTCAGATATCAAGTGCACGCCACAAAATGTACTATTTAGCGGATTAGCACCCAGAAAATAAGTGTTTACCACAGCGCTTTAAGCACACTATTAGACGCTTCTATTTGACTCTCAGATATCAAGTGCAGTCCGCAAATGTCCACAGATTAGCATCCAAAAAATAAGAATGTTTAACACAGCGCTGTAAGCACACTATTAGACGCTTCTATTTGACTCTCGGATATCAAGTGCACTCCCCAAAATGTACTATTTAGCAGATTAGCACACAGAAAATAAGTGTTTACCACAGCGCTGTAAGCACACTGTTAGACGCTTCTATTTGACTCTAAGATAAAATTGACTTTTTAAAACTCCGATGTAACCGCGGTATTTGAAGCTTCTATTTGACTCTCAGATATGAAGTGCACCCCACTCCACTAATTTACTAATTTGAAGAATTCTTTCCTAAGCTGTCCCTATCAGTGGCAGCAGCTTATATATAGAGGCTGGGTCACATGCTGCACTGGCCAATCACAGCCATGCCATTAGTAGGCATGGCTGTGATGGCTTCTAAGGGCACACGAGTCAAACACTTGTTGATTGTCTGCCCTTGAACCTTTGAAAACATGCCATTAAATTACCGAACTCCAAACCGAACATACAGTGATATGTCCGTGTTCGGGTCCGTGGTCCAAAAGCCCTAATGTTCAGTACGAAACCGAACTTTTCAGTTCGCGTTTGCTGAACTCTACTCAGTACCCTTGATTATTGCAACTCTTTGCAACACTGTATTGGGTCTATTAGCTAGTGTATCTCAATTACAAGTGAGTGTGTAATCTTGGAATTACCATTGAAGTACTGACAGGTTGTCCTATTTTAAACAAGTATATTTACTTTACTATTTCGTTTTCTAAGCACTTTTTTGACACTTTCACTACATTTATTGTTTTTTTGTGTGTGTGATTTCTCTAGCCGTATAGGGATTCAATAAAGTGTGTGTTTTTAATCAAGGTACCTAGCCTAATACCTGTTTAGTTAATTCAAACAAGGGATTAATATTGTTCTTGTTTTTTGCAAGCCTAGTCTAATCTTTCTCTGTAGAGAAAAATACTTTGGGACTTAAGCATTCCTGTTATAAGCCATTAAGTCGATCTGGGATGTGCCCCACCGTATTGAAATAATTTAAAATACTTTTGGATGCAATTTCCATTCTCCCGGTAGAATCGTAGTTTTGCCCAGATAGTCTGCCAATACATTGTCTGGACCTGGAAATTAGTCTGCTTTTAGACCCTGTAATTTGTCTTGGGTAACTTTCATCAGTGGAACTAATTCCACCAAAAGAGCTGTATATTCATGTTCCACCTTGGTTATTTTTTAGCATCATGCATTTAGAGCAATATACAGAAGAAAACAGTGTAAATAGAAGATTAAACAAGTTGCTGGATATACTGGTCTAGACTATCTATAACATTAGGTTTACCTAGCTAGACTGATGGTAGGAAAATCATAAGATAAACACTTGCGTGGATGTGAGATAGCCTTAGATACAACCCTATAAGGATGATACAAAAACACACACACAAACAAACAGTGCCAGAAAAATTTGATAAACTGAAAAAATTGAAAATAAATAATATTTGGACAAGAATATGGATCCTTTATAGATAGTCAGAACGATCTCCCAGCTTGGATGTAACCTGATACTAATGTTGCAAAATTGCATACAATTTGAAAGCACCCAGCTAAGTGTTATGAGCTGCTGGGGGCTAGGAAAGTCTGATATACAGGTGATACTCGAAAAATTAGATTATTACATGCTATCAATAAAACAAGGAGTGTCCATAGAACAATATCGGACCTCTGAAAAGTATAAGCATGCATATGGAATCAGTACTTTGTTTGGGCCCCTTTTGCAGCAGTACTCCAGACTCTGGGTCCTTGGTTTCTAAATGAGATGCAAAAGTTGCTCTCATCAGAAAAGAGGACTTTGGACCACTGAGCAACAGACCAGGTAAGATGCTTCTGACATTGTTTGTTGTTCAGGAGCGGCTTGACGAGGAATAAGACATAAAGCCCATATCCAGGATCCGTCTGTGTGTGGTGGCTCTTGATACACTGACTCCAGCCTCAGTCCACTCCTTGTGAAAGTCCCCAACACATTTGAATGGCCTTTTCCAGACAATCCTCTCCAGGCTGCGGTCATCCCTACTGCTTGTGCACCTTTTTCTTCCACTCTTTTCCCTTTCACATAACTTTCTATTAATGTTCTTTGATACAGCACTTTGGGAACATCCAACTTCCTTCGCAATTACCATTTGAGACTTTCCCTCCTTATGGAGGGTGTCAATGATGGTTTTCTGCACAACTGTCAGGTCAGCAGTCTTTCCCATGATTGTCATTCCTACTGAACCAGACTGAGAGACCATTTAAAGGCTCAGAAACCCTTTGCAGGTGTTATGGCTTACTTAGCTGATTAGAGTGGGACACTGTGAGCCTAGAATATTGCACCTTTTCACAATATTCTAATTTACTGAGATTGTGGATTTGGGGTTTTCATGAGCTGTAAACCATAATCATCGCACTTATGACAAATCACGGCTTGAATTATCTTGCTTTGCATGTAATGCGTCTATTTCATATATTCGATTCCCCTTTTACGTTGCATTACTGAAATAAATGAACTTTTGCACGATATTCTAATTTTACGAGTATCACCTGTAAGTCTTGCAGATCGGCTTTGATATCTTTTTTAATTTCCTGAGCATTTAATTGGATTTCAGATCTTATTCCTTCCCATTGTGTTTCTAGTGGGGATTTTAATAAATCTGGAGTTATAGTTATTTGTTCCAGGTCTGAGGAAACTTGTGTTTTCCCCGATGATAATCTATCTTTTGAAGCTACTGAGGAATTTAAAGAGGTTGATGTTTCTCTTTGAGAGTTAGGTGGAAAAAAACTGATAAATTGTTATATTTCCTGCTATTTTGCTCCTTTTCTATCTTTTCTCTATCCTTCCTTGTCAAGGATTTAATTTTATCTTTGCTAGCAATAATCCTATGTTTAGTTGGGTTAAGCAATACTCTGCCTACACCTGGGGGTATGATCAATTGCCCTCTTAATTTAGTCTATTAAGGGCGGCCGGAGATAAGCACAGGTAAGGCAATAAGCATATAACAGTTATTTTCCTACAAAATACCTTCCATATATTGTAGCCTGGAGAATCAAGTATATTCTCTTTTCTTCAATATACTTGATTCTCTGCTCCTTTTACAAGAATCTTTCTTATCTCAGTTCAAAGAGATCATGGGAAATCAAATATCTACAATCTGAGCAGTTTCCCAGACTTTTATATTGGACACCAGATCCACTCCTCTTCTAGGCAGACCCATAACAGGGTTGACATAATAGAGTCTATAGCAAAACCTTCCAAACAAAGTTTGGTTGATGGTGTAATAAGGAATACCAAAAAGAAAGCTGTAATAAGTGATTGGTATAGCTTATTTACAGCTACCTCTGCATTAGATGGTATTACATCAATCAGGGTTTCCCATATATCGGCAGCGAGAGGCAGTGTATGTCTGACAGATAGGAGTTACCCGTTTTACCCAACTCTGCGCCTCGTCAATAGCCGTCAGTTCCAGCACCCATCCATCAGCAGCAAGAGGCAGCACTCATCAACCCTCCAGCTCTCAGACCAACAGGTACCTCAGAGCAGCAGGTCCCACACTGGCATAAAACAACACGAGAGAGGACCTATTGTTCAACCGGTCAGGGGGCCTCCTTCACTCGGAGACCCACTCCAAACATGTATCCACCTCTCCATGCATCAGATCCAGACGATGTCTGCCATCCAATCCTCTGCTTCAGCCCAGGCACCACAGGAACCGCTACAAAAAAAACAAGCCAGGCTAGGAAGTAATGGGCAGATATAGGCTCTGCCGTGATCTCAAAGCTCCACACATGGCTACAGAGGACAGCTCAATTCAGTGCTCAAACACCAGAGACATGGAGTGTTCATGTCATCCTGCTAGACTAAAAAAGCCTGTACAGCCTAATTCTATGGAACTGTTTTGGGCATGGGACTATACCTGCACCTAGGCAAAAATATAACTTCCATAAAACTTTTGAACCCCTGCTCTGATCTGGCTATTTTGTTCACCAAGATCAGGGCTATCAGGGGATATGTTGTATTTTGGGGTACTTATGAGTCTTTGTAAAATGCGTTTTTTATGCTTGGGGATAATTACGTTAATACATTATCTACCTTAATTGTATCACAGGCAGAGGGGAGGGACTGTGTGCGATATGTGGGAGTGTCAAGCATTGTTACATTGTTTCTATTGGTCTGTACAATTTGGGTCCTGGTGCCAGTGTTCAGGCCAGTGGGTGTTCCTCTGGCCTGAAAAGTTGTATAAAAAGCCAACCTGTACCATTAAACTCTCAGATCTTCTTACCCTCAACTCGCAGCCTCATCTCGTGTTATAGGGAACAGCTATAACCCCTACAGGGATTGTTATAATCATTATACTCCCTTGGATTCTACCAGCTCTTGTAAGAGCTTTACACCTGATCCTGCTATACTCTCCTGGAGGAGAGAGTTGCCCACTGGAACCTGGAGCCTTGTCGTAGGTCCAGGGTGGGCAGAAGACAGCGAGACCCCAACCAAGCTGCGGCGGTTCGTGGGATCTGCAGTGCTGATGGTCCTTGGTGAGCACTAGGAGCATCTGTCGACCGAGGGTCCATCACAACATACTTCTTGGTACTCTTGTCACTGTAAATTCTTTGGGTCTTTAAAAACCACCAAACACCAGACAAGTAGCTGCTTTGAGAACCATGTTTGTATGTGGTTCAAAAAGGGCGGTATCAAGTACATCTGAAATAGCACAGAATTTGTTGCTGTTAATTGTTTTAGGAGGATTATCTACTCTCATTTTAAAATGCCTTTGATAGGGTAAGTTGATAAGAAAGGTTTGTTATTAGGAAAAATGTTTACATATGATGTTGGATTCCTGTCAAATATCATTTGATTGTATTATAAGCTAAATGTAGAAAAAAAGTGGGAAAATGTTGTAAATGCGACCAAGTTTCAACAGAAAACATTTATTGTGGAAAACAAACTCAGTGTTTAGGTGATCAACCCCACCATCTAAACAAAAAGTACAAGTGCAGTGCTTATAATATTTTTCACTTACCCCTTAGTGCAAGCATTTCAAACTTGTGGCCCATCTTTGTGGCTCAGCAAGCAGCGAGTGCATGCTTAGTGTTATAGCAGAGTAGGCACCTGCTTTCCCCATATTGCAGGTGCCTACTCTGCTATCATTCACCCGGCCGGGGAGGAGGGCCGCGAGGGAGCACAGCCTTCCAGCTCCTCACTGCTCGCTCGCGCTGACTGAAGCCAGGCGCCGGAATATGACGTCATTTTCTGGCACCCGGCATCACTAAACCACGCGCAGGAGCAGTGAGGAGCAGGAAGGACCCCAGGGAGATGCCCCACACCGGCTCCATAAGGTAAGGAGCAATAATGAAAAGTATGTTTGTAAGTGTGTGAGTGTGTGTCTGTGTCAGTGAGTATGTGTGTCTGTGTCAGTGTGTTTCTGTCAGCAAGTATGTGTGTCTGTGTCAGTGTGTGTGTCTGTGAGTATGTGTGTCTGTGAGTCTTTGTCTGTCAGTGAGTATGTGTGTATCTGTAACAAAGAACCTGAATACAGTGTATATAAGGCGCTTTACAATACCAAGATAAATATCAGCAGCTTTGGCACCGTCAGTGGATATCCCAATAATCCACTAAAACACTTAATATATATAAAAGGGTGGACTCCCAAGTTTAGGTGATATAAACCATTTCCCTGAATTCAACTTACCCCTTAATGAATTATGGGGAAAATTTCTCACATGTAAAGGAAATAAAGGGAATACAGTAGTATAATACTTTGTTTAATTAGCATATAGTATTTTTCAGAGCTTTTTTTCACATTTTTCAGAGCTTTTTTCGATATCGGCTCAGAACAAGAAGTGGGTCTGGATTTTTAGGTGCACCAGAGGACCTCCTTTTGAATATTTACTCCTCGTTATAGGGATAAGACCAAAAGAAAGGCAACAATCTAGGTGGAAACGTTTTTTCAAATTAGCAGAATTAAATATATAAATAACCTGCTCATCTTATATGGAGCCAGTTTGGTAACTGGCTCCCAAAAATCCGCAAAAAGCCCATGAAAGTGGCGAAACGCGTCTTGGATGTAGAGGAGACTTTTATATTTATATACTATATTTTTATTTTATTGTTTTATTTGTTACATTAAAGTTTTATCTTCATCAAAGTCCTCCATCTACTCTCCTATTTGGATCCGGTTCCTTACAGGGTAGTGTCATCAAGCGGATCCACCCAGATTGTTGACTTTCTTTTGTTCTTATCCCTATAACGAGGAGTGAACATTCAAAAAGAGATCCTCTGGTGCACATAAAAATCCAGACCCGCTTCTTGTTCTGAGCTGATATCGAAAAAGGCTCTGAAAAATGTGAGTTTATGTATATACTCACTAATACTATATGCTAATTAAACATACAGTATTACACTATTGTATTCCCTTTATATGTGAGAAATTTTAGCCATAATTCATTAAGGGGTAAGTTGAATTAGCGCTGCACATCGGGACTCCGTGTGCTAGGTGGTGGGTATATCACCTAAACTGGGGAATCCACCCTTTTATATATATCATGTGTGTGTCAGTGTGTGTGTCTGTCAGTGAGTATGTGTGTGTGTTTGTCTGTGTGTGTCTGTTAGTGAGTGTGTGTGTGTGTGTGTGTCAGTGTGACTGTATGTGTGTCTGTCAGTGTGTGTGTGTCTGTCAGTGAGTATGTGTGTGTGTGTGTATGCTGTCAGAATATTTATATCAACAGACATTTTTTCTTAAAACGAAATTAAAAGTATATATTGCCACAGCTACTCAGAACAAAGCGGACTCCATTTTGCTATCTTCAGGATAACAAAAACACATAATTTCCTTGATTTCTTCTTACTTCTGTAACTAGCCACTTGCTTGAGCTGAGGAATGTATTATATAAACAAACCAAGATAAGCAATGAAGCAAGGGGGATGGAACGCTCTGTCTAAAATGTTAATGGAATAGATGCATATCTAAACACAGACACTAGTGACAGAGAAGACTAAGTAATTAATTTTACTTTCTAAATTTTACAAGGTACCATTATAATAAGGGGTGAAATTGAGATTAGATCTGTCAATTTTACAAGTTACGATCAAAGTAGATGCCACAAAGACTGGCACAAACGCTTTGAACTGACAGCAAATCTAAGTTATGGTAGTCATTTTAGATAAGCCAAATTACGTCAAAATCGTCATCAGGAAAAGTTAACTCATTCCTGGATAGGAAGGTTTCGTTAGACGAGACTGCCATCTATGGATCAAATACCTAAATTGCGATCCATCGATTGGACACACCTACGGCAATAGGTGTATCAACTAATGACGTACAAAGAGTCTGGCCCTTTAAAAGTTAGGACAAAGGGAAGACAGGGAGTTGGGGTGGAGAGACAGAGAGAGGAATTGGAAGTTTGGGCATCCAACTCGGACATGCAGAGAAATCCAGGACAACATCTGGGACTAACACTCTACCCTTAAACTCTCTTGGACATAAACTCTTAAACTCTTTAATACGTTTCCTATCACTCACGCACCTCCATACAACCAAACAAGTTTCTGGGACTACCTACTCATCTGATGAGAATATCTACATAACTGGTACTTAGGCTGGTTTTATTTAATTAATTTAAATTAATTAAAATTTACTAATGGCATGATATATGACTGGATAAATCATGGTCAGATTTCATATTTCGAAATCTTAGTTAACTAAAGAATATATAGTTATAAACATTCCATTCTGCAGGTGGAATTAAGGATAATTAAATATTAATGTGATATTATCACGTGTTAGCACACCGCTGTTTTTATCCAGGTGTATTGATTTGCTCTAAAATAAGATGATATCTTTTTAGACAAATTAAAATTTGGCTTATAGAATCTGGTAGATTATTCTTATTGGATGGTTCCAGGAAATGACTAATGAGTTGGTACAAATGTTATTTCAATTGAAAATCACAGGAGAATAGGATACTATATGCCTAGGAGGATCTAGCCAGCATTGAAAGGGTTATTCAGTGGTTTTAACTGTTAGCCAAGGTTTTATGGTTCTCCGCTGTGAAAAGCTTCACTTTTTGTCTGTAAGGATACCCTCATAAATCGTGTAAGTCTTGACAGAAAATGCTGTTTAGCCATTGAAACATGTATACCCATTCCATTGTATTGTATACTATGTTATACTAAATATTCACTGATTATTATCATGCATGCTGCCTAATATTATTTGTTAATTAATTTGTTACAATAAAAATAAATCTATTTTTATAACAGATTGTGATTTAATTGTATGGAATACTTTTCACTTACATGATAAACGATCTCTAAGATCTGAGAGAATTGAAACAGTGGGCAATTCTTGACTGCTTAAAATTATCATCCCATAAATATCCCCACATATTGGAGGCACACTGCTGAGATCATTAAATTGAAATTATATTCCATACAATAATTCTGAGGCGTTGCTATTGAGTAATTCATGCAATATTAATCTTGATATAGAAAAGAGTTTTGTATTGAGATTAAATCAGTGTATAGAAAAATGGCTGAATCCAGTGCTTCATCCCAATCAGAGAATGGAAAGAAGTTAGCAGAAGTACAAATTTTCCCTTTAAGCATTTTACATAAGCATCTAAAGATTAAAATGGATTATAAAGAGTGGGTACTCCAAATTAGAGAACAAGTTTATAATTCAATTCATGATAAATCGAGTAATTAACCTATGGTTAAATATTTTAGCAACATAGAAGAAGAATGTACAATGCAATCTGTTACCAAATCATGCCCGTTTTTCATATTGGGTTATTCACTTATGTTAAAAAAGCATAATGAAATAGAATTTAAATTGGACGAGTGTCAGAATGACCTGGTGCTTGAACAAAGAAGGTTCGACACTTTGTCTGCTGAAAATAATATCCTTCAGGTTAAAAACTCTGACCTTTCAAATAGACTGGAAGGAATGAGCAAAATGGTGGAGGATTATGATCAACAGATAAAACAGATACAGATACAATTAGATGAATATCAAAAGGAAAGTGAAAAATTACTGGGAAAAGACCCAGGCAATTTTTCTCAATTCCCTGATATTCACACACCAGACCAGGTTTTCATAAAACAATCTCAAAGAAAAGATGTGAGTAATTCTAAAAAATCACCTGTGGGACAAGATTCTCCATCTCATGACATTACCAAGCCATCTTGGCAATCTTGGGCAGAACAGTTTGAAAAGACTGTCTTGGACAAACTTGAGAGGGAGAGTCCAATTGAAGATGATAGGAATGAAAACAGACATGGCGCTGTACACTGGCAGAACTCTGATGCAGATCAGAATTGTGACAGTGAACAAGAAGCTCAGAGTGATGGGAGTGAAAGTGATTGCACTGTCCACTCTGAAGGCCATGTGACTGATATGCCATCTACACTGTTGTACGGATCTAATTCCTCTCCAGCAGTCAGATCGCATAGACGTTTACCAAAAAGAAGGGTGGATAGAAACAGAATCAATAACTCAAATATGCCTGTTTATGAGACACCAAAGGTCATTAAATTCCTTAAATAGACTGTCCCACAATTTTCTTGAGGTTCAGGAAACATATCTGAACACCTGGAAAATTATGAAAGAATTCATTGGGCATGTATGATGAAATCCATACATGCCCAATGTTGCGCCACTTTGAGTCAATGTGCCGTGTTTATCTAGAAAGTCTTCAAGCTATACAGCTAACGTCCTGGTCCAAGATGAAATATGAAATAATCATGGAATATGGTAAGTATAAAACTGTTGCCTCTGCTAAGAAAGCGCTTTATAACTTAAAGTGCCGTCCAGATCAAAGCCCCAGAGAATTTTTAATAATTCTTAAAAATGCATATTCCGTGGCCCAAAGGAAACCCAGGGATGAAAGTACAGACTTCAAAGATCTGTATTTTCATGCCATGCCGGTAAACATACAAATGAATCTCGCAAGAGATTATGATTGTAAGTTACCATTAGAATGGCTAGTCAGTCAGTGCATGAAATTGTATACTATACACCATGCACATGACGAAAATCAGCCAAAGGTTAAGAAACCTGGTGATAAAATGGTGCCAGAGACTAAAATGCAGTTAGGTTTAGAAACCCAACAGAAAAAGAGGACCTATTCTGAGGTTTTGAAATTTCCAAAACCTCAGAAACAGGAAAACGCCGGAAGCAATTCTGTAAATTCCTCTGAAAATAACTCTGAAAAGTCCAATGCCAATTGGAATAAACGCCCCTGGGCAATTCCCAATGGAGAAGGAATCCTCAGGGAAATAGGAGATATGGAAACAGAAATAACCAATCTGCTTCCAGTAACTCCCAACAGTCTCAGCCATCCCAGCCAAATTCTAATGGGCAAAGACAAAACGGCAGCGGGGGAAATAATTTGCGTCGTCAGGTTGGTCAATTGACAGACCAGATTTATTCTTAGTGATAAACGAGCCTCGCTATCAGGTTTACATCGGCAATGATGTCATACATCGCTTTGCCATACACCTTGACCTGATTAATTCCAATTTGTGGACAAGGTTAAAAGGTAATCCTTGTGGATACCTACACAAAGAAAACGCCCTGAAATCAGGACAAATACTCCCATATGCGGTAAGTATTGAAGTTCCTGATGACATAACCATTCCACAGGGGACAAGTAACTTTCTTTTACCCCTACAGGTCAAGAAGGGTCAGAGATTGGAAAACTCTGATGCCCTAATCTGTTTATCCAACAGGATACAACAATTAGGGATGGTGGTAACACATACACCAATGGTAAGTATTGGTAAGAATCCCACCTATATAATGGTCCACAATGTTACACCCAATAGTGTTATTATTTCAGATAAAATATGCTTAGATATGGCGGGCATGGTTTGGTTGCCTATGAATATGACTGCTTAGTTCCGAGCTCCTGTTACTACCTAAGTATAGTACTCAGCATTGGATGCTGAGTACTATACATTTGGTTTCCAGATGTATATTATAGGCCTCATCCCTGAAGAATACTTAACTGAGGACGAAATTGTAGATCAAATATTCCATTCCTCCCCAGAAGGATTATTCACTATCCTATCTGTGTATCCCTTCAACGTCGAAGAAGGCTCGTGTAAAATTGAAGAAGCATCAATCGCCTTTGATCATCCGCTCAATGAGCAGGAATCACAACAGTATCACGACCAAAGAGAAAAGGTAAGTCAACACCGAACTGACCTAACTTCTAGGCTTGAAGAAAGCTTATGAGATAGGCCAACCTGAAATCTTTCCAGGATTTCAGGAAAGGCTAGAAGAGCAAATATCTGGAGCTGACGGTTGCTCCAACGATGCTGAGCGGCAACAGCTAAAGGAAATCCTAATGGAATTCCAAGATATTTTTGCCAAAGATTCCTACGACTGTGGGTTAACTAACCTCCACGTAGCCAGAATACAAACTGATCCAAATTTACCACCTGTATTTATCAAACAATTAGCGTCATATGATGGTCTACAAGACATCATTCAGAATTTAAAGGAAAGGGGCATTATACGTCCAGTGCACAGTTCGTTTAATAATCCGATCTTGGGGATTCTGAAACCTAATGGACAATGGCGTTTATGCGCTGACTTACGACAGCTAAATAAATGCGTCTATATGTCTAGTTGGCCAATGTTTACATAGACCAATGTTTGGTACAAATGCAGGGATCCAAAATATTCACTGCTATTGACTGTGCGCAGGGATATTGGACTGTACCAGTCAATGATGAAGACCAATACAAATTGGCATTCACATTTGGAAAGCAGCAGTATACCTGGACCCGTATGCCCTTCGGCTACAT
>OW240919.1:146805695-146817475 GCA_933207985.1 Pelobates cultripes
AAACTCTGGTCATGAATTTGCTGTGTTCATGCATAAAGCTATGCCTGACGATATCTTGCTGAAAAGCACTTCCTTTGATAAGCATATCATAGAGATTAGACATGTTCTCACTCAGTTAAGAGAGGCAGGGATAAAACTGTCTTTACAAAAGGCGCAATGGTGTCGCACCCATGTCAATTTCCTCGGACATGAGGTAACTTCTGAAGGATTAAATCCCCAGAGGAAGAAGGTTGAAGCTGTAATCAAGGCTAAAACACCTTCAAACATCAGGGAATTAAGATCGTTCCTTGGTATGACTAACTACTCCCGTAAGTTTATAGATAACTATGCAGAAATAACAAAACCACTCTTACACCTGCTTAAAAAGGAAATTAGCTGGAACTGGGGGGAGCCTCAGGACTAGTGATGTACCGAACGGTTCGCCAGCGAACGGTTCCCGGCGAACATAGCATGTTCGCGTTCGCCACGGCGGGCGAACATATGCGCGGTTCGACCCGCCCCCTATTCGTCATCATTGAGTAAACTTTGACCCTGTACCTCACAGTTAGCAGACACATTCCAGCCAATTAGCAGCACACCCTCCCTAGCAGACCCTCCCACCTCCTCGAAGGCATCCATTTTAGATTCATTCTCAAGCTGCATGCTTAGTAAGAGGAGGGAAAGTGTAGCTGCTGTTCATAAGATAGGGAAAAGCATAGCTAGGTTAGGGATAAGGGTATGCTTTTTTATTTATTTATTTTTTCTATGTAATGTAATTGCACTTAGTTGTCTGCCACTGCTGCCAGCTTCTGTGTCAGGCTCACAGTGCATACTGTGCCCATTTCCCCAGTCTGGTGTCACAATAGCTTGGATTTAAAAACAAAAAACTTTTTTCAGTGTTATAGATTGAATAGCAGTCAGTTGTCTGCCACTGCTGCCAGCTTCTGTGTCAGGCTCACAGTGCATACTGTGCCCATTGCCACCACTTAGATCTGGTGAAACAAAGCTTGGATTTAAAAACAAAAAACTTTTTTCACTGTTATAGATTGAATAGCAGTCAGTTGTCTGCCACTGCTGCCAGCTTCTGTGTCAGGCTCACAGTGCATACTGTGCCCATTGCCACCACTTAGATCTGGTGAAACAAAGCTTGGATTTAAAAAAACAAAACACTTTTTTCACTGTTATATATTGAATAGCAGTCAGTGTCCTTAAAGCGGGTGTGTTACGCTAACAGTGGATACGGTGACCATTGCCACCACTTAGATCTGGTGACACAAAGCTTGGATTTAAAAACAAAAAACAGGGGGCGTGGCCTGGCTACTCACGAGAATGGACGCGTGAGAGATCAGCTCCGACGGGGGTAAACGGAAAAAGCAGCGAATACAATAGCATACCCGACGAGGTAACCCACCTGTACCAGCAGAAGTGAGCTCTGCATCAGCTATGGCCCAACGCACGGCAAAAAAAGCTCAAATCAGACCGGCGGAGCTGCAAATAGCGGCACTCACTCCGCCGCGAGGAAAGCCTCAAAATGGCGCCGAAGGCCCTAACTCACCCACAGCCTACTCCGAACGGAGTGACAGCACGTCAATATCCCTGGAGCCCACAATACCGGCCTCAGAGACAGCAATGCAAAGAATGATGCAGGAGCTGCAGAATAACTTACAGGCTGAATTCTCCAAACTTGCCAGAGATGTCCGCACGGATATTAAAGCAATATGCGAGCGCACCGCCCAGCTAGAAGAAAAGACGGATGAAATCATAGCAGCACACAACAATCTCGCCTCAGGATACGAATCCTTTGATGCAAGACTAAACGCACTGGCAGCAAAGGTAGAGGACCACGAGGACCGTGATAGGCGAAACAATGTCCGTCTGCGCGGTATCCCCGAGGAGGTTAAACCTACTGAGCTGCTGGAATATGCCACAGAACTATTCAAAGCTTTATGCCCTGATCTGAAGGAGAGCGAACTGCACCTGGATAGAATTCATCGATTACCGCGCCCTAAATTTCTTGCTCCCACTGCTCCGCGGGATGTGCTAACGCGGGTTCACTATTTTACATCCAAAGAAAAAATTATGAGAACGGCAAGGAACACAAGCACATTGCCGGAAAAGTTTGCAGGTATCCAGCTATTCACAGACCTGTCGGCGGCGACGTTGGCGAAGCGTAAAGAATTTACTCCTTTTACAGCGGCCTTGCGAAACGCAGGACTCCAATACAAATGGGGATATCCCACCCGCCTGATAATAAGACGAAATGGAATAGAATACCAAGTCCACACGGAACAAGATGGACTCCGTCTTCTCAAAGAATGGAATCTCCCTATGCCCACACCAGGCGGGCACGCCGAGGAGGGGAAACATAGACAATCGCCAAAGACGGTCACTAAAGACTGGCTCACGGTGTCCAAATACAAGTGAAAGACACCTCCCTGTACATCCAAACACAGGAGAACTGTACTCCTGGTTACGCCACCTGAAAATACGTGAGCATGTATCACTGCTTAACGGCAGCTCTAATGCATGAGAAATGTATTGCTTTATTTAGTTGATTTGTTAGTTTTTTTGTTGTAACCACTTATGATAGGTGGAGGTTGTGTTATCGGGTAGGAGAGTTGACCTAAATATAGGGACGAAGTGACCCAGAGACAGAAGGGTAAAACATACGCATATAATTACCCCCCCCCAGACAGGCTCTAAAGAGCCACAAAACTATACCAGATGGCAGACACTTCAGATCTGCCAACCACTTTGTATATAGTTGCCTTCGGGCGTTTAATCACCCTATACCCCTCTTCTCCCACCCCATTTCTCTCGAAGTATCCAACAGTAACCTTGGACACTTACGTCCGGCGATTAAAGGTACAAGCTATACAGAATGCTCAAATATATCGAATTTATCAGGTATACACACAGTGTGCACAATGTTGCACTATCAAACCACAGTGGGAAACCCAAATGGAATCTAGCTTTAGGAATCTCTTAGAACTAAGAGGGAATGCAAGTAGCAGGGCTGTAAAGACCTGCATGTCTGGATGGCTGTTGCACCTTAATCACCACCAATATTCTAAAGTGTGTTTAGCAAGCTATGAGAACTGCCAAAGATGACTCTGAAAATAATATCACTAAATGCTAAGGGTCTTAATTCCCCTCACAAAAGGAGACTTGCACTTAATGAAGCTACTAAGCTTAAAGCCCAAATTGCATTTTTCCAAGAGACCCATTTCCTGACCACTAAGATGCCCAAATTCACGTCAAAACAATTTCCCTTAGGGTTCCATGCAGGGTATGCCAAAAAGAAAAGAGGCGTCTCTATTTTAATACACAAAGATGTTACCTTTAACCCCTTAAGGACACAGCTTCAGAAGCTTGACTTACGCTTAATGACACAAGCAATTTTTGCATTTTCTTGCTGTTTGCGTTCAACTGCAATTTGCATCTCTCTCATTTATTGCACCGACACATATTATATACTGGTTTTTAAAGGACAGAAAGGGCTTTAATTTGATATAACATATATATATATAAATGCTTACTTATTATAAAAATACAGAAAAATGCAAAAAAATAAGAAAAATATTGGTTTTACAGTTTTGCAATAATAAATGTGTGCATAGTGGGTGCAGGTTAAGAAAATGGTAAAATAAATTTATTTATTTGTTCTGATTTACAGAATATATATAATGTGTCTGGGATTTAAGTTTTTGGTAGTTACAGGTCCTGGCCACAGGAGTAAAATAAACTTTTAATGTGGGCGATTTTAGAATTTGGTATATTTTGTCTTGTAAGCTTAATAGCCATAAAAAGAAAACAAAATTGCACACAAAGTATATATTTATATAAAGTAGACATCACGGGCTATTTACCTAAGGTTGTTTTGACACTTTCTACATGTATTTCACCCACTTAACCTCTGCTAAATATTGGAGTAAAATTTAGTTTTTTGGGGTTTTTGGCACACAAACTTATAACAAAGAACTTCTCATGTGTATTTTGTAAAGTTGGTGTGTGCTATTCCTGTACAAGGTTTTATTTTGTGTTCAGTTACTTCTGCTGAGTACAACGATACCCCCATTGTATGTCTTTGGCACTATTTCGTGAAGCTACAGTGCCATATAGGAGACCTGTCCGTTTGAACATTTACAGTAGAATTTTGAGAGGCGGATTTAATGGGCCTGTGCTTCAATTTGGTGTATGATAGCAGTTTGACTGTTCAAAAAACCCCCACAAAGACCTACCATTTGTAAAGTAGACACTCCAGGGTATCTCATATGGTGCATATTTGTGCCTTAACATGTATTTTTTCGCAATATATGCCATTATGTGGTAAAAAATAATTTTGTTGCATTTTTACATAAGTTGCATTTAGCAAATTTTTGTATATTTCATATGTGCCACTAAGTTCAAACCCCAAATTATGCTCAGCTAAGTCTTCTGAGTAAAATGACACCCCATATGAATGTCTTTGGCACTATTTCGTGAAGCTACAGTGCCATATGGGAGACCTGTCCTTTACAGTATTCACAGTAGAATTTTGAGAGATGGATTTAATGAGCCTTAGCTTCCATTTGGGGTATTATAACAGTTTGACTGTTCAAAAAAGCCCCACAAAGGCCTACCATTTGTAAAAGGAGACACTCCAGGGTATCTTATAAGGTGCATATTGTGCCTTAACATACCCCCATTTTTTCACCAATATATGCCAAAGTATGTGGTAAAAAATTATTTTGTGCATTTTACATAAGCATTGCATTTTGCTGGTTTGTATATTTCATATGTGCCACTAAGTTCAAACCCCCAAATTATGCTCAGCTAAGTCTTCTGAGTAAAATGGCTTTTATATGAATGTCTTTGGCACTATTTCAGTGGCTTCTGGGTACCATATAGGAGACCAAGCCATATCAGTTTTTACCGAACTTTGAATTTTGGCCCTGGGCCTATGTGCAATTTCCAAGCATCTTCGCAGGTTTTAAATTCAAACTACCCCACAAAGGCCTACCATTTCTTAAAGTAGACACTCCAGGGTATTTCAAAAGGTATATTTTGAACCTTAGCGTGGGATCATTTGTCCGCTAGCTTGTACCAGGTGTAGTGGTAATAAGCGTTTTCTGCCTTTTGACATACAAAGTGAGTTTTGCACAGTATATTTTGCAAACCTTATGTGTGCTACGACTGTATAATAGTTCATATGTTGCTCAGCTATGTCGGCTGAGTACAGCAATACCCCCGTATGTACCTTTGCCAGGTATGTGTGGACATCGGAGAGGCACATTTGGGACACAGCCATTCCAGTTTTTTTCAAACTTTGAATTTTTATGCTGTGCCTATGTCCCATTTTAGAGTATTTTACCAGGCTATATAATCCAAATTCCCCATAAAGCCATACCATTTCGTAAAGAAGACATCCCAGGGTATTTCAAAAGGCATATTTTGAACCTTAGCGTGGGATCATTTTTCCGCTAGCTTGTACCAAGTGTAGTGGTAATAAGCATTTTTTCTGCCTTTTTGACATACAAAGTGAGAGTTTGCACAGTATATTTTGCAAACCTTATGTGTGCTACGACTGTATAATACTTAATATGTTGCTCAGCTATGTCGGCTGAGTACAGCAATACCCCCGTATGTACCTTTGCCAGGTATATGTGGATGTTGAAGGGGCGCATTTGAGACGCAGCCATTCAGTTTTTTCTAACTTTGAAGTTTTACGCTGTGTCCATGTTCCAATTTGGAGTAGTTTAGATGGTTGGTTATTGAAACTTTCCCACAAACACATACTATTTATTAAAGAATACACCCTGGGGTAATTCAAAAGGCATATTTTGAACCTTGGCGTGGGATAATTTTTTCTCTAGTTTGCTCCAGGTGTAGTGGTAATGAGCGTTTTTAAAATGTATTTTTTTACTTTTTATAACTTTTTTTACTTTTAAAAACTAGTTTTTAAACTTTTGTTTTGCTTATAAATTTTTTTTAACTTTCCTAAACTTTCTTAAAACTTTTTTACAGATTTAACATTTTTCTAAGCTTTTTTTTTACCGTTAACCCCTAACTAGCAGTACGCAGCAGTAACAGTAAATTCCCCATTTTCCCATAACTCCCACCCACCCCAGCTAGCAAAATATATAGTTATAAAATATTTAAATTAATTAATTAAATAAATTGAACCCCTGAGGGTTAAAAAAATAAATAAAAGTTAATCCTCAGGGGTTAAAAAAAATTAGATCACAGTATAATACTGTGATCTCTATTTGATCGCTGTAGGCAGTGATCGACTGGCAGGGAAGGGGTTAATTTTATTTGGACTAGGTAAAGTGTGTTTTTTTTGTTTTTTTTACTTAAATGTTATTAAAACATTTTTTTAAGCTTAATTTTTAACTTTTTAAAGTTTCTTTTAAAACTTTTTTTAACGTTAACCCCTAGTTAGCCTAACGCCAGATCCCCCAGTTCCCCACTAACTTCCACCCACCCCAACTATCTAAATATATAATTAAAAAATAATTTAATTAATTAATTTAATTAATTTAACCCCTGAGGGTTAAAAAAAAAATCAGATCATAGTAAAATGTAATCCCTGCCAATTGATCACTGTAGTCAGTGATCAATTGGCAGGGAAGGGGTTAATTTTTTATTACAATAGGTAAAGGGGGGTGGGACTTTAAATTAACTTTATTTTTTTTACAGCAGGGGGCAGGATCAGCACTGTTCCAGCTCCCTGCACTTCAGACAGAACCAGGAAGTGCAGGGAGCCGGAAGGTAAGTATACAGAGCACATGTGCTTGCTCTGACTTGCGGTCAGAGCGAGCACATGTGCTGGGCAGCCTGACCGGGTGCTCCCGGTATGCCTCTAATGCAGAGGCATACCGGAGCACCATTAACCCCGCGATCGCCGCGATAGCGGCGATCCGGGGTTAATTTTACCGCGTGACGGACGAGGTCCGTCACCCGTCGTTAAGGGTCTCCCCTCTGTGACGGACCTCGTCCGTCACCCGTCCTGAAGGGGTTAAACTCTGCAAAAAAGTCAGGGACAAAGAAGGCAGGTTTCTCCTACTACATTGCACTATAAATGAGGACCCATTCACACTACTGAATGTATATGGCCCACATGAGAACCAGAAAGACTTCATCTCCAAAATTATTTCTCTAGCCCGCAAATTTCCTTGCAATAACTTGATTATTGGGGGGGACACAAATTTTATACTTGATGGTGCTGCTGACACG
This sequence comes from Pelobates cultripes, assembly GCA_933207985.1. Classification (NCBI taxonomy): domain Eukaryota; kingdom Metazoa; phylum Chordata; class Amphibia; order Anura; family Pelobatidae; genus Pelobates; species Pelobates cultripes. Next base: position 146,812,893 of record OW240919.1, read on the forward strand.
ACATCCACATATACAGTGAATCGCTCCACCTCACGAAAACACACCCACATCACACAACAAATACGGCAAACGTTACATGGAGCAGGCCTTCTAGACATATGGAGGATATTACACCCATCAGAAAAAGATTTTACTTTTCACTCACAAGTTTACAATTCATACTCCAGAATAGACAGATTCCTAATACCCACCGCTATGGTTCGTACAGTCTGCGATGTTCAGATAGGGACGATAACGTGGTCAGACCATGCACCTATACTACTCACGATACAGGAACATTTCCCGCATAAAGGCCAGGGCACATGGAGAATCAACGAAACACTACTACGCGACCCACACATAGTTAAAAGCATTGAAGAAGACATTCACACTTTCTTTGACCTCAATGACAAGAGAGAGACCTCCGTTGACACAAACTGGCAAGCGCATAAAGCTGTAATCAGAGGGAGCCTGATTAAACATGCCAGCTATAAAAACAAACAAAGAACTGCTAAACACACAGACCTCATAAAACAAATAACGGAGCTGACCCATGCAAACAAATTAAATCCTTCCCAAACGCATTACGAGGCCCTTAGAACTTTGCAAACGCAACTAAACGATGCAGAGATAGAGAAGACTAATTACATCTTACACAAACACCGACATAAATTTTTTGCACATGGTAATAAATCTGGCGCTGCATTGGCAGCGAAGCTCAAGGAACGCCTGCCAAACTCCAAAATAGCCTATCTGTTGACAGCTGACAAACAAAAAATTTTGCACCCGCAACATATAGTAGACAAATTTGCAAAATACTACAGTACTTTATACAATCTCAAAGAAGCAGAGGATACACACGTCCCTACTCCCATCCAGATTCAAGATTTCCTATCTAAAATCAATCTACCCACTCTCACAGACGAAGAAATAGCACAAATCACGAGCACATTCGCGGAATCAGAGGTGGCTGCAGTGATAAATAAATTACCCACACATAAATCGCCAGGCCCTGACGGTTTCACGAACCTATACTACCAAACATTTGCAAAGGCTTTACTACCACACATGACACAGCTTATCAATCACTGCTACACCAACGGTTTCATGCCGAAAGAGATGCTTCAGGCACATATTTCCACATTGCCGAAACCAGGCAAACCTGCCGACGTATGCCCAAATTTCCGACCCATATCCCTCCTGAACTGCGATACTAAGATTTATGCGAAATTGATAGCAGAGAGACTGAAAGGTATACTGACACGTATTGTACACAACGACCAATCAGGTTTCATTAAACAGAGACAAGGGTCTGACAATACTAGGAAAATACTGAATATTTTAGCCCATATGGAAACCCAACACATGGAAGGTCTTCTCCTAGCGCTGGACGCGGAGAAGGCCTTCGATAGACTGAATTGGCAGTACATGAAACAGGTGCTGCTTAGGTATGGTTTTCCAACGTCCTTTATCAATGGGGTCATGGCATTATACACACAACCCTCAGCCAGGGTAACCAACGCGGGCTTTGTCTCGAGCCCATTTACTATCACAAATGGGACGAGGCAGGGGTGTCCACTGTCACCCCTGTTGTTCGTACTATCCCTGGAACCCTTAGCGCATATAATCAGAAACCACACTCAGATCAGGGGCATACAGGTGGGAACTGAGGAATTTAAATTGGCTATGTTCGCTGACGACATTTGTATAACCCTGGCAGATCCAGGTGACTCCCTGACCGAGCTTTTGGGTGTGCTCCGGGAATATAGTACAATCTCATACTATAGACTTAATCAAGCGAAGACCCAGGCCCTACCAATTAGGCTGCAGACGGAGATGGTACGATCACTGAAGCACAAACATAAATTTGACTGGAGAAATACCCACATAACGTATCTAGGAGTGAAAATAGCACCCACACTTAGGGGAATTAGCACACTCAACTACTCCCCGCTACCACAAATATGCCGGCAATTATTACACAAATGGAAAGATGTATGGTTATCATGGCTAGGAAAGATTAATGCTGTAAAAATGGTGATCCTCCCCAAACTTTTATATGTGTTTAGGATGCTCCCTATTCCCCTATCTGCCTCAATAAGCAACGTCTTACAACGTCTTATAAACAAATATACGTGGGAAAATAAGAGACCACGCCTTCCGAACGTACTGCTACAAATTCCAGTAAACCGAGGAGGGACAGGTCTCCCTAACATAGCGCTATACCACAAAGCTGCAATACTAGAAGCGGCAATCAAACTACATGCCCCCGCAAATATGTTCCAATGGGTAGATATGGAGAATAATTATTCCCCGCGCTCCTCGCTGGTAGATATCCTATGGACACCCAAACATCTCAGGGATAAAAACGCCACAATGCTACCTACATCTAGAACCACAATCCAAATATGGGACTATCTCCATAAAAGATTTGAGAATATTACGAAATTCTCTCCATGGGCCCCGATAACAACGCTCCACTCCATCTCCCCATGGCTATCGTTACATAAATGGAAAGACAAGGGCATCACACACATCACCGATATCTATCAAAATGGAACCGTGTTGTCCTTCCCTGACATTCAACTCAAATATGCCTTACCATCTAACTACATATTCCCATACCTCCAACTCAAAAGCATAATCAACGACAGGGTCCACACCCAGACTCAACATACTCCCGCTCCTAACCCAGACCTTATAGCTATATACAATAGGTGCCGGAACACACCAATCAAAGCCAAAGCTTTATCCCTTGGATATGCTGCCTTAGGACAACACCCCCTACTAACGAATTTCGCTTTTACAATACAATGGCATAAAGAAGGACTCCCACAGCTAAATAATGAGCAGTGGCTACAGTCACTTGGGGCACTCAAAAGAGTGACTTCTTGTTACTCACACATAGAGGCACATAAGAAACTTGTATATCGGTGGTACCTCACACCCCACAAACTACATAAAATTTACCCAGCAACACCCAACACGTGCTGGCGATGCTTTCAAGAGGTAGGGACGATGAAGCATGTCTGGTGGGATTGCCCAAACATTATTCCACTGTGGACTGAAGTACAAAGACTGGGCAATTCTGTAGGACTTATGAAGGGAACTCTAACTCCCACCATGAGTCTGTTGTTTCTGATGCCTGCTCAAATTCCTGCACAGGACAAACAACTACTGATTATGATGGCACATGCTGCGCGCAATCTTATTGCATGCAACTGGAAACAACAGACTTGCCCGAAGCTACAGCAACTACTCCACAAGACACAACAGTATCTGAGACATGAAATGATGATCACTACGACACCCAGACGCAGAGATGTCACACACAATAATTGGCAAAAATGGAGTAAATACATAACTGATAGTACGCACGCAGGGTAAATTGCCAGACACACATAGGCAGCCTTACAAAAGAGGACGGGCTCAAACACGACATGACATAAGAGACACGACTGACTAAAACTGGCTGGATACACAGGTGTATGTATTAACGAAAGCACAAACGTAATGTTTGTAACAAAGTGTATGTATCTGTATGTATCTGAATACTGATAACTATTACACTGTACCTATCTACTATATGTTTGTGGATACACCCCTCCCCTTTTTTCCTTTCTGTACCCCCCACATGGTTGTTTGGAAAACTCAATAAAATACGAATATGAAAAAAAACCCAAAAAAAACCCACTGTTTTCACTGTTATAGATTGAATAGCAGTCAGTGTCCTTAAAGCGGGTGTGTTACGCTAACAGTGGATACGGTGACCAGTGCCACCACTTAGATCTGGTGACACAAAGCTTGTATTTAAAAACAAAAAACACTTTTTTCACTGTTATAGATTGAATAGCAGTCAGTGTCCTTAAAGCGGGTGTGTTACGCCAACAGTGGATACGCTGACAAGTGCCACTAATTAGATCCTGTGTCACAATAGCTTGGATTTAAAAACAAAAAACTTTTTTCACTGTTATAGATTGAATAGCAGTCAGTGTCCTTAAAGCCGGTGTGTTACGCTAACAGTGGATACGGTGACCAGTGCCACCACTTAGATCTGGTGACACAAAGCTTGTATTTAAAAACAAAAAACACTTTTTTCACAGCTATAGATTGAATAGCAGTCAGTGTCCTTAAAGCGGGTGTGTTACGCTAACAGTGGATACGGTGACCATTGCCACCACTTAGATCTGGTGACACAAAGCTTGTATTTAAAGTACTTTTCACTGTTATAGATTGAATAGCAGTCAGTGTCCCAAAGTTTTCGGTGTGTTACGGTGTGTTACGCTAACAGTGGATACGGTGACCAGTGCCACCACTTAGATCTGGTGACACAAAGCTTGGATTTAAAAAAAAACCACTCTTTTCACTGTTATAGATTGAATAGCAGTCAGTGTCCTTAAAGCGGGTGTGTTACGCTAACAGTGGATACGGTGACCATTGCCACCACTTAGATCTGGTGACACAAAAGCTTGTATTTAAAAAAAAAAAAAAACTTTTTTCACTGTTATAGATTGAATAGCAGTCAGTGTCCTTAAAGCGGGTGTGTTACGCTAACAGTGGATGTGGTGACCAGTGCCACCACTTAGATCTGGTGACACAAAGCT